>ML681972.1:39620113-39649775 GCA_007922195.1 Podocnemis expansa | reverse complement strand
GGGGGGGTGAAGGGGGGCATATCAGAAAGACTCCACAGAGCGATGTTGAACTGTATACTCCAGCCCACCCTGGCAGCTCTGAGTCACTCCAAAGCAACTTAAAAGAGAAAACATGTGCAGCCTGCTGAGTGGAGCTAACAAAAGAGGTTTCAGGACGGACAAAGCTCTGTGTGGCACCTGGGGCTCAGGAATAAGGCAGACCTCTGGGGGCTACTTGCACACAAACTCAACAGTCTCAGCATGTAACCCTGTTTCTCTCAGCCTGTTTCAGAAGGATCTCTTTCTCTTTCCATCAGCCATGTCCGCCTGGCACGTATCTCACTGATAACATACCAGCATCCGACCCATTCCACAGGGCAGCTCCTGCAGTTAATTCCACTGCTTTCCTCTTGTTAGCTGAGACGTGTTGGAAAGGCACCAACCTCTAGGAAACCTGTTGTTCTGTGGCTAATCTGGGATGATTCCAGTTTGTTCAGTGATATTACATCTGCTCTAGTCCATGCTTTTAAAAGAGGAAAGGGGGTGCAATTTGGTTTGCTCTCTTAACTGATTCTCCTACCGAAGGAGGCACTTACCACAAACTGTCTGCTGTGGTGTTTCTAGTTTTGTGAAAGCAGCAGACCAGTCTTCACAGTGCCTAAGAACATTGTTCAGGCTTGATAGGTGAAGGGAAGGAAGTTTATTATAGAGCTTCTGTTGTAAGGGGCACCAACATGATTGTCTCCCACGAAAGCTCATGTGCTACATAAATTTGTTAGTCTTTAAAAGTGCCACCAGACCCCTTGTTTGTTTTTTGCTCAGAAATGTCAATGTCATCTTTAATAGGCATCCTGCATATGAAGATATTCAGTGATGTGAACGCTCATTTAGAGGGACTAAAATAGCAAAATTCCATTTTCAGGGTGCAAAGCTTTGGTTTTGCAGTAGAAACTGATAGACTGTTTTCTCTGCTGGGAAATATCACATAGGTGGACATTTCAGATTTCTAGATTAGTTTTGTTTCTGTTCTAGAGGGGTAGCCATGTTAGCCTGTATATAGCAAAAACAACAAAAGTTCTGTAACACCTTAAAGCAGGGGTGTC
The DNA here is from genome assembly GCA_007922195.1 of Podocnemis expansa. Lineage (NCBI taxonomy): Eukaryota > Metazoa > Chordata > Testudines > Podocnemididae > Podocnemis > Podocnemis expansa. The sequence continues at coordinate 39,648,693 of ML681972.1, read as the reverse complement.
AAACTCATTCAGTGTGGCGGGTCACATTGTAAGGCAGAACACCTGTCAGGGGCCATGTGGCCGCACAGGTTCCCCAACCCTTTCCCCCTGCATGTTCAGAGTGGCATGGGCTCCCCTTTCTACTCCACAGCCCTGCAAGCTCACTGACACCTTCCCTTTCTCTGAGGGATTAAAGTAAGCCAGAACAAATTTGAGGGGCCAGAGTTCCAGGGCCCTGAAAAACAGAAAAATCAGGCAGAATGCATGTTTCACCCTGCCCTGGCCCTGGGAGCTGCAGCCAGGCTAGGGGAGTTTTCAAATCTCCCTCCTTGAGCATGCTCAGATGTGTGCTCAAGGTGGAAGTGGCCTCGTCAGGGACCATGAGAGGTCACTGAGTCCAGCATTCTGCATTCATGCCAGGACCAAGTAACACCCAGGAGAGCACAGGGGTCAGCATGCAAGGCTGGGATGGGGGTAGGGGGCAGAGGGTGCAGCGTGTGAGACCAGGATTGGGGTGAAGGGGCAGTGTGTGAGTCCAGGGCCAGGGGTGCAGCAGAGGTAGAGTATAAGGCCAGGATTGAGGTCAGGGAGGTGCAGAGGGGTGGGGAGGGCAGCATGTGAGGCCAGGATTGAGGTCAGTATTTTTATGGTGTGATAACCATACTTTTATGGAGCGATAACCAATGGGTATGGTACTGAGAAGTGGTTGCAAATGCCTACCTGGGCTGGGGCCTGCACATGTATGAAGGTGGCCTGGACAATATGGGAAGGGGGCCCAGAGATTCGGAGGGTTCTGGGGCCTATCAAATTGTACTTTAACCACTGGATTCATCGTGGATTAACCCACAGATCCAGCACTGAGAGGACTGGGCTTTTTGTCTGCTGGGAAACTAACAAATGGCTTTAATGGAGCTTGTTAATGTTGAAGGTCCAAAGAAAGAGGTAGGAGGCAAAGTCACTGAAGAATCAGAACATACACTGTGGTCTGACTTGTGACTATGCAACAACAGTATTTGAGAGATGAACAATGAGCCAAATCTCTTTGCTAGCATGGTAAGCACCTAGAACCAGTTAAAGGGAGTGTACATGCTAATACTAGCAGTGGCTTCAGATTAACCCCCTCACTCCTTTTGTTCCTTTGCTAGAGTCCCAGGCCTTCTTCTGTCCTCAGTCACGTTGCTGTGAGTGCGGAACAGCAGCACTGACTTGTTGGGAGCAGTCTTTCTGCAGCAGCAGAATGCAGGACTGGGTTCCTTGAATCCCCCTCTGTGCCAAGTGAGTCACTTGTCTTCAAAGCATCTGACAAAGTAGGATTTTTCTCCGATGAAAGCTCATGCAATAAATATATTTGTTAGTCTTTAAGTGCCACAGGACTCCTTGTTTGTTTTTCTGGGCTGATTGACAAGCGACCAGTGGATCAAACTTTTTCTAAGTCATCCCGAGATACATCTGGCATGCATGCAGCCTGGAGAAGCCACAGGAGTTAGGAGACATTGCCTTCCAGGCTGTTGATGCAGGGCAAGAGCTTGGCTGGCTTAGGACTCGAGTGGAAACAGCAGCTCTAGTATGACACCCATTCAGAAGAGACCATTCTACCTCTACCCAATTTCCCTTGTCACTGCTCTAGGGGAGAAAACCTCCTCTCCCCCCATGCAAAGTCCCATAGATTTGACCTTCATCCTCAGAACCAGGGTGCCCAAAGCTGTGCTTGGGACACAGTGACCCTCTCTCATAACTGTGCTGATGGACATTGAGGGTAAGGGTGGGTGAGACATCTCTGCAAAACTTAGACATTTCCTCCCCTAAGCCCACTCTGATCCCAGAGGCCTTGCTTAGAGCTCACTCTGCCCAGAATCAGAGAGCACCAGCTGCAGTTTTTCTTTTCCTGTGGAGTAGTTTGCCATCAAAAAATGCTGAATCAATGGAATTGAAATATTTTGCAGGAGGGTAGCTAGTTCTTTGATATTTTCATGGGAAATTAGCAAAATGCTTAATTTCATTCTGAATATAATATAATATAATATAATATAATATAATATAATATAATATAATCAAAATGATAAAGTCCAAATGAAGGGTTCTGCCCTTATCCTTTTGAAGGTTGAAATAAAATATTTCAGAATATTTTGTTTCATGAAAAATTCCAAAGGCTGTGTTCACACAGCCGCCTTATTTCGAAACAACCGAGGTTGTTTCGAAATAAGGTTTTGGCTGTTCACACAACGCACGGTTGTTTCGAAGCAAGTTAAACCTAGTCTGTGGGCGAAACAATGTTGTTTCGCAACGGTTGTTTCGAAACAACACTGTGCAAAGTGTTGTTTTGAAACAACGGTGGTTTCGAAATGACTTGTTTCAAAACAACCGTCATCTGAACATGTTGTTTCGAAACGACGGTGAGTCATTTAGAAACAATTGTTGTCCGGAATTGCTATTTCGATTCCAGCTTTTCTCCTTATTTCGAAGTGACTTTTTTGCTAATTCGAAATAAGTCATTTCGAAATAAGGAGTTATTTTGATACAAGTTGTTTCGAAACAACCATATCGAAATAACCCCCTGTGTGTGAACACAGCCAAAGATATCAATTTTTCATCCCAATTTGGGATGAAGCTTAATTTTGAGCTCTCAGAATTTCTTTTGGTAAGGGACCCTCTCTCCCCAGCCTCATAGTTTCTGTGGCCCTCTGCTACTGCTCTTTAAGAGTGGGGAAGGTACCATTTGCCAAGTCAGGTTGAATGAGGCTGTTTAGATGGTGGGGAGCGGGGCTGGAGCAGGAATGACAGCCCACTGGCAGAGAGGTGCAGGCAGCTCGTTGTATATTCCAGATTCTGAGCAATGGACCTCTTCAAAGTTCTTAGTTAAGCAGCCTGTGAAATGAAGTGCAGGGAGTGGAGGTGCAAATGCCCCCAGCCAGAGGAGAGAGACCTCCTACCCTGCAATTATCAAATACCAAGAAGCTCATGAAGACATCAAATGACATTTGAGTCTGCAGAAAATGATTGGGCCAGAGTACACTGTGGTGGCTGCAGCCAAGCCAACAGTTCCTGCACTTCTCCCAGACTTGAGTGATGGAGAGAGAAGCCACACAGCAGTGCTCTGTGTGCAGAATCCATAAAAGCAATGATCGGGCTTGGAGGCAGGAAGAGACAGGGGAGTTGGTTTGGTGACCACCAGGAGCCATTGCACTGAACAGACTCAGCGTCCTCTTTGTCTATTCTGCAGATGTCTCTGCATCTCAGCTCAAGACCATGCACACCACCTTCTGACCAGATTATGCCAAGCTTAGGGTTACCAGATGTCAGGCAAAAGGAGGACATGTCCTCCTTTTTACCTTCATGTCCACCATCCAGCAGGTGTTTTAAAAATCCATGATTTTGTCTGGCTTTTTATGTACAGCAGTCAAAGTATGCTGGAACTCCCTATTTTGAGGGGGAAGTGTTCCAGGGCCCCCTAAAAAGAGAAGAATATTACATTAATACTACATTTTCTCCATCTGTCCTCCAATGTCCTCCTTTCCAGGCTTTGGTACCTGGTAACCCTAGCCAAGCTGCAGTCTACATGGCAACCCCGGATGGGGATGAAACCTGCCTGCCTTGCTGAACTGTTCTTTCTTCTAGATATTGCTCAGGCCACAGTGAGAGGCTGCATCAGAATTCAAAAAAGAGAAACAATCATGCTCCTCAGCAATACTCCGCTGAGCACCTGAGTGAGGCTGATGGGCAATGGCAGAAAGTGGCTGTAATTTAGAAGTTCTGCTGAACTATCCCAACATGGAGTCTGCAAAGCCAGGTAGGAATTTTATGCAAATTGGCTTTGTACAGGGCTCCTTGGAGCCAGATCCCATCTCATTGCATTTTGATCTCTCCAGCATCAGCAGAGAAAGGGTTCCCTTGACCATTTCCCAGCTGCACATCAGTTCCAGGGAAGATCAGGGTTTACTGTCCTTTGCTTACAACTGGAAGTTTACATTAGATTAGACATAGTTATCTACAGCACCCCAGACTCTGCTGCCTTTTACATTTACTGGCAGGAAAGATTCAGATTGCAGCAGAAGTCACCTCCCTTGTGACTATGAATGACTTAGGAACAAGAGATCAGGGCTGCTACTGCTGGACCTTAAGAGCTAGCTAACTAAATTGGCCTCTAAGTTCTCAGCTGAAATCTGCACTGAGCTGTGTTACCCAAGTGATAGAATAGAATCGTAGGGTTGGAAGGAACCTCATGAAATCATTGATTTCAACCCCTTAGAGTCTGAACCCAGGACCTTCTACACATTAAGCAGAGGTGCTAGACACTACACTATTTGCAGGGCTACTGTGATGGTCACTTACAATAGTAGAGGAGGCCTACACTGGACGTAGGTGGAAATGGCTGCTGGGTGAAGTCATTACATAAAAACAAGGACTGGTTGGCTATGTCTGCATCTAAAAATTTAGTTTGGACTTGCTTCTTTAGTGACTGTCATATCAGTTCAAAGTGCTAGAGTTGGCAACCTGTGGCGCTCCCAGAGTTCTCCTGAGACCCCAGAGCATGTGTGGGCAATGGCAGGATAGGCTCTCCCATAGCCTCATACAGGGATGTCTCTGCTACTGCTGAGCCTCACTCTGTCTTGGAGAGATATTGGTACGGACATGGTAGGAGGCTGCGCTGCCGTCTTAGAGAGTCTGGGAAACAGTGAGGAAGATAGCAGGGTAGAGGCTGTGCGCAAGAGACACCATTAGCCTTACACAAGCTATTTCTGCAGCTCCCTGGAGCCAGAGGCCAGCCTGTGGGGCAAATGCTGGAAGGAGCTTGGCTCCCACCGAAGTCCATGAGTAAGAGCCATTTTTCCAGAAATGTACAGTACCAGCTGCTTCCATTGCAATGCTGGGGGCTAGATTTCTCAGCTGTGCCCGGTACCTGCCATTCACCATGCCTGCTGAGTGCTACCATATGCGTTTTAACTGTGGTGCTTAAAGGGGCACCCATCTCTCCTTCAGATCTGCGCCTTGGGAACACATGGGAGTGAGAACTCCCCAGTGAGGTCCACATCTGGGGAACAGTCCTGTGTGGGATTGCTGGTCACCCCTTGAGTTGCCTGCCTTCAGAAATTAATTTCCCAGGGTTACTAGGTAAGTCTCTCATATTTTTTCAATGAGATTGCATGAGACGTGAGGTGTGCATCATCTGAGGCCTGCTGGCTCCACACAGCCTGCGTGAACATCTCAGTGACTTCCAGTCTTCATTACTAGACCTGGCACTGCAATCCAGGCAGCTATCCCCTCCCATATGCCGCCATCTCACTGTAATTTACTGTAACAGGTCATCAATTTTGAGGGGCCTGAACACTTGTCTCGGATCCTCAGCCCTCAGGCCACCGAGACTGGCTCTTTAATTTGCTTGGAGGTGAACAGTGCACCCTTGGCAATGTGCTTGGTGAATCTCTTCCTTGGTGACAGTTATTCATTGTATTACGTTTTCTGCATGAGGCAGATTTGACTTCTGGCCTCTGATTGATTTTCAGAAAGGAATTAATGCTCTTTGTTCCACATACCCTGCTCTCTCTCATCTCAACGTTAAGCCTGATGCATGAATGTTATGCCATTCCACTTGCTCCTTTCCATTGCAGCAGGGCAGTAATGTTTAATGAGCACTCAGCAAAGATGCCCAGCACTTCTTGCTAGCTGCTCAAAACTCCCACTGATTCTGATGCTGTGCAGGCTTCCAGAAACACCTTACTCACTCACTCACACTAGATGTGCACAGAAGCTTGACGAAAGGGCAGATCTGATACACTTGTTTGCTGTGCTGTGTGTGCAGGTCCCCTGAATTCAGCAGGGCACAAGACACTACTCAACAGGAGTCCAAATAGCAGAATCAGGACACGTGCTCCTCTCCAGCAATATCTGATAAGTCCCCAGCAGGACACAGCTGCCAGCCTTAGGGGGTGAGACTGTTGGGGTGCCTCTCACATTTCTTCTTCTGCTTCCAGAGCTCACACATCATCAGGGTCAGTGGTAACTCCAGGGTCACATTCCAAGGCCACTAGCAGCTCTGCTTATTTTCCAATTCTTGGTGCTGTTAGTGCCATACAAAAGGAGTGTTACCCTCACTGCTGCCCATCGGCTCCCCTGAGCACTGACTGGAATGATTGCTCTATGCATGTGAAGGAGACACACCAAGGCCTGACCCCGGTATGGAAGGACACAATGATCTGCTGGGGCAAGGCAGGCAGACATTTCCTGGGCTCTGCGTAGCAGCCGATCAGACTTGCAGGCTCCCATCTAGGTCCTGGTATGGGTTCCATCACTGTAGTTTAAGAGCATCTCCCCATCATTCATGGAGTGTACTCAGCACTTACATGGAAGCAAAGTATCATTTCCGCAGGACAAATGGGGTGCTAAGGTACAGGGGAGACTGTTTGATTTACCCAGCATCCCAAAAGGAGTCTGGGTCTGAGCCAGCAACTGAACTTACCGTTCCTGAGCCTCAGTCTACTACCCTGCCCACATCCCTACCCAGCCTACCCTACAGCCTGGTTAACCTGGAGCTTCCCATGATCCTCCAGTGTTTTCCACTCATTTCTAAACTGGCAAGGCCCCTACCAACTGACACTGAGGGAGGGCGCCTGTGTGAGATCGATCTGTGGAGGAGTCCAGGCTGTCATGGATCATTAACTCACAGAATTGTGGGATAGGAAGGGACCTCGAGATCTTCCAGTCCAGTCCCCTGCACTTAAGGCAGGGCTAAGTATAATCTCTAGACCAGCCCTGACAGGTATTTGTCCAGCCTGGTCTTAAAAGCCTCCAGGGATAGAGATTCCACAACCTCCCTTGTCAATTTTTCCCAGTACTTAACCACCCAGACAGTTAGGATGTTTTTCCTGATGTACAACATAACCACTCTGGTTAAAATTGAAGTGTGATGATGACCAAGTGCGTCAGGTCCTGAGCTAATGCCACTCTATTGACTTCAATGGAGCTATGCCAGTACACATCAGTTGAGGAGCTAGTCCTAGATTTCAACAGCCTGTCAATCAAGTGGCTCCCAAGGCTGTATGAATTGATGGTTCAAGCTATGGAGCAAGTTCTGCCCTGGCTCTTAAGTCAAGCCAGTGGAGTTGGAAGGTAGGTAGCTCTGAACTGGCATTGCCTCTCTGTCCAAAGGGATCCCTTTGAAGCTCAGTCAGCTTTGGGGTTGAATGTAACTGCTCTTTAGGATAGGAAGGAAGGATACAGTGTCCAAGGGAAGCTGCACACAGTGGAACCCACAAAGGCAAAATGTAGCTCCCTTGACCGGATGGTGTCCAGCACATCAGGAGTAACACTCCTACTCTTCCCAGGATTGCTCTGGACTTCAGTGATCAAGACCTTGGGTTTATGGCCCATTCCAGGAGCCAAGCATCCTGTAAACACCATTCTGGAGACCTCACTCAGGGTTGACGCAAAGGGAAGAATGCCACCTGCTGAATCAGTGCTTCCTTCAGCACCTTTATGTTCTTTGGAGGGCTCCCATACTGACACTAACAATCTGTCTCTGCTTATCTTGTGAAAGCAGAGGTGACACCTTCCCTAGCTGATCTGGCTGTGGTGAAACAGGGCAGCACAGGATTCTGCAGTATGCATGGGGTCTGTAGCTAGCGAAGGAGAGGCCCATAGCTGTAAGAGCAATACACACTCCATTGGCTCCTGTTGCTGGCCTTGGATCATATTAATGAGCTTCATCAGGATACTAGCAGCTTCTCTGCTTGCTTTCTTCCTGTCAGTTATGTAAGATAACCAGGTTTTTCAGGGTTTGAGACACCCATTGACTTCAGTGGGTTTGGAGCAGGCCCTCACAGACAGAGAAAATCTCCAGGACAGAAAAAGGTACTTGAGTTAATTCAGGGCCATAACTAGGGAGGGGCGAGTGGGGCTTGGCCCCAGGTGACATATCATGTGATTCCATTTGACTGCTCAGTTCAGGGGTGTGTGTTCCATGCTGCTTGCTACAGCATGCCCCAGATGCCAAAATACCTAATTCCAGCACTGAGTTAATTAGAGTAACAGCTGTGACCTGCTCCAATTGTCTTGCTCCAAAGGGAGAAGGAATCACCTGATAGCAAATGCCTGTACTTTATGGCATCTGCATCATTCCATCTACAGTAGGGGTCTCAAACTCAAATCACCACAAGGGCCACATGAGGACTACTACAGGGCCATATGAGGACTACTATGTTAGCTCAAGGGCCATGCCACTGAAACCTTTTCATACAATGATATTGCAAATATCGGTGATCATAGTGTTGTTGCGGGCTACAGGAAATAGCTTTAGGGGCCGCATGTGGCCTGTGGTCCACATGGTTGAGACCCCTGATCTACAGCAAGATAGGCAGATAGTGAAAGACAAACTTTGTGGGCAGCACTCCTCTGTGGCACAGGTACCATTCTCATCACCCTTAAGGTGCTGGGTGCAGCTGTACCAGGGCCAGCCTCCTCCATCAATGACCTGTGAGTCAGATATGCTATGACTGATACACAGGGACCAGCAACAGCTGCCCTTCCTGCCAGGACTGCTGACTATGCACCCGGCTCTCCCAGGCATTCAGCTCAGACAGCACTGTGGACGGTGCAACAGATGGCTTGGGAGCAAACTGGGCCAGGTGCTGTTCTGCTGCAATGGTGGAGCTAGAGTGTATTAACTGTCTTCAACCATGCTAGGGAATTTTTTTTTTTTCTGAAAGGGCCATGCCAGCGCTTGTGAAAGAAATGCTTTCATCCCATGTGCTAGAGAAATATTTTGGTGTAGCAGTGCAACAAAGTTCACTATACTGCAAGAAACTGTTCAGCCCACATCTGTCTGCAGTAGGGTTCTCACCCCATCCTCAGTGGCATTTGGTTCTGGCCACTGGCATAGACCAGGTCCAAGGCTAGATGGGCCTTGGTTCTGATCCAGTCTGGCAATTGCTGTGTCCAGAAAGAAGGAGCAGCAAAGGCCATTTGGGTCATCCAGGCTTACTTGCTCTGACACCCACACAAACCCTGTGCTTTCATGGCTGGAGCCCTTGTACTGCTCACCTCCTAACATCCTGATTTCCTGCCCCGGTGCCATTCTCACTGGGGCCTGGTTCACTCCTACAGCTTAGGTCAACCTAGCTATGAAAAACAGCCCCTGAGAGACCTAGCCAAGCCCTGGCACAGACTTTGCTAGGTCAATGAAAGAATTCTTCCATCCATCTCGCATTCCTGGCTTGAGGGGATGCATTAATTACAGCAAAGGAAGCCCCTCCTGTGTCAGTGTGGTACATGTCTGCAGTTCTGGAGCAGTGTTGTTGCAACCCTGGACTTGCAGACATTCTCTGGCTCTTCACCTCACCTTCCATTTAAAGTGCTGCAGCAATGAGGCCCTGACCACCTCCATTGACAGTTCTGCTCTGCATCTGAGTTGCTCTGAAAGTCATTCAGCTGCCTCTTGCTGAGTGAGGTTGGCAATGCATGAGAGAGAAATTTGCCCTGGCAGGTCATGTTGCAGGGTGAGAACTACTGCGTTTTAAAATGTAAGGCAGGCTTAGAAGCTGTGCCTAACAGCTTCTGAGAGGGGGGCAACTAATCTGCATGGGTTTAGTATTTTCATGAGCACTAAGAACTCATTTGCATGTCTACGCTATGGGGTGCAGGGCAATATGGGTAATGGTATTTGGGGCACAAATCTGTCAATATCTGTAATTCGACTGAAGGGAAATATGAAATACTGTCTTTTGTGATATGCTACTCTCTGCTTGTTCCAAATCTGTTTCAGTTAGTTAAAGGGTAAAAGCTACCCTTAGCTAAAAAGAGACTTCAGCCTGGAAAAAGTGAAGACAGGGGTGGGGTTTGTAGAACTCCTTCTGGCGCAATGTTCTGCCTCATCCAATGGCCCCACTGTCAAATGATAGATCTGGCTGGGCTCCTTGAAGCCTGTCTTTGTTATTTGAATGGAAGTAGCTGTTTGCAGCTACTTGAGGTTTAAGAGCTGAAATCACTAGAGAGAGAAAACCCCCCCTCTGAGCTGAAATCATTGAAGAAGAGCAGCAAATGGAGTGACCAGCAGGTGGAGTCAGTGGCTGATGAGAGCACTGAGCTGGGAGGTATGAGTGACTGGTGGGTGGTGCTGGCAGACAGCAGGCGGAGCCAGCAGATGGTGAGACCGGCCAGCGATAAGCTGGGCGGTGCAAGTGACCAGTGGGCAGAGCTGGCGGACAGCAGGCGGAGCCAAGGGATAGTGCTAGTGGATGGAATGAGTGACCAGTGGTTGGTGCTGGCAGACAGCTGGTGTGAAAGACATGCCCTATGTACCCTATAGTTTGTTGGGAGGCTGTTTAGCACTGATTCTCCAGATCAGTGCAGGTTTTGCTATTGAGTTCACAGGGGCTGTTGTGCTCTGTGGGATCATGTTGAGAACCTGTATTGCACTGATCCTCCAGATCAGTGCGGATTTTTGTTATTGGGCCTTTTACATTCTGTTTTTCTTACTATTAAAAGTTCTGTATACCACACTCAGACACGTGCTTGCAAGCAGGGAAGCATTACCCTTTTGGGGTGCCCAGGGAATAGTGCATGATTTCCCAGGAGGCTGGGTGGGGGCTCAAGCTGGTTGGTGCTGTAACATTATTTGGAAACCCCTAAATATAGAACCTGGTCCTTGTTCTGCCATCTCACCTTGGCAGAAGGGTTGCAAAAAGGAAAGAGCCTTTCACATAGGGAGGATCAGGATAACTGGAGGCACCTTGGATGGAAGGGGCTGCATCTGAGGATGATATGCAAGCAGTGCTGTAAACTAGGCTGGGGGCAGTCTTGCACTGGCCCCTAAATGGAACACAGAGGAAAAGCCAGTCTAGCTTGAAGAGAATCAAGTGGCTTCCACTCTGTCGCTGTCGTCAACAGTCACCAGCTAAGTTCTGGCTCCAGGAGCTTTTCTTGCATTACATGATGGTGTAGGGAACAAGAACCCAGATGTTTTCCCTGCTCTCAGATGCAGTTCTCTCCATGTGACAATTAGAAAAAGGCTCGTTTGTTGTAATATAAATAGAGTGCATTTGCCGTGGAAATGAGCACAGCATAAACACAGGATCCTACTTTGATTAACTCGGAAGCTTTTATGCAAAGCCTCCACCTATATCCCACAGCACCATAATTTGCTAATATGGAACAGGCATTAATATAAACCTAGATGGAAAGGAACCTGCCAGCCTGCTCGTGGGTAGCCAGGTGACAAATCTGACAAACTCAACCATCATTTACACCAAACATCCCGTGAATTCTCAGGGGTGGAGAGACTGAGTCTTGGATCTGACCTCCCTTTGCTTCTGTAGCCTGGGACATTTCCCGCTCCTTGTATTCATAAATGACCCTCTGTGGGGGCAAAAATGGGGGAGGGTTGACCTGGAAGGCAGGGGAAATCAAGTTTTCAGGAAGGTGCCCTAAGAACAGCAACTTCATAACTCTCCAGATAGCTGAGGGGTGGGTCTAACTTGGGTGGATGATACTTGAGCTGTCTCTCCCTGAAAGCTGGCTAATTTAATGAATGGCTGCTCGGTGCATCTTGCAGCAGCTCTCAGACACCACCACTGAACAGGCCAGAGCCGGGAAGATCCCAGAGGTTCAAAGTGGGAGTCAGCGGGGTTAATGCTGGCTCTGTCACCTACTCTCTGTGTGACCTTGCACATATCCTTGCCCCTCTTTGTGCCTCACTTTCACCAGCTGGGGGGACAGAACTTGCCCAAGCTGCTGAAATGCTGTGAGCCATGCTTGTAGAAAGCATTCCAGATGTGCATGGTGCTGTTTCAGGCCTTCTTCCAGGCCTCTGGCAATGGCACACAAGATCCAAAGCCCACTGCAGTTAGTGGGCGTGTTTCCATTGAATGCAATGGGCTTTGGAACAGACCCAAAGCTGTCAAGGAAACCAGGCCCCATGAGGGTGGGACCAGATCCCATTTCCCTAACAGCCACTGACATAGTGGCTATGTGGCCTACAGCTCAAGCACTAGCATTAGCTCCAGCATGAAGCCTACAGCTCCCTCCTCTGCAGGTCCCAGCCTGCCTGGACATCCCTGGAAGGGTCAGGCCAGCCCTGTCACAAGGGCTATGTCCACACTTACATCATTATTTCAGAATAAGTTATTTCGAAATGAGTTATTTTGAAATAAAGTCCTTATTTCAAAATAAGTTAATTCGAATTAAGAAAATGTTAATTCAACTTAAGGGAAAAGCTCAAAGCGAAATAGCATGTCCAAACACAAGACTTGCTATTTCGCTTTAGGAGAGGGGCACCATGGGAGGTGTGGCAGCATGGCCCCTCCCTGGGCCATGCCCCCACCCAGTATAGGCTAAAAGGAAGGCACCCTGGGAAGGAGAAGGGCAAAAGTGTTATCTTGAAATAATGGTTATTTTGAAATAACATGTCCAAATGGCGTTATTTCAAAATAACCATTTCGAAATAACAGCCGTTTCGATTTAAAAAAGGTTTAAGCTATTTCAAAATGATGGCTTTTATTTCAAAATGATGGAGTCCGTCATTTCGAAATAAGAATACGTTGTGCGGACCTAATCTCTTTTATTTTGAAATACCTAATGTTATTTCGAAATAAAAGAGACGTGTGGACATACACAAGAAAATTCTACTGGCCAGCCCAGCTGTCCCAAACTATTGCTACACACTGGCCTTGCTGGCTGAGTTTGGTTATCTCAGGGGAAGGGCAGCACAATGTGTGTCCCAGGCTGGCAATAGGCTGGGATGGCAGGGTTCATTGTTCTGACAGAACAGCTGTTTCTCCTTGTGATATTAGACTGGCTTTAGCTGCGGTCAGTCTAGCCAGCCCAGGGGAGCTTCTGCACAGGCTGTTTAGAACCTAGTGACTAGTCGCTCTTGGGCTTGTCTTTAAAGAGCAGCAGGTTTGCGGAACTGTGGTTACTGGGCTAGCTTTTGGACTCAGCTGCTCAGATTCTTTTACAGTCACAACTTGCTGGGAGACAAGAAAAACCCGGCTCACTCAGAGCAATCCCTTCCATGCAAAGAAGCCAAGGGACATCTAATACTCCAGGAATCCTGCCTACTTCTGCGGCAACGGTCCCTTTGGCTGTGGAAGCACACACTCCTACAGGCTGGCCTGCAGCTCTGCTCCAGAGAAGCTGGGGACCTGCTGTTTGTCTCCAGAATCCAGCTGATCTAAACATTCTGCTTTCTTGTTGCTGCAGATTCCACCACTTCGATAATCAGATCATAGCGTTTTCTGCACACTGTCATTTAGGAGTTCAATGGCAGCTTCTGTCAGCAGGAGAAACACTATAATTATGCCTCATTACTCATGGGCTATGATTTCTCTTCCACTACCTAGTGCTGGGTCTTTCTTTCTTTCTTTCTTTCTTTCTTTCTTTCTAGCAACCCTCTGATATTTACAGTGAAAACCACAGCCAAGCAACAAAAGCACCTGGAGGAAGGTTGTTCACCTTTAAGTGTGTAAAATGAAAGTCGTGCAAAGCAGAGAATGGCTCTGAAGTCTGACAAGGAGAGAAAGGGATCCGTTGTGACTAGGGATTGGTTTCAGTATTACTGGTCCTTTATAATGCTTTCCAGCCCAGGCTCCAGGTTAGACAGTCTAAGAGATCATGTCCTTGGATCTTCTCCTGTATGTGATGCAATGTGTTGTGAAGTGTTTTGTGTGAAGACCAATACAGCAGGATGAACAAAGCAGGCAGCCCCAGGTTTCTGAAGAGGGAGGCTGGAGGATGGGCTGATGGACCACTCAGGGATGCAGACGCTGCATGGGACAGTCATGTCACATCCACCTCTCTGCCTCAGATTCAGGCTTCTAATCCTTGTTTTTAAATCTGCCCCTGCCTGCTCACTCCCTCCTTGAGTCCAAGATACTGTCCTGCGATTTTTTGATGTGGAGAAGAGTCCCCCAGATAACATCTTCACACCAGAAGGTAGCACGACCAGGCAAGCCTTGCAGCAGGGGGTACAGGCCTGATTCCAAACCACTATAGCCAGTGGAAAGGCTTCAGTGGGCTCTGGGTCAGACCCTAGCAGCAGAAAAGTTCTGGAGCAGTTTGTGCCACTCACTGCTGGGCTCCTGGGCTATGTTCACATGTAGACACTTATTTTGAAATAAGTTCATTCGAAACAAGTTAATTCGAAATAAAATTATTTCAGATTAATTTAAATCGAAATAAGCAAAAACCTCAAATCGAAATAGCAAGTCTGGACACAGGAGGTGTGGCAACATGACCCCCTCCCTGGGCCATGTCCCCACCCAATATATAAAAAAAGGAAGGCACCCTGGGAAGAAGGGCAAAAGTGTAAAATCGAAATAATGGTTATTTTAAAATAACACATCTGAATGGCATTATTTTGAAATAACCGTTTCGAAGTAATGGCTATTTCAATTTCAGCCTAGGTTTTACTATTTCAAAATAAGATTTGTTATTTCAAAATGACAGGGCTCATCATTTTGAAATAACAAAACGTTGTTTGGACATGACAACTTTTAAATTGAACCAACAGTCGTTGTTTCGATTTAAAAGCATCATGTGGACATAGCCCTGTTGTTTGGAAACCTGCTACCAACATTGAGCTTGCTAGGACTCCAGAGCTTGATGGGCCTACAGCTGGTACTTTGTTGTTCTGGCAATGAATTTGCTGCTCACTGGGCTGTGAGTGGCGTGCTATGCTCTGGTCAGTACTGCCTGTGTTTGAGGGAGGCCGTTTCCTTTTCCAGAGGCTGGTGCTTCAGAATGGAGTGTAAAGCGTTGGCAAGTAGCAGTAAGGGCTTGTCTGTGCCAGGAAGCTACTGGAGAGCACTGCCACAACAGAAGCAAAGCTTGCTGAGAGAAGCGCAGAACTACCAGTCCCACAGGATGCAACCCTGGGCCAGAGTCACTGGGCTAAATTCATTGCAGGTAAATTGAAAGTAGATCCCAGAGATTGACATGAGCCACAGCAAGACAAAGAGTCCAGTGCCTGACGTTTAAAGGGCTGGATAGTTTTATGGCCAGTAATAGGAGGTTTATGGAGCATGAGCTCAGAGCCATTGAACTGCAGCATTCAGGGCTGCCTCAGGGCTTAGAGATGAACATTTCCCCTATGGCTCTCATAGCACCTGAGCTGCCATTTGTCCATGGCATACTGGAAGAACGGATGAAGAGAGCAGTGGAGATGTGAGTGGAGCAGGAGCACCCCCATGGCACAACTTTCCTGCTATGGTGCTCTGCTGGGTCCTGCTTGCATGAGGCACTCTCCCCTTCTATGCCCTTGTTCCTGGCTCTGCAGTGCCCTGCCGCCAGCATTACAGGAGCTGCCACAGGAGCCAGTGAACCTCGGCCCACAGACCAAGGCTGCAGAGCAGTGGGTAGAGGGGAAGGAAACTGCATGGACTCCTCCCCAATGGGTCTCATTGACTAGCAATGTGTTGGGACGGGCATGGACAGGTGTCATGTGCCATCCATCCTCACCAGCCAGATGGGAGGTAACTTGAATGAGGGGGCCCAAAATGCCCCTCAGGAGATGAAAAGGGAAGAGACCCCACTGATCCCAACCTGGCTCCTTGGACAGGATCTGGCAGAAGCCAGGGAAGCCGTGCATCACTTCAGTGTCTAGGGCTCCCTGTAGCATGTCCCAAATGCAGTGGCTTGATGCAGGGTGCTGCTGCACCATGCTCCTGGCCCCACTGGTGGCTATAGAGGAAAGATGAAGATACGGAGTTGGAGGCTTGGCTCAGCTCAGGGTTGCTGAGCTCTGGGGGATGGACGAGAGGGGGTTGGGGGCATGATGCTGTAAGAAATGTGTCTTGTCACAAAAAGGCTGAGCAATGAAAGCACTACAGGGATTCAGGCGGGCTGGCAGCAGCCTGGGGGACTGCTGCTCACTGGGACCTTCTGCTTTCCCTTCTGCTACTTCATTACTGGGCCACTTGCATTTGCTGCAAATGGCCCCAGCCTGCTGGAGGTTCAGCAGGTCCCTGATGTTCTCAAGAGGCCAATCAATCTGACCTCTCCCCCATGGAAATATATGTTTCACTGCACATTAGCAACTGGCAAAAGAGGAGCTGACCCCAAGGGCCTGGAGGCCACTCCAGTTTTGAGCCAATGCTCCACTGACTGCGGAGTGTGCTGGTAAATGAGAAGTAAAGGGCCATCTGGGTTTTTCTGGAAACCAGGAGCTAAGTGCTGGACGCTTCTGCAGGTCCCAGATGAAGTTAAAGGGCAAGGAGGAACCCTAGATCCCTGGTGGGTCCCTGGTGGACAAAGCCATGGTACAGATATGCCAAGACCACCCACCCAGAACCCAGTGCCAGAATTCAGCACTGGTCCTCCACTTGGAGATGAGCTCT
This sequence comes from Podocnemis expansa, assembly GCA_007922195.1. NCBI lineage: Eukaryota > Metazoa > Chordata > Testudines > Podocnemididae > Podocnemis > Podocnemis expansa. The sequence continues at coordinate 39,632,392 of ML681972.1, read as the reverse complement.
GAAAACCAAGGTGCGGAAGGAGGAGAGGGACTGGAGAGTCAGAGGGGAAAGTGGGAGAAAGACACAAAGCAACAGAAGGAGGGCACACAATGAAAGGACTGGACCTACAGTCACATTGCCACATCCATGAGGCTCAGTCCTACCTTGCTCTGTTTCAGTCCATCTCACTGCATCCCAGGAGCTCTCTGCTGTCCCCTTAGCACTGTCTTGTCCCCCTGGGAATCTGCCCTGCCCTGCCCTGTCCTTCTTCACAAACAGGAACCCCATTCAGTCCCACTTCCCAGAGTCTGCCCCAGGCTGCATGCACCCAGGTCAGTTGTCCCCCTGCATCAATGTCCCCTTAAAGGAGGAACTTATGGGGCACATCTGTAAATATTTTGGTAGCTGATTTTCTCTGGGTTCCCAGCACTGCCTGCTTGGCCCATTTGACAGTGGGAGTTTTCTCCCCGGTCACAGCCTCCCTTCCTGTCTAGACAGTACTGAAGAGCCCACTGTATTTATAGCGGAGAGCATTGAGTTTGCCCGTTTGTTTTGCCAAACCCACATGACCCTGGTGAGGCCGGAACGAAGATGCCGCCCACCCGCTGGAAATGAAGGGGAGGAGGAGGAACCGCAGCTGGTGAATAATCCAGCCTGCTCTCTCCTGCCTGAAATTGGCTTGGATGTGTCACCTGCGCCTGACTCTCCCACCTGCCTTTTCTATCCCCACCCAACCCCTGTCCCATTCTTGAAAGATAGGGGCCAGATCCTGAGTGGTGCTTAGCTCCCACAGTGCAGTGGGTGATGGGAGGGCAGGACTCAGTAATGCTGCCGGTCAGACCCTCCGTCAGGGAGAGCTCTGGGTGCTCAGCACCATGCAGACCCAGACCCTGAAACAGGCCACCCTCTTTCTTTCCAGATATGGCATGAGGCTTTGCTCTCTGTGCTGCTAAATGCCAAGGCAGTGGCCCTGCTGCACAGGATCCCAGACAGCTGTTGTTGTGCTGTTGGCAGTTTTGTACCAAGTGCTCTGCAGAATTTGCTGCTCACCACCTCCGTCCTGCTCCCTTGGAGACACTGGGAGTTTTGCCAGTGGTTTCAGAGGGAGCGGCACTGAGTGCTAGCTAAGTGCACAATCACTGCGGGTCTGAGGAAAGTCCCTGGCTCTGTCACCCCAGGCACCCCATTCTGATTCTGGCCTCAATCTGAGGGACAAGAAATGGGAAGCCCCAGAGCAAGCAACTCAGGTGTCCAGGTGGGATTTTGGAACACAATGACTAATCGAGGAGGGGGAGCCAAGCAAGGTGCAATGGAGGGGAAGCATTCAGAACCAAGCCCAGCCCCTGAAGAGGCTCTTCCCACCCCAGTGCTGCAGTGCCAAGAGCCTGGGGAGAGTTAGGAAAAGATCTGGGCTGGATGCACAAATCTGGGGTTTTGCAAATTGGCCTCACTAGTTTGGGGTTTGCAAAAGGAGGGTGAATGACATTTTAGCTGTTGTTTTCTTCTGTAAGGTGAATTCCATTAAAACTAACCCTTTTATCTTAGCTTTGGGGCAGTTTGGCCTGCCTGTGGGGACAGATGGGTCTGAGTGAGGCTGGGGGGGGTGGGGAATTAAAAGGGTTCTTGCTAGAGGCCCATTTCAGGGAAGTTATTTCCAGTGTCCCTGTGCTGGAACAGGTCAGTTAAGAGAGCAGCAGCAGAGAGGTTAGGCCATGGATGTCTCTGAGCTAGAGCCAGAGGACTAGTGGGGCTGAGGACTGGGGAACAGTGGCAAGGCCAACCTACAGGCCTGCCTGGGAAGGAGCAGGGGGAACAGAGACTGCTCCTCTGGGGCAGGGCTGGGTTGGTTGGCTGTCTGGCAGAAGGGCAGGAGAAGATGGACTATGAGCCTGGGGCAGAGCAGGGAGAGATGTTGGAGTGTGGTCTGTGCTATGATGACAATGGATTGGTTGCTGTAGGCAGGGGGTGATGAAGGGACCCTGCCTCGGGTGCTGTTGTGAATTGTTTGCACTAGTTCGGTACTAAACCTGCCCTTGAAGAGGGGTGGGACAAACAAGAGAGCCCAATGGAAGGGCCCAAGAGGGGCAATGGGATGGGAAAGGAGGAATGCAGTGGCCTCCTTCAGCCTGGCCTGCATCCCCAAAGCAGACTTGGCTGGGGTGTGCCCAGGTCATAGCAGTGGAAGCTTTCGTTTTTGCTATCAGCATATTTCTTTCTCTCTCCCTTTGCCCCTTTGAAAATCTCTTTAAGTCTTCTCCTTCTCCTTCCCCGTCTCCTTGTGGCCTCCCTGAGCAGTGACCAAGTGGGGCTCAGCCCGCCCTCCACACAAGAGGAACTCTTGGAGATCTGCCTGGTTGGCTTACCCCTCCCACCTCCCCATCCACTCCAGAGACAAGGGGTCACTATCCGCCCAGCTGGCAGACACTGTTGTGATATGTGGCATCTCCCAGCCAACAGCTGAGGGGCTCAGCCATGGCAGATGCTGCCGGGGAGCTCAGTGATTTATTTCCAGCAAACTAGGCAAGAACATGTCCCACACAGGCTCCGGGTCCCTCCACGAGTCACAGCCAGCAGGCGAGTGTATCGTGGGAGCCTCTCCCTGCCATGCCCTGGACTCCAGAACTGCTGTCCTCGGGCAGGAACCACTGGTGCTCTCTCTTCCTTGGCTTGCAGCCCCCTGTACCTCTCCCTGGCTCTCAGCAAGGGGCTCCTTGCTGCCACCTGGCTTCCTTCCAGTTTCTGGACTCAGCGTTTCAGGTGCCAAGCTCTGTGCTCCAGAGAGACCCTGCATTCCCTCGTCACATGTAACCCAAGCCCTGCAGCAAGCGTCCAGGCCTGGCTGCACCTGGGCAGGACAGATGAGCTGGTGTCTGTCACTTGATAGCCAGGACAGCCTGCACAGGAATGCTGAACGCTCCTTGGCGACCTTAGCTTGGCTCGTCCTCAGGGCTGCTTTTCCTGAGAGGCCAGCAGGCCAGCATTTCAGGGATCACATTTCCCATTGACACAGGAATGTAAACTCAGGGGAGAGGCTTAACCCTTGCTTGTGACAGGAGCCCAGAGAGCAGAGCTGGCTAAAAGGTGGTGGAGCTTCTTCTGACTTGCACTGAGAGGTGAAAGGGACAGTTTGGAGCAGAGCACCATCTGCCTGGCCTCACACTGTGAGCTCTCTGACACAGAGCCTATCTGGACAAGGGCCCACACAATGAGGCCCTGAGCTTGACTGGGCCTGGGCACTGCTGTAGTATTACTAACAATCCTACTGGTGATAACAGTGGTGGGCTTAGGGTTAACAGACACCAAAGCATGGCAAGGAGGACAGGGAAGTATGAAAAGGAGGACATTGGAGGACAGATGGAGAAAATGTAGGATTAATGTAATATTCTTCTGTTTTTAGAGAGCCTTGGAACACTTCCTCTTAAAAATAGGGTGTTCTGGGGTGTTCCAGCACACTTTAACCCCTGTAAGTAAAAAGCCAGACAAAATCATGTATTTTTAAAATGCCTGTCCGATGGAGGACGTGAAGGTAAAAAGGAGGACATGTCCTCCTTTAGCCTGACATCTGGTGACCCTAGGTGGGCTCCATCACCCCATTCCAGGGTCCACTTCTTTCCAGTCCCTCACTTCCCTTTTAGCCCAATTGCTCCTGCAAAGTTGAGTCAGCCAGAGATCAGAGCAGTACCTGGGACATGTTGGACAGGACTCTGTAGAACCGCCCTCCCTGGCGCTTAGCATTAATGGACAGTTGCTCCTTGGCCTTTCGCCAGGACACAGATAGGCTGGCTGTCTTTGGCTGGGGCAGACTGGGTTGGGGATGAGGCTTTGCTGTTTGCCCTGCCATGCTCAGTCTCTTTGATCAGAGACAGCAGAGCCAGACATACTGCACCAAGCACTAGGTTTCACAGCCAGTGCATCTTACCAATCTGCATGCAGAGATGTTTGGGAGACCAAGCCTGTGTCCCTGACTTGTCCCCTTTCTAGCAGTACAAATGAGATGTGCTCCAGACCGTCTCAGGCCCAACACGTACTGTTCCCCCATGGGGAAAAATAGCAAGTTTTCCACACAGGGAAATTAGAATCAGGCAGCTCAAGGCAGCTATGTGAGGCTGGAAACAGGGTCATTGTCCTTCCCATCAACAGCATGTGGCTGCATCTCTCCAGGAGGGAGCAGACTGAGAAAGGCAGAGAGAGAGGAATGACCATAAGAAAAGAAAAGGAAAGGTGTGTGAAGAAGAGAGAAAGACAGATGTGCAGAGGGCCCTGGGAGAATCACAGAAAGGGTATGTCTACACTGGAGCCTTAGGTCGCCTTAACCTTCCTTAATTCGACCTCAGGAAAGCTCCAGATACATTTGGAATTTATAAAGTCAACTTAAGGGCTTCCTTAAATCGACCTAATAACTCTACCTCGGAAGGTTGACTTAACACTTAAGCATTTAATAGCACTTAGGTTGACTTAAGCATTAAGTCGATCCAGCAGCTGCCAGTGTGGACGTGAGCAGTCCGCAGGACTTTTGAATGTGGATGCTCTAAGTCAACTTAACAAGGTCGACTTTAAGTCGACTGAAAGTTGACCTGTTAAGTCGACTTAACTGAGCCTCCAGTGTAGGCGTACCCAATGTGTGTCTATGTTGTGAGCTGTGGTGAGAGTCCTGGCTCAAGAAGACACACCCACCCTAGCTTGCTAAAAATAGCAGAGCAGCACAAGTGGCAGCAGGAGTAACCATCCAGAGCAAGACACACTGGTTTGGTGGGCTCTTCCCACCAGCCCAGCTCTGCCCTGGGAGCTAGCACAGGTGCCTCCTTGTCTGGCCATCACCCCCTCAGCTCCTCAGCTGTCTTCTATAATGGAAGCATTGAAGCTCCCAGCATGCAATCTGCTCAACCTCTTTCATTCTGACTGGAGGATTCCCATCCACTGCATCAGGACACTATTGATCTGCTGCCCTGTGCACAAATTGGGTGTGGGGCTCCAGCTCTTGCCAAACTGCCCATGCAGTCCCTGGCTTTCCAAGGAAGGGAACCACAGCAGGGTAGCTGGGGGTTTGCAAGAAGCTCAGTCCAGCAACAAACACCTTCTGCTGAAAGAAAATGCCATGTTTCTTAGCTGCACAACACTGAGTGCCGAAGGATACCGGGAAAGGGCAACAGTGGGGAAGGGTCTGAAGAGACTAACCCAGGCAATCAAGTATCTTGGGTGTTATATCACATAGACAAACTGGGCTAGAGCATCAGCCAAGTTGGATACTGGGACCCAGAGATACTACAGTGCTCTGTGTCTATGATCCAGATTAATAGGTTGGGTTTTTCACACTAGCACCCATAACGGGATAGGCACTGCATGAACAAGAAGAGTGGTAGATTAGTGCTACTTGCATAGATCCAGGCTGATTTATTCCTTTGTGCTTAATCTGCAAAGTCAGAGGTGCCAGTGTTGGACTCGCTCTTCAATATCTACCTTCAAAATGGTTCTAGTTCCATTTGCTGATGGTATATGGTTTCCAAGTGTCTTCATAGAGCACATTTGACCTATGTGGTGCAGATAGAGGAGCATGGTTCAGTAGGTGAAGTGTGATACACACACACTCAGTTGCACTTAGTTCCCAGTTCCCCCCAGAAAAGGTTTATAAAATGGGCCCAGCAGAAGCTTTTCTGTTGGCTTGGTTACCAACCCCAAATGCAGAGATCTTTGCTAGAAAGAGCTGGAACAATGGTGACAGCAGTGAAATGCGTCACTTATGGCTGCACAAAATGCACCTGGAGTCTGCGGACCAGAAGCAGTGGAGGAGACAGGCAGGACCCCCCCCCACTTCATACAGAATTCTAGGATGATGACAGCCCATGGAGAAGGGCTGCAGGATTGTTCAACACAGCCTGGGCAGGTTCCGGGAAGTGTGTGGGAAAACAAACACTGACTGAGGATCTTTGCTGTTCACTAATCTCACAGGGACTTAGGGAGCTAACAGCATGATTTATTGCAATGGGTCCTCTTGTCTGCAGTGGTAGCCAGTGGCATCTGCTCAGTCCAGCCACACAACTCTCTCTGTTGGCATCCATTAAGACTCCAGCCGCTCTGCATGTCATACACTTATCACCTCTACCTTCTTTGCAGGGCTAGTCAGAGAGGCACCTATGCTGGCTCATCGTTCTCAACTGGCTGCTCTTGCAGGCATCCTGTTTGTAGTAAGGAGCAATGGGAGTAAGGTGGTGGAACTAATGTATTGTGACCTGCCAGCTCTCTGCAGACCCGCAGCCAGTGGTGTGGGATGGGAATCATGGGACTAGATGACAAAAGCTACAGAGCGTGTGCCTCTGATCTCAATCGGGGGTGAGAGGATGTGTTGGCTGACTAATGGCTTTAAGCTAGGAGAGCTGCTGAGACTTAGAAGGAGAGATCCAGTGGCTTCTGTGGCAGCAGGGTGCATGTGCAAGGGAAGTTAGATGAGCAGAAGCCAAACTGGGCTTCCAGGAAGCTCCCCTGACAGATTTATAGGAACGATGCCCTTTTTACAGGAGTTCACGCTGCAAACGATCCGCAGATGCTCTCCTCAGGGTCTCCTGCAATGAGCCCAGATTTACTGCCGCTGTCTAGTGCAGGAATAATGAACGCTATATGGCAGCTGCACTCGTGGGGCAGGAGGTGGATGGTGCAGAGCACATTTCCATTTACTCTGGAGCTACATAACTAGAAACAAGTTACTGAGCCAAATCCTCCATTCGCACACGTTGTGGTGCAGCCCCATTGAGTTGCAGTAGAAGGGGCCTGCTGGGCTGACCAGTGTAACTGAGGGGGTGATCTGCCCACTCTGCTTTTTAGCCCGATGCTGGAAATGGATCCTTACACTGGACTGTTGCAACTGAAATGTTACCGCCTCCAGATGTCCCCTTCGTCCTGACCCTGGAAGGAAGCATAATGTCCTCTTTGTGCACAGCATGGCCCTGTTCCCACATCCCAGGCCAGAGGGCTTTCCTCTTCTCCCAAAGGTTAGGTGACTGGAGGCCTGGCTAGAGAGCTCGACAGCTGTGTTGAATGCTGCTGCTTGCACGTTAAGGGCTAATCCCAGTGCAGGGAAGTGTTTTCTGCCCTTTATAGTCTAGGAAGGTGCCCTCCTAGCAGATCTCAGGCAGACCAGTGATGCTGCTTTGCTCACCATGCTAGTGGCAAATAAGTGAGGCTCCCCATTGCTTATTGGAAACAGAGCATGGGCAGCTACTGCTCCCAGGGCAGCAGCAATAAAAGGACCCTTCTTCGCTTGGGAATCCAGCTCTGCAGAAAAAGATGGAAAGCCTGCCAGCAGTTGAGAACTCCATCAGCAGTGCTACCATGCTGGCCTTCTGGGAGCTGCTGGGCACGGTGCTCTTTGGAAAATCCAGCCACCCTCTCTGTGCCTCAGGTATAGTCCAGGGGCTGCATGTGAGGACCTCTGGTGATCCTTTCCAGCCAGCCATCTATGTTACAGGGCTGCCCCTCTATTCACGTTGGGTATGTCTACACTTGCAAGTTAGGTCAAGTTAAGGAGGCTTAATCATAGAATCATAGGGTTGGAAGGGACCTCATGAGGTCATCTAGTCCAACCCCCTGCCAAAAAAAGCAGGACCACTCCCACTACATTATTCCAGTTAGAGTTTTATCCAGCCGGGCCTTAAACATCTCCAAAGACGGAGATTCCACCACGTCCCTAGCTAGCCCATTCCAATGCTTTACCACCCTCCTAGTAAGAAAGTTTTTCCTAATATCCAGCCTCGACCTCCCCAGCTGCAACTTGAAACCATTGCTCCTTGTTCTATCCTCTGTTATTACTGAGAACAGCTGAGCTCCATCCTCCTTGGAGCATCCCTCCAGGTAGTTGAAGGTTGCTATCAAATCCCCCCTCAGTCTTCACTTCTGCAGGCTAAATAAGCCTAATTCCTTCAGGCTTTCTTCATAGGGCTTGTGCTCCAGCCCCTTGATCATTTTTGTTGCCCTCCACTGGACTCTTTCTAATTTGTCCACGTCCTTTTTATAGTGGGGAGCCCAAAACTGGACACAGTATTCCAGATGCGGCCTCACCAGTGCCGAATAGAGGGGAATGATCACATCCCTCGATCTGCTGGCAATGCTTCTTCTGATACAGCCCAGTATGCCATTGGCCTTTTTGGCAGCAAGAGCACACTGCTGACTCGTATCCAGCTTCCCATCCACCAGGACCCCCAGGTCCCTTTCTACGGTGCTGCTACTTAGCTGATCACTCCCCAGCCTGTAGCAGTGCATGGGGATTTTCCGTCCCAAGTGCAGGACTTTGCACTTGTCCTTGTTGAACCTCATGAGATTTCTATTGGCCCACTGCTCCAATTTGTCAAGGTCTTCCTGAATCTTCTCCCTGCCCTCCAGTGTGTCTACCGTTCCCCCCAGCTTGGCGTCATCTGCAAACTTACTGAGTGTGCAATAAATCCCATCATCCAGATCATTAATGAAAATATTGAACAGAACTGGGCCCAGGACCAACCCCTGGGGTACACCACTCACTTAATTCAAACAAACTTAGTGCCTCTTTATACTTTCATTAGTTTCCTTAATTCAAACTAATGAAAGCCTAGTAGGACTAACTTAATTTAGTTTCCTTAATTCAAACTAATGAAAGCCTAGTAGGAATTCCTTAATTCAAACTAATGAAAGCTTAGTTCAAATTAATAAGACCTGCCGATTAGTTTAAACTAAGCCCTTAGCTCGATCCTTAGTTCGAACTAAGGACAGTGTAGACTAGGATTAACCCATAGTTTGAATTTAATAAATTCAAATGAAGGGCAGTTAGTTTGAATTAACAAAGTGGACTAAATCAATTTAATGTTAAGTCGAATGAGTCCACTTTGTTAATTTGAACTAATAAGTTTGAGTTTAGTTCGAACTAAACTCAAACTTACTAGTTTGAATTAACAAATTCAAACTAACTTTTCCTAGTGTAGACATAGCCATCCATGGCAACCCACAGGACTGTATGTGGAGTGAGCAGCCTCTCACTGTACAGGCCACAGAGCTGAGCCTGTGATGAGAAGAACAGTCAGCATTTCTTCAAAACTTTTACCTCCTCAAAGCTCTGCACAGGCACTGCCATCTGAATCCCCATAAGGTATTCGAGTGCCAGTTTTATTGTCCCATGACATGTGAGGAAACTGAGGCAGAGAGTGAGGCTGTGAGTGACCTGCCTACAGACATTCAGGACTACAAGAAGAGAGCTGGGCCAGGAACCCAGGTGTTCCTGTTGCTCAATCCACTACATCAGGACTAAATAATATGAAAAGGATAGTCTGGTGACTAGACTGCTAGTCTAGGACCTGGAAGACCTAGGTTCAGTTCCTTTCTCTGCTACAGACTTCCTATGTGGCCTTTGACAAGTCCCTTAGCCTCTCTGTGTCTCAGCTCCCACCTGGGCAATAAGGAAACAGCACTGTCTTGCCAACCAGGGTGTGTGTGAGCATGAATACATTAAGGACTCTCCTCCTGCCCCTAAGGGGAACTATGCAGCTACCACATGGAAATCAACTTGGCCCTCAAAATAGGGGGACTTGGTACCAGCTGTATGTTTCCTTTAGTACCCTGAGGGGTAATGCTAAGGCTCATTCCCTTGCAGCTGTAATGTGTTCAGCCAGCACCAGCATTCAGGAAATGAGCTGGAGTGACTGTAAAAACCCATCCTTTAGTAGCATTAGTGAATTGGCTGTCAAGGAAGCAGCCCTTAGTGTACATGCCAGTGATGGGGAACACATTTCTGCATGCACTGCAGATACAGGCATGGGACCATGATCTTCTAAAGACAAGTCCATAACTTGGTCCACACAGCTGTCAGTGCTTTAATCACCTACCAGCTGAAACCTAAAACACAGATGCTGCGCTGCAGTCACAGAGCAGCCCTAACTGGAACATGGGGAGAGCTCCATACAGATGGAGACTGGGCCATGAGCACCTGATCCAAGCCAGGGCTAGTGTCCACTCTGGCTTGGCTGACTTTCCTTGCAGTCTGTGGATATTCTGGGGGAAATAATTAGATTGATTTCTAGACTTGCTAGAAAGGGAAAGTCCTGTTGAGCTGTTCACTTGCTTTCTAATATGTAAAATAGCTTCACTGGTGTTTGTTTATTTTATTAGGTTGGCAGGGTTGCAAAGTTGTGACATTGCTGCTGTCTACCACCCAAAGTGCTGCTAATTGAACTAAAAGGAGATTTATTTTTCTTTTCACTGTATTCCAATGGGAGCTGAACTTTCTTAAAACTGTGTCCACACTGACAGAGATGCTGCAGACTAAGCCGTTCAACAGTATCTGTTCCATAATAGCTCCCTGTGGGAATGATCTATTCTGTAACAGAAGTGGTTTTATTCCAGAATAATTATTGCATTCACAAAGCGCAGTAAATTATGCTGGAATTAAATCATATTTATTCCAGAACAGAATAGCCACACAGGGGAGTTATTCCAGAACAGCTAAACTATACCAGAGCCATTATTTCAGAAGAGCTGAGCCAGTCAATTCCCCTCTATAAACAAGGCCTTGCGCTCCTTTGAAAATCCAGCCTAAGTATTTTATCGGTATACCTACAAGGTAATACCTAACCACCGTTGAGGGGACCAACCAACCCCTCCTTGTTAGATAGCCTTCCTGAAACAAAGAACAGTTGGGTTACAGGTCACATGTTTATCTAAAGGTGAAGGGCGTGAAAGGACAACTGCCTGCAGAAGCAACCAGGCCAACCCTCCAGTTGCTCCTTGCTACCCTCTGCAGTTATGTGCTGGGAGCTCTGCTTCCCCAAGTTTATCTTATTCCTAAAGTCTCCCTTCCACCCCACAGGCTAGCATCCACTGCTGAGTGGCGTGGCTTCCACAGCTGTCGATGCACCAAGTCATCCTGGCAAGGCTTCAAAGGGGCCGAAACGTGGAACAGATGCTCCAAGCAGCAGCAGAACCCCCATCCCTGGGGTGCTCTGGTCATGTGGTAATTTAAGGTGTGGTGTTGACAGAAAGCAATGGCTTCAAGGCTGGAATTTGCTACATTTATTTTTAGTCTCTGGTGAAGATGCACAAGTTTCCTCTGCTCTTTGAAGCAGGTGCCCTAGAGGGGAAGCTTGGTATTTCTGACTCTGTTACACCCCAGCACTGCTGCAAGAATGGGGGGTAGGAGTGGGAGTGTGCCATGTGCAATCATGATGCAACTTGCCCAGGGGGACCTGACCCATTTGGCTTGGCCTGCAGCAGACCCAGGGCTTTGTGCTTTTTTGGGCAGGACATGTGTCCCCATCGGCTCAGCCAGTCTCTGTAGTGCACTCACCCTGAGCAGAGGCATCCCCTTCACTCGTGCCTGTCATTCAGGCCGCACCAAACAGGGGAATCACCCTGGCAAACAGGGCACAGTATGTGGTCATTGGGTTATCAGCCCCCACAATGCTCTGCTCACTGCTCCACATGGCTGCGGGAGCCCAAATTTAGGAAGTCAAGCAGCCAGCTCAGCCAATGCCACAGGTAGCTGGGTGAGGTGGCCCCTTGCAGCCAGCCTCCAGGTTGGCATTGTTTGCAACACACAGAAGCACAAGCACTTGGTCCATGAATGAGGACACTGCTGGGGATGGTGGCTTCTCCCTGTTCTGTGCAGGGTGGCTGACTTTCAGAACCCTCTGAGGGCTGCCTTGCTGTCCCCATTGGGCTTGGAAGACACCCCCCTTTCCAAGCCAGCTTGGCTTTCTCATTGTTATTGTTTCAGCCTTTGCAGAGAAGAGACTTGCCAAGAACTGGCAGTCCTGGGATCCGTGGAAGGCCAGAGCAGAGGTCACCAGCTAGCTGGGCTTGCCGTGTATAGAAGTCTTATATGTACCTAGAACAAGGGCTGTGTTCACACAGCCTTCTTATTTCGAAACAACAGGGGTTGTTTTGAAATAAGATTTAGGCTGTTCACACGATGCACGGTTGTTTCAAAACAACAGAAGCCGTTGTTTCGAAACAACCACGTTGTTTCGAAACAAGTTAAACCTAGTCTGTGGTCGAAACAACGTTGTTTCGCCACGGTTGTTTCGAAACAAGGCCGTCGGAACGTGTTGTTTCGGAACAAGATGTTCGGAAACAACAGTTCACGGCGTGCCCCATCAGCACCCTGGCCAGGGTGCTGAGGGGTGTCCCCTGGCCAGCGCCTGCACAGCGGGGCTGCAGGCACCGGCGGGGTTTAGCACTGCCCGGCGCTGCTCCCCGCGGGCTTAAAGCCCGGGCTGCTCCCCCGACCCCGCCGCTGGAGCTGGGGTGCCGGGCTCAGCCGGCAGCCCGGGCTGCACCCCCGACACCGCC
>ML681972.1:39453370-39619713 GCA_007922195.1 Podocnemis expansa | reverse complement strand
CCTTTCTGGGGTTGCAGGGTGAGCTGCTGCAGCCGCTCACCCCCAGGGGGCTGCAGCCCCCTGGACCAGGTACCGAAATAGCAAGTTCACAGTGTGAACTTGCTATTTCGATTCCCGGTTTTTTCCTTATTTCGAATTAACATTTTGTTAATTCGAAATAAATTGTTTCAAAATAAGGGTTATTTCGATATACGGTTGTTGCGAAACAACCATATCGAAATAACTGGCTGTGTGAGAACACAGCCAAGGACACAAGCCAGCATCCTTGGAGTCACCAGGTGTGAGTGTCACTGAAGTCTGCAGGCATGTACAACCGCCTCATGTATGGTTCACAAAGCTCCAGTGAAGTTAAATCCGATAACATGCTGCTGCATTTCTCTGGGCTCAGCAGATGAATAGTGTAGGGTGTCGGGTGAGTGCATTAGAATGCTTTTAAATGGACCCCAGCTTGTCAGAGGCTCTTGCATGAAATGCCTGGTTGTGCATCATTCTAAACTAGTATTTTCTCCTCTTTAGCCATGCAATGAGCAGCTGTGGCCCATGTCTACAGCCTCTGAGCCCCTGCTAATTCACAAGCTGCAGCAAACCCCCAGCCCTGCTCTTTTCTGCAGGCAATGGTTCTGCTTGGAAGGAGGGCCCTGAGCTGACACCAGGCCCAGAGGGAAAGAAAAAGCCATTCCAGTGTAACTCTGCCTGCTGAGAGGAGCATGGACGCAAAGCCCTTGGGAGAAGGTATCAGTGCTGCGAAGTTCCACGGTTAGCTGGTCACAGCCCCTCTCAGAAGAGATTGATTGCTCACAGCAGAAGCCTGGCCTTCTCTGCTCTGTGACAGGTGAGGCTTAATGTGCAGAAAGCTGAGAGAGTTTGGGTGCTTCTGCCTAGCCATCTGGCCTGAAGTGCTAATGCCCCAGGCTCTTGCGAAGTTCCCAGGATATCCCGTCTGAGTGCTTCAGCCTCCATTGCTACCTAGGCGGTGCAAAGCTATAAACAGTAGGAGTAGGGGAGCCATGCCAGTCATCGCTGCTAACGACACCCCCCAAACATAGCTGGGTTCAAGCTCTGGGCTGGTTCTTGAGTGAATCCAAAGCAGCTTAGCTCAGCCCATGCAGCTGTGGCACCAGGGCATATTCTGCTCCCCATAGGTCTGCAGGGCTGCCAATGAGCTGTGTAAATGAGGGAGATGAACACTGGGAGTGATGTGGGTGTGAAAAATGACTCCTGGTTTTGAACAGATAAAGCTGCTTTTCTCTGCCGTGCTCTGGGACCATGGAAGCAGCTTCAAACTTTAATCCCTTCCGCCTGATCCTACTTGTTAGACATAATGTAATTAACGGGCTGGAGAGGAACTGCAAAGCTGCTTGTGCTCCAGGGTCACACATGAGAACAACAGGGCACCAACTGACGCCAAGGCAGGCCTGCCAGCAAAGGAACCAAGGGGGGAATTTTATTCCCATGGAGGAGTCCCTCCATGCACAGGGGATATAGCTTTTAGGGCAGCAACAGCAGTAGCTAGTGCCAAGAGCTAAAGGAGTCAAACCAATATCTGACAACAGTGTATGGGGCCAACCCGTGACAGACTTCCCAGCCACTAGTGCAAGGAAGAGCAGCTAAGCAGAGAGTGAAGAAACTCAGATATTTCTCCTCAGGCTGTTGGACAGATCTCACAGCAAGCAGAGAACTCCAGGGTACCCTGTCCTGGGTCACATCCTTCAAAATTGAGTTTAACCTCCCCTGAATGTGCTTAGCATTGAGTGCCTGCACCTGAGGCTGAATGTGGTGAGAGCAGAGCCCAAGCAGTTAGATCCTGATCACTACCACACCAGGTGTCAATCCAGAATAGCATCACAGACACTGGCTTTACATCTGGTGTAACTGAAAGTGGAATTGTTTCCCTCAGTTTCTGGTTTCTGAGAGTTTACCAAGGGCAGGAAATGCATCCGCCCCCACGATGCTGGTGAAGACAAGCCATGCTTAATGGAGTGGAGTGTACAGGTTTATGGCTCAGAATGATGCGCTGATGCACTATTGTGCTTCAAACAATCAACTCCAATGGCTTTTACTAGAAGACAGAAGACTGCATCACCAGGATCAATTTGTATATAAATGCGATGCTGGACACAGGCCAAGATATTTGGTTCTCATTTGATAGATTTATAGTTAATGAGCCAAGGAACTCTACAGTCCTTCCTGCCCTGAAGTAAATCTATTCTGCCTTCCTTCCTTGCCCAATTATTGTGGAAGAGATGGGCTTTTTGATATACAGCTGGTACCTGACACTGGCTGTGCACACAACGGCTGCTGGACCAGCACAAGCTATTCCCTGGCACTGCCAGGAAGTTGGGTTGCAGGCAGCTTTGTGGGTATGTGAGAGCTGGTGTGTGCCTCTTGGTTGCTGGAAAACACACAGAGTAAATTCACTGGAGGTGGAAGAATGTGGCTCAGAGATAATTGCTCTGCACACTATTGATGTGCACAGTCAGCATCAGGAAGAGAAACCAAAACCACCCAGGTAAGCAGTGATTCTGTGGAGCAGGCCAGGGAAGAGGCTTAAGCTCACATGAGGGCTTTTTGCCATCACTCTTGGAAGCTGGTTGCAGGAAGCCTGCAATGACCAGCAAGTTCCAGCATATGTGACGGGTCCCTTGGCTTGGCTGCTGACCCAGCCAGTGCCAGTGACCGATCTGTGGGATGGAGTGGGCAAGGGGATAGGTTTGGAAAGGACAGCTTCAGAGGCCCCTACCCTGAGGCTATGGTCAGGCAAGAAAGTTTGGGGTGGTGATGTAATGCCAAGTTCTGCCACTCACTAACCAAGAGCAGCCCTTGCTGCTGTGGCTTTTCACCTCCTTGCAAATCAATCATTGTAATCAAATCATAGGGCTGGAAGGGACCTCATGAGATCATTGAGTCCAACCCCCTGGGACTTGAACCCAGAGGTGCTAGCCACTACACTATTTGCAGGGCTGGTGCTGAAAGGCCTCAGCATCCCCAGGGAGTGGGTAAAGCATTAGACAGAGATGGAAACAGGTTCAGGGAGAGAAAGAGACATCCCTCAGATCACAAAGTGAACCTGTAAATGGCAGTGATACCTGCAGCCCCCAAACAACTGAACTGTCCCCTCTTGTGCTCTGCTCCACTGTGCACTTGCCCTCGTCCCCACTGCCATCCTTGCAGTCACTAGGCCCACCTGAACAAAAGGCTTTATTTATTTAAAGCTTGCTAAATAATTCTGAGGAGCCCCTGTGGCCTCCTGCCAGACCCCTGCTGCTACCCCAACAATGCTTCCAATGCGTAGGCCACGATGGCTGCCCTAGGGGGCCTTAGATCTTTATGGCCAGTAAAGAGGTCCGTGGCTAATTTATGCCCCGCCTATAATTTACAGCCTCTACACAGCTGTTGTAAAATTAACCATAAATCACAGGCAACATCACAGACTAGGACCACAGCTTGTGCGTCATCACCCACCAGGCTGAGCCCAGTCAGTGGCCAGGCCCTGAGGGAGAGCTGCACAGTCGGGTGTCAGCCATATTCAACTCAGCTTTTGTGCTTTGGGCACCAGAGTCCCCTGGTAGACTGGGAGAGATTCCCTGCCTCACTCCCTGTCTCAGCCACAGCTCACAGCCTGGACAGTGGCTGGAGCTGATTAAAGCCTGCTCCATAGCAAGTAATTGTCCTGTCTACTGGCCCCATCGCCTGCTAGGAAACCTGGGCAGCATTCAGGAAAGCTGCTGTTTGAACTAAATGTGCCACGATTACTGCACCTGGTTCTCCTCTCACTCCAGATTTAATGGAGGAGTTACTGTCGGCTTACACCAGGACAAGTGAAAGGTGATCCCCATGCACAGCATCTGCTTGTTCTTTTGGTGGGGAGAGAGGGGTTCTTCTCGTTCACAGGGCTACAGCCCCACCAACAGGTGTGGTTTCCCAAATAGGAAATACTGCCAGTCCAGCCATTCAGCAGAACCTGTGCTCTGCTTTCCTTGCTGCCCAGGGATGGGAGGGCTCTGGCCCAGTCCCCATTCCAGGCCTGTGGTGCTTGGGCATGGCACAGAGAGGACACATGTGGCTGCAGGAGTGAGGTCATCTGATCCCACTCCCTCTTGCAAATCCTGGTTATACAGAACAGCATGAGCAAAAGGAAGGCATGCATGCACCTGAATGGCTAAAAGCTGGGGGCCTAGAGAGCCTGATGGGGAGAGGTGAGCTCAGGGTACAAAGGGAAGGAAAGCCAGGGAATGCTCAATCTGTGCTAACCAAGAGCCCAAGGAAAAGGGGTGGGGTGGGGGAAGGATGCTGCAGGCAGCTGGGTGCACCAGGCAAACAAGTCCCTCCGTCTGTGTGCTGATTCTTGGCAGCCTGGCATTGTCTCTGTGCTGAGGGATGCCCCATGGCTGCTGGCTGGGGTAAACACTGTCTGGTTCTGCAGAGCACATGCTGAATGCCATAGCAGAAAGCAAAAGTCTTTTGAGCTTGAGCTGTTGTGGAACCTAAAGGTGCTGGCTAGAGCCAGGCAGAGCTACTGCTTATTACAGCTCCTAGTCTGACCCATTGTTCTGTTGGCCAGGTGGAGCAGCACTGAGTGTAACCAAGCATACCACTTCTGCTCTGAGAGAGGCGACAGAACTGCTTAGTCTGCTGGCCATGGATCAACACCATGAGCCAGGTCTTGGGCCGTCATTCTATAGCTCTCCTGTGAACCGACAGCACGTGTGGCTCAGAGACGGGGCACCCCTGCTGAAATGATGCCTTGATCCCATGGACCTTTCTGCATTGCCTGCTAGCATCCCAGCTGACTCTCAGCAAGGCTGCTGCTGCACTGACATGGATGCCTACTCATGGGGCATGGTGTAGGACAGGCAGGATTGGGTTGTGGTTAAGCCATGTGGTTCAAAGGCCTGTGTTCTAGTCTTGCCTCTATCTGCAGCTTCCTATGTGCCCTCAGGTAGATTTTCCTATGCCTCAGTTTCCTTATCTGTAGGATGATGGTACTGACCCAGCTTAGGCACCTGACTCTCCTCCACTGCTGTGGCTGCAGGGGGACAAAGGTCATGTCACTTAGGCTCTGCAGTTTTTAAATGTGGCTCCTATGCAGGAAAAGCATAGACACGCACTGAATTTTCCAAGCAGATTTTCACCTTCCGTGAGTGTGAGCCACCATTTCTGCATGGAAATAATCAGAGGCCTCTTGTGCACCTTGTGAATGGGGTAACATGGGCCAAAATGTGATCCACAAGGAGCCAGATGGCACTTCAGACACAGAGGGGCTTTTCATTTCATTTCCCTATGCAGATACAAAACCTAACATAAGCCCTGCCCTGCACTCTCAAGAGCATGGGGTCAGCTCCCAGCTTGTGCTGCCAGGCCTCCAGTCATCCTAGAAGTGGTGACACAGGCCAGGAAGGAGGTGGGGTTGCCCCACTCCCTCCTAGACAGTGGAACAATGGGTGTGCTCCTGCTGCCTGCTACAGACTGGAACCGCAGCTTGGTCTGTGCATGGCTGTCCTGCAACCGGGACAATGGCTTAGAGGACACTGGTACCAAGTCCTCTGGAGACAGTCGCTCTCAACTGAAAGAGGCTCTGCTGTTAGGCCAACATCAGGGACCAATGTGAATCTATGCTCATTGCTGTCCTGGGTAGGGTTTGCAAAAGGGCAAGGGAGAAGCCAGGATTCTTCTTGGAGCACTGCTCGAATACATTCGGTGATAGGTGTCTCCATGCCGGAGCGCCTGATTGGTCGGAACTTTTTGCCCTAGCCTGTCAGAAGAGAGCAGGCAGCCGCTGCCCCCCGTGCCACCCTGTGGCTATTTATGTGGCCGCCGCCCGACCCCTCCCCAGTTTCATTTCTTCCACCTGTTTCTTTGTTTGCTTTATGAGCCTTTCGCTCTACTGGGAGCGGCTATTTGTGGGCCTAGTTCCACCAAAGAAGGTCTCCCCTCTTGGGCCAGAATATTGCACTCCTACATTGTCTGCCATGCTGGGGTTTAAACCCTGTGCCGAATGCGGCAAGGCCTTCCCGTGGGACAATTCCCATTAGAAGTACCTCCAGTGCCTGGGCGAAAGCCACATGGTCACCGCTTGCTCCATCTGCCTGTCCTTCAAACCAAAGACAATCAAGGACAGGGAGCAAACACGCCATGCCCTGGCCTCCGAGCAGGCTCAGCACTCCTCTCCCGTGGCTTCGGGACCTCCTGTGGTACTGCGTGCCAGTTCGGCACCGTAACCAGCCTGGCACCATGCCAACAGGGTCCGCAGGACAAGCTCGGTACTGACCTCAGTACCGCGACGCCAACATAGCTCTGCGTCTTCGACATGGGGCTCCCCTCAGGACCGGTCGGGGTCAGTGCCGATCTCCATGACCCTGGAGGTGGTGGAGGCTGCGAGGGTGCTCTTCCTGCTGCCTATACCTCCCTCTCCGGTGTTGGTTAGAAGGGGGAAACCGGCCTTCATTTCAAAGGTCTGGGCGCAGCACAAATGGCACCGCTCCCCTTCCCTGCCACTGGCCCTGGGCTCCCAAGCTCCAGAGCTTGTCACCCCCTTGGGTCCTGGTACTGTGGAGCCATCCCCTTGGCAACATATCACCCTGCTGTCCCCGGTACTGCCCCAAGGGTCCTGAGATGCTTCCCCCTGTTCCAGCCCAGGGGAAGGGGCTTCAAGGGGCTCCAAGTGGCCTCGGCGCTGGGTTTCTGCACCATCGCCCTTCCGGTACCGCCCCCACAAATAGTCACCGCAGGAGGCCCCTGTAACCTTGCCAGTACTGCCCCCGGCACTGAAAAGAGCCTTAAACCTGGTGCTGTGCTCTTACATGGGCGATCTGTCAGCGCATTTTGATCTCCTGCGCCATGACTCAGTCCACATGGGAATGGAGGTCCAATCCTCTGAGGCGCCCTCCGACACTTTATTCGGGCTGGTGTTTCCTTCAGCGGAACCAGTCACAGTTCCCCTCCACCCCAGCATTTGGGACCTGGCCTCCTCCCGCTGGCAAAACCCGGGTTCCATCTCCCCGGTCTCAGGTACGGTGGGACTCAAGTACAGAGTCCTGGGGTTAGAGTTTCCCTCACTCACCCACCACCCAGTCCCACCTCATGCTGTGGTGGAGGTGGCCTTAGGTCTGGGACAGACTCCCCATGACCCCCTCCCGACATCAAGGGACGCAAGGGAGGTTAGAGTTACTGGGTCAAAAAGTATACTCTTCCTCGGCCTTCCAGTTGTGGATTGTGAACAACCAGGCCCTAACCAGCAAATACATGTTGGACTTGTGGGAGTCAATAAACAAATTTAGACATCTTCTCCCACCAGAGGACAGGGAATAGTATGATGCCTTCCTGGAAGAGGGTAAAATAGCCTTCCAGGAGCACCTCCTGTCAGCCTGGGATGTGGTGGATACGGCAGCCCTCACTATTGCCTCGGTGGTAACCCTGTGCCACGCAGCTTGGCTACGGGAAGCCAGAGTGCCCCTGGTGTCTCAACAGGTGGCCCTCGATCTCCCCTTCGGAGGCGATGCCCTCTTCCCACCGGAGACCTCAGCCATCTTGAGTACCACTCGTGACCCTCGGAGGGAGTTAAAATACCTCGGCCTTCTCCCAACAGGGCCCTTTCCACATCCTCTGGCCCCATAAGGCCTCATAGTAAACTGACCCCCCTCCCCCCCCTTTCAGTAGTTACTGGTGAGGACTTAATCCTCACCACCACAACTTCAGTTCAAAACCCACCTGGGGGACCCTCCTGGCAAGGCCCCTCCCCCGCACAGCTCCGGGGAGGGATTCCGACCAGTTAATCAGCAGTATTGATTATAATCACCAGTCTCGCTGTTAATCATCTGAACCCTGCCGTGGAGTGCCCACTGCCTTGGGGCCATTCCTTGGAGCTGACGGACAGCCCTCTCTTCCCTCTCTCCCTCTCCCTCTCCCTCTCCCTCTCCACGAGAGTGGATGGCTCAGTGGTTAAGTAGCCTCTCTTTCTTTGGGTTGGATCAAGGTTTAACCCATATCCATACTCCCTCTATTGACCCTAATGCTTCCAACACCTGAGAGGGTTTGACCCTTTTACTATCCAAGCCTCCTTGACCACCATAGAGGTCACAATGGAGATCTGCAGTCTAAAACCCCCTGGATAACCCTTAGCAAATGGTTTGACTCCCAAGGGGCCATCACGCCCGTACACAACACACCCCGGTGGAGGGAAAAGCCCCCCCCCCCCGCTTCCTTGGGCGGCAACTCCCTCACCCTTTCTGGGACACATAAGGGCTCATGGAACATGCTCCAAACATTGAAGACTGTATTGTCCCATCGATCCTCGTTCTGAACTAAATGGGGCCTTCCTGTTTAGTGCGGCCTTTTCCATACTGGGGAGCTTCACTCACTCACGCTTTCCTGTGGACAAAGCCCTACAATTCTACCCTCCAACCAGCTGGTCAGAGACCCCTTTGTCAACTCTTGTTTCCCTTTCCACAGAGGGTGTTCACTCCCCTACCCCTGGAAGTTGGGGGGGGGAGCCTTCCTACCCTTCTTATGCGCTACCCTAACCAACCCTTTCCGATGTCACCAACGGAATTAGCTGGGGCTTAAATATAGCTCGTGTCCGATCGACCCCATCCAGGGTTTCAAGGTATATGCTTCCAGCTCAGGATACTTCAACCCCTTCTGAACCCATAGAGCAGGCAAATTGCTCCCGCTGGCCAAGTACCAGACACAAAGGCCAGAGCCTGGCCTCTGGATGCAGGTGTTTGGCCAATCGCTCGCAGTTTCCATGTGAGCGATGAAACCACAGCACTCACTACCACCAGCTGGTTCACAGTCTGGTGAACGCCTTCATGAGGGGTCGCATTAACTGGGTCTCTGTCTTGTTTTCTGCCTACCCTTCGCTGTACGGGAAAGTGGCTACCCTATTGAACAATGGATCATTTTCCCTTCCCCGGCGCTGTCGATCACAGCTACCTGGGACGTGCCATAAAGCCCGAACCCCTGTAGATGGGCTTTTTCCCCTGACGAAGTGGACCTGTATCACTTCCCCTTTCTATCTCCCTCCACCTCCCTCCCACTCAAATCAGGAGACCCTCAGGTCACGGACAACCAGAGGAGATGACATAATAATACTAATGCCTCTTGGATTCCACCCCTTTGCCATTTGGTCAAAGGAGGAGAAACTTGTCCCTCTGCCTTCCTCATTAAATGCACAGTCAGAAGCTGTGTGGGTAGGCAAGGTGTTGCTAACCTTGGAGTTTGGGGTTCAAGACCTGTAAAAGAGCACTTTCATCTAGGTTCCACTGCTATGGTCTGCAGACCACTTCTGCAAGTGGGCTCTAGTCTGGGCCCAGTCATTGCTTCTTAGAGTCTTCTCTAGTGGTGTCTCTCCTGTAGATCATTTTCTGGGGATGGCCATAGTGCCGTCATTATCCTGGCCTTGCTCTGGGACACCCTTGCTCGGTGTCCTGTGGGTTCAACTCCTTCTCTCTCATCATGTTCTGAAGGTCTTCTAGCCCTAGCAATTGCAACATGGCATATTATGCTTCCCTTCTAACTGACTACTGGGGTCTTCTCACTCAAAAGAGCTCACATTAGATCCACCCGAAATTCTGACCAGTGACTGGGAATTCGGGACCTAGCTGTCCCCTGATAGAATTCACTTTTCAGGGTAAGATCTAATAACAACAATAGCACGTTCGTAGAGGACACTTCAGATAAACTGAAAGTGTTTTAAAGGAGACGGCCAGATGTGTACCATGGGGGTGGCGTATTCTCACTCCGCTCCCTCGGAGGAGGCTACTTCCTCCTTCTGTACATCCTGATTCTCCCTAAGGGCCCTTCTCTCAGGAAGCCTCAATCCTGACACACACCTCTGTGTGCCACCAGGTTTAAGGTCGCTGCCATACCAGCTTGGACTCTTCCCAGTGGTACAAGGTCACATAAACCAATGTGAGTTTAGTACAGAAGGCCACGGGGATCTGGCACCCGGGACTATTGCACTCATGAGCCTACCCTTGGGCGTTGTTTTATTGCAATTAGGCCTCCTATACTCCTTCGGCTGATTGCCAGCCGCTGAATTCAAAAAAAAAAAGGGGGGGGGGGGAATAGCAATAATATCACTTCCTTGTGTCTTCGCAAGTTTGTCGATACTGACAGTCCTCCTTAGAAAGATACCATCATGGTGTCGTCGGTATGCCCATGTAGGCCTGGGATATATTCATCAGTCTCATGGGAAGTTCCCCCCTGGGCCTGTCTTGTATAATGCTGTTGGGTGGGTCAGGCACCTGGCCTTCCCCATGCCGATCCGTGTGCGTCACTCGTAAGTGCGCTGTATGAGGTTGTAAGCTGCTGCCTTGGTCTTTCACATTTCTCCTTTAATCTAGGATGAAGTAAACTCTCTTAGACCCTCCCCACCCACCTCGGTAGCCCATCCCTCCTACGGGACACTGAGTGTGCCAGATTCACATACCCATTGGGCTCTTGGCCTGCAGGTGCTTCACTCTGCTGGACCAAGGAAAACACAGTCTACCTCCCTTCCACCACTTATTGCAGTGTTGGTAACCACAACTGCCAGCCCAGCAACCCTAGGGCCTTCTGAATGCCCTCGTAGGAATTACGCCAACAAGTGTTGCTGCCAGGCCGCTAAATCCTCTGGCCTTCTCACGCCTCTGCCAACTCCCTTTCAGGCAGAGCAGTTACAGTCCGATTCCTCGATTATAGCCATGATGCATTGGTACCATGATTATGCGTAAAGTGACCTCAGGCCCTCCTGCCCATGCACAACAATCGGTGCTCAGACAAACTGGGCCTACTTCTCTCCACTGGGTTACGTCCTACAATCCCAGGCTATCATTGCCTGGATGAAGGTCCTTAGTTCAATTCCTTAGACCCCTCGAGGACCTTGTTCGTTGGGCAACTACCCATGTCGGAGTTATGCTGTGCTGAAGGTGAAGAGCCAGCTCCACCCGCCATCCATCAATATGGCTAGCAGTCACCTATTACTGAATTTATCCAAGTAGCGCTTGAAGAACAGTGGGACACTTACCAGTAACCATCCTTCTTTGAGAGGGGCTGCTTGGATTCATTCAGAACACTCCCCCCGTCCCCGCGTTTGGAGTTGATGATTCTTAGGAACTGGGGAGGGGTTGGGCGGCGGCCACATATATAGCCACAGGGTGGCGCGGGGGGCGGTGGGTACCTGCTCTCTTCTGACAGGCTATGGCAAAAAGATCCGACCAATCAGGCGCTCCAGCATGGAGACATCTATTACAGAATGAAGCAGAGCAGTCCATCTCGAAGAAGGATGGTTACTGATAAGTAACCCATCGTGTCATGCTGTGGGACTGACAGAGACTTCTTTGCTCTCTCAGAAAGGGATGACTCATGAAATTTGGGCAGAAGATGGTTTGGGTCCACGCCATAGGGATTCTTTTAATTTCAGTCTTCTGGGTCTTAACCTACATGCTGTATGAGGTTGTCAGCTGCCTTATCCAGCCTTCCCCAGCCTGGCCATTCCCCTGTGGGACGGGGCTCACTGAAGTATTTACATTCCAGGTAATTGGGTTCATGCCCACACATAACTGCCAGGTGTTTGCTAATGTTCTGCCTGACCGCTGGGAACAGCAGCCTGCTCCTGGGTTCCCATGATTAGTACAGGATGGATGCAGCTTTCATCAGTTACAGGGTGTACAGCTTTGTGTTGGCACATGGGAGATGGCAATCTGAGAGCTTAGCAGCCAGAAATGTCTCCTGTGGAGAAATCCTGTAGAATTCAATAGAGGAGGTTGGGGTGGGGAGAATTTGTATTGCTGCAACTCAGGCTGTAGGGAGAGAGCTTGTGGAGAATGGTATTTTCCACAAGAACAGGATCAGGTTAATATTGACCTGCTCTGTGCTCTGCCATGTGCCTGGCCATCCCACCACCACCACCACCAGCAGGAGGCTTAAAGCTGCTGAGCTGACCTTAGCTCAGCTAGAAGGTGGAGTGCCCAGGGGAACCCATGACTGTCAGTGCCTGACAAAGGCCTCTGGAAGCTGATTGCGATTTGCCTACTGCTAATTTGCATCTCTTTTTGAGACTGACAGCAGATCAGGAATCTTCACCCTCTGGACAGAACAGACATCTGACCACCATGTCAGGCATGAAACGTCCTGTGCCCAGAAAGTCAACTCCAAGTAGATAAATCCATCATTTTCTTAGAGGACCTCTCCTGGCAGCCTCAAATACCTGCCTGCCTGGGTGTGTCAAATGGAAAAAAGAAAGGAGAAAGTGCAGCCAGATCCACCTTGCTGCTGAACTTTCTAGGGCCCTGACTTTTGTGCTGAGTCTTAACCAACACAGGCCTGCTGCATTGGCTGGAAGAGGCTCTCCTTTCCCTGCTGCACACTGGGACCTGGGTGGTGCTCAGCCAACAGGGCAGCTGCGCCCTGAGCCACCTCCAAAGCTTATTTAAACTTCCTCCAGCCCCTATTTTTGATCCTATTTTTACCAGCGCTGTAACTCTTGAGTACAGACGCAGGGATGGAGGATCGCACCTTGCCACACACTGTATTTTTTGCTAAAGACGGTCCCAGTGCCCCCACTGGGGTGGGCTTTATATAGCTCTGCTCATCTGCCATAAATACAAGCACCTAAATTAAAAGCCACACCAACATGCAGGAAAACACAGGGAGTATTTTTAGGTGACTAAAGAGACAAAAGGGAAATAACGAGCCAAATTTGTGTCTGGTGTAACAGCACTGATGTCAGGATGCATTATGTCAGGGGCGCCTCTGGTCCAGTATGGAACTGCAATAAGCTGTTAGTGGTACTATGGACACTTAACCAGTCCCAGTGCCTAAGTCAGTGGGAGTTGTGTGTGTTAGAGTTGCATTAGTGGGGTAGGAGAGACAGGGCCCAGTTGTCCAGAGAGCCTAGAGACAACTAAGCTGAGATTTTCACTGAAACTCAGCACACCAGGTGCATGTTGGTTGGTTGCTGAGCTCTGGTGAAAATTTGGCCCTAAGCAACACAGTGAGAGCTGCTAGGTGCTGGTATGTCTGGAAAACCTAGCCCTGCTGATTCCCAGAGTGCCAGTTCCATAAGAAATAGTTTAAGCTAGGGAAGAAAGCTTTGAGAGTGTGTTAAATCTGCAGTGAGGGCCAGGTGAGATGGACTACCCTCTTTCACACAATGAATCTGCAGAAAGCAGCAAGCGGAGCAGAGGGCTCAGCCTAATTACACTGTGTGAGTTAGAAGAACTGCAATTTTCCAGCTGGCAGCTCCCACTGGAGCAGGTTCCTCGGGTGCATTCTGGCACGTCAGTTCAGCAGGGCATGGTCTCTGGCTCAACCTATCAGCTCTTGCATAAAAAACCAAACCACACACACACAAAAATGCCCTCTCATCTCCCAGGGATGTATCCAGCATCCTGCCTGACTGTAATGTGATTACAAATGACATTCACAGGGAGCAAAGCTATTATCCAGCTCCAGCGCCCGTGGTTTGCTGACTTCGGGAACTAGCAATTAGACCAGGAATAGCTCAGTGTGCAGGGTCTGCGCCAGGAGGCCAGAGCACTCTTGGCAGGCCAAAGGGGACAGGGGGTGGCCATGCTGGCAGCAGACTGTGAAATGCACAGGAAACAAGGAGCAGGGCACTAAAAAGGAGCTTAAATATATCTAATTCCCTGCCCTCAGTGGAAGTTCCAGGTTGCTTTGTTGTATTGGGGGAAGGGAGCTGGTGACAAAGACCTGAGGTTCCTGTCTCCCATATGGCCAGATAGTGAAGGATTCAGAAAGGGTTTTTGACTCTGAATAAGGGGTGATCAGCTGAGCAAACCAGGAAAACAGCCCATTAGGCCAAGATTCCTTTGGGTTGACTATGGCAAGCATGAGCCATGTCCTTAGCCTTCTGCAAACTGCATGTATAAGACAGGAGGGCATCAGTAATAACCATCATCCTTTGCCTCCTGCTGTGAAGTGCACAGTCCCTTCAGAAGGGGAAATGGAGCAGGACCCTACCCAATGGCAACTGAGCAGCTCCTCAAGGCAACCCATTAACCTGAAAGAGTGCCCTGTGTCTAATTAATGGATGTCTCTCCCAGCCAGGGCAGGGCTGAGCTGGTAATATAATGCTTCTCAGAAGTAGGGAATTGGAGAGGTCTGGAGCAAAGGGCTTGGTCTTGTTTAGAGGAGTTATGTGTCAGCTGGCAAGGACTGGTCAAGGGTTTAGAGTGACAGAACACCAGGACTGCAGAACCAGGGGGGCAGGTGGCAGCTCCTTTTTTTTTCAGGGGAAGATGAGTACAAGTCTATGGAAAGACACAGGTGAGCCTGTCCTATGTTATTTCTCAGGGCCTTAGGAAGTAATGCTGTGAGCTGGGAGAAGAGCCTTCAGTGGGCTGGTATCAGAGTTGAAAGAACAGCTGATGTGGGACAGGAGGGACCTGCAGGGGTGACACTGAAGGTGCTGATAGAGGTGGACAGCCCCACATCTCCGTTCAACTAGAGATACCAGTGTGCTCGGCAAGCAGGAATTAAGTACTCTTTAGAGTGTTATATCCATGTCTGATGAAGTGGGATTTTCTCCCACAAAAGTTCATGCGATAAATAAATCTGTTAGTCTTTAAGTGCCACAAGACTCCTGGCTTATTTTGCTTTACTAGACTAACACGGCTGCCCCTTTGGAACTTCTCTGCCCCCAGGTATTTATGTAACATAGAGTCATAAAGCTTGGAAATAGAAGGGACCTCAGGCAGTATCTAGTCCCACCCCCTGCTCAAGGCAGAGCCTGCCCCAGTTAAGCCATCTGAGCCTAGGCTTTATCAAGACAGGCCTTAAAAACTCTTAAGGGTGGAGACTCCTCCACCTCCCTAGGTAATGCATTCTAGTCCTTCACTATCCTACTAGTGAAAAAGCTTTTCCTAATAGCCAGCCTAGACCTTCCCCACAGCAGCCAGACCCACTTGTTCTGTCATCTGCTGCCCCTGAGAAGTGCCTAGCTCCTTCCTTCCTGGGACCCTTTTCCAGGTAGTTAAAGACTGCTGTCAAATCCCTCCTCACCCTTCTCTTCACCAGGCTAAACAAGCCTAGTTCCCTCTGCCTCTCCTCACAATTCATGTGCTCCTGCCCCCTAATAATTTTTGTTGCTGTTTGCTGGACTCTCTCCAATTTGTCCACATTCTTTTGGTGTTTTCACTAAAAACCCAGCATTGTTCCTATGCAAAATTTTTGATGAAATAAATTTTCATCTGATATTTTCTATAGGTAAAACATTTTTCCAAGCTGCTGTGCTGGAAAGTTGGGCCCTTGGCTAAGCTAGATATTCACCATCCAATAAGCCCTGGTGGATCAGTTTCTGCTTGGCCCAGTGAGAGCAGACAAAATCATTACTGTAACAAGAATGTCCACCTGGCAGTGGACAGCGGGGCCGTAACTATGGCAGGGCCGATGGGACAAAGCCCCGGGCAGCCCGAAGTGGCTCAATAGAGCTGCCCTATTAAAGGGGCGGCTTTGCTGTGCTGGCTCTGAGTGCTGCTAATGGGAAGGGGCACGTTCTGATCGGAACGCACCCCGGGCAGCAAAACGCCGCGTTACGGCTCTGGTAGGCAGAAAGAAGGGAAGGTCTCTTGCTTTGCTATAGTCCTTGCAGCTTGTCCTTCTGAGCACTGAGGGTGCTGGCTGAGTCTCTTAGCCTTGCTCATTATTTCCCTCTGCACAGCAAACAATTATCTTTTGGTTACTGTGGTTCTGAACAAACAGTTGCACTGAAAGGAATAATGACTCTGAAGTGGCCACAGGCAGCTGTGCTGGCTAAAATAACCCCCCAGCCAGCAATGTGAGTCTGGGGAGCCCACATCAGGCAAGTGAAGTAGGTCTGTGATTCATGGAGGGGGAACTGGCAACTTTCCACTCTGTCTGGAGTGGTAAAGAAAGAAGCCCTGTGTGCTGAGTGCAACTGGGGAACAATCGTGGCTGTTTTCTCCTAGTGAGTGGAGCTGCTAATGGCCAAAGCCTGACTCTGTTTGTTTTCTGATGGGCAGGGGGCTCTTTCCTTGTTTTCTGTCAGAGTGGCTGTGGTGTAAAATAGGGGCATTTCCCCTCGGTGCAGAGCTCTGGCAGTTCCCAGTTGCTAGCAGGTCCCTCAGGGTTTGTTCGCTGCGAAGATGTGGCTTGTCCCCTGTGTCGCCCTGGCCACGAACCTGCCCCAGAGATGAACTTGATTTCTAGACCCAGCTGAGATTACTCATTCCCTTGCCGGTGCTAACCTGCGTGAACTGGTCTGCAGTGCAAGCACAAGCTCTCTTCAGGATAGAGCAGAGGTTTTCAAACTTAGGGTCAGGACCCAGTACTGAGTCACAGACCCTCGGGTACTGGGTCGTGGCAGTCTCTGCTTCTGCCACCAAAAGACTGGAATGCATTGCTCAGAGATGTAATTGTTGGGTCATGGGCATAAATTATTTTTCTCAACTGAGTCCCAAGGAAAAAAGTTTGAAAACCACTGGGACAGAGGGCTGTGCTCAGGTACGTCCCTACTCCCCTCATCTTGCTGCCAAGGGGCCTATGTAGGAACACCATGTATATCATCTAGTCTTCCTCTGAGACTAGTTGCATGAACACTGAGCTCCATCTTCTCCGTCAGTTCCCATTTCCTTGCTTGCTGCAGCAAGGAATAGCCAGCTTTGCCCCACAGCCCCACTGAACTTTCACTATTCCCATGGTATGAGTGACTGGACCTGCTGCTTTGGGACATAGACACGTTAACATGATCCAGGGATGTCCTTTTCCCCACAGAAAGGCCAAGGGATTTGTTCCCACTGTCAGTTCCAGGACAAGAACCTAACAAGCTGAACCACTGAAGCTTGCTTCCTCTGGGCATGAAGCCCACAGCATGCTCACTTTATCCCCATCAGGACACTGTTGTGGAAATCTCCAGGCCATTTCATGAGCAATGGCTGAGGCTGAGAGCAGGCCGCGAGGATATGCGTCTCTTTCTGGAGCTCTGTTCTTCCGAGTGACAGGCTGGAAATAGATTTCACAGGAGATCCATTCATGGGATTTATAGAAGGTGACATACAAGCCACTGACATTCCAGCAAGGGTCACTATGGGACCAGTGCTGTGAGATGGAGGCCACTGCCTGTGGCCATGGAGACCAGGGCCAACTCTGGAGACTGCAGGCAGGGGAGGGGATGATGGATAGATGAAGATAATTTTAAAGCTTCTTAAATTTCATTCTTCTAGCTCACCAGGTGCTAGATTTTACTTTCCCAGATGGTGCTAACCTTCAGCTTTGACTAGAGCGGGATGTAAAGGCCCCAGCCTGCTCTTTTACAGAACAGTTGTTGAACTATTGGTACTTTGCCTTTGCACTCAGGCAGCAGAAGGTGTGAGATGGTGTGTACCTCTCCAGAGCAAGTCCCAAGGTCTAGAGTTCTTCTAATGCTGCAGATGCTATGGTTTCCCCTTAGACACCTGGGAAGCTACCATCTGGCTTTAGACCTTCACAGTTACAAGGGTGAGAAACTGCTCAACCAGGGAAGCTGCTGCCAGGGAATTGGCACCATGCTAACCTCTGCAGTGCACGGAGAGCCACAGAAATAGCCTGTGGATGTGTGCAAAGTGCTGCTGAGCTGTGGAGGATGGGGGAGGGAATCCAGGGTGCAGTGTGGCATGAACTAAGGAATTACATGATGCAGGAGCTCTTCACAGCAAAAAATATACCATGTGCTGAGCTAAACAGGGGGGGAATCCCTGCATGGCCAAGCCAGCTGTGCTGTACCAAACCCCCACACCAGGAAATCTGAGAGCAACACAGACCCCAAGAGCAAACTGGTTTTAGGCACTGGCAAGCTTCGGCAGGTGGGAGGGTTTATGACTCTGCCACTACCTTGTTGAGTGACCTTTTGCACACAGTGGCTTTGGTGATACTTTCTCATGTTCTCCTACATCAGTATTTCACCATGTCTAGGATCATAGCATATGGTGCCTATGCTACATGCTGGCCTTCTGCACTGGGGTCACACTGCTGCTAAATGGGAGCTTGTGCTGGCAAGAACTCCCAGGACCATGCTTTTATGGCCGTGGGGCATCACTTATGTGATATCATGGAGGCCAAGAACTTAGCAAGCCTCCAAGAGGGGGTGACCATTCCTATGGATAACAATAGACTACCCAGAGTTATAGCAGCTAATGTCCATGTAAACCTGGAAGCAAGATTAAACCTCTGGCTTTAAACTTTCATCTGATTGGACTACAAGGGATTAGGAAGGACTTTAATGTGCAGGGCTGATTTACCCCACTGCTGCTGAATGGGAGGCTTTGTGCACCTTCCTCTGCAGCAGCTGGTGTTGGCCTCTGAAGAAGAGCATCCTGAACTAAATGGGCCATGGGTAGGTTCCTTGCACTATTGGACCATAATAGGTAATTGGTACTCATCAGCACCGTCCCCTCATTTACACAGGAGGGGGTGTCTTGCATCCACACTGCACACACCCTGCACAGTGGACAACCAAGGCACAATCCAAGCTGCTGTTTCCAGCTTCTTCCAGCTCCAGTCCTGCAGGTGCACTAAGGCTTTTGATCACTCCTGTGAGTGGTTTCCTGTGCATGGCATCTTGGGGGAGGACACACAGGGCTTGATTAATTCCAGAGGGACAGCAGTATCTGCTGGGACCACTTCTTTTCTCAAAGATATGCTTTCTGAATGAGCCACCTAATTATAGGGACTGCTCAGCACTATAATTTAAGATGAACTCACCAGACGCATTTAATTTAAAACAGATTTAATACAACATGAGAGCATGAAGAACCTGCTAGTCAGGTCTCTCATGTCATGGCCAGAGCCAGGATCATTTGGGCTCAGGGTTGAGTTGCTTGCACAGTTATACGGGCTGGCATACGCAGATGGTGGGAGAGGGAATTATCTAAACTAACAGCCATTAATGGTGAAAGTGTGACACAGAATGTACCACCAGCCTAAGGGGGCTGGCATTAAAAACTGGCATCAGATGTGGTTTGGCAAGGGTGGTTTCCATTCTTGGGGGTAGCAGTGGCTGAGGTTCTAGCAGCAGGGTCTGTGGCAGTGAAACAGACACATAGCTGAGTGTGCTGGAGTGGGCAAAGAGCAATAACTACCAGCTGCTCACTTCTGCACTTTTCCCAGCCAGCATAGACTAAATTGGCAGTTAGTAAACAGTTCAGATAACAGGCTGTTAGTCACTTCCCGTAACCCAGTGATATGAAAAACTGCAGCCACTGTTGCCTGGCCTGACAAAGTCCCTGCAAAGTCCCCACCAACTATAGATGGTGCTGCTCCAGGCCTCTCCCAAACACCAGCTACAGACAGCACTGCTCCAGGCCCCTGTCAAACACAAGGTCCTGCCAGGATACCACAGTAGTGATCTCCTTTGCAGTATGGGCTGCATGTTTGCATCTGTTTGGCAGTTGAGCTGGGTTTGCTTTGGCAATGAGGCTTATGAGGTGAGATGCTGGAGAGCAAGAGGACAGAGAGATATTGGGGATGGGGAGGAGTAGTGCTCAGTAAATAACAGAAGTGTGCCATGGTTACTGGGCAATGGTTTTTGTTTTGTTTTGTTTTTTAAACCTAGTTACTTGCTTTGCTTTCCTGCTGCAAATGTCCTCCCAGGCTTGCATCTCCTGGTCCCTAGTCAGTGGCATTGATTCCTTACTGACCATATGCTCTGTGGCATCATTGTGCCCTGGACTTCTCATCTGTGTGGTTGGTAGGACTTGGCCACCTCTCTCTTTAGGGCCTGGAGGAAAAGAGAAGGATTAGCTAGCCCGAATTCCTGTCAGGCATGGTGCCTCCTGGGTCTGGGACAGGTGTCTGTGTGTCATGTGATGCTAAACCAGCCTCCTGTCTACACTACTCTACAAGAGAGTACATACAATCACAGCCAGGACAGTTCTCTGGAATGCATCTGAAGAAAGCCAAGGACAGGACAGGCAGAAACCCTCAAGTAGGAGCTGTCCCGCATGGACAGGACTCATTACCAGCCTGGGCTAGTGTCAGACAGACTGAGGGCTTGCTGAGATTGGGCCTCACGGAGAACAGCACCTCTGTCTGAGTCTGAGCTAGTCAGCCAGAGTGAGAGAGAGGGTGGGTTGGCTCCCAGCACTCTTGCCACAGACTCCTTGGTTGTTTTTTTTTTTTTGCTTTACTAGACTAACACGGCTGCCCCTTTGGAACTTGGAATAATTTGCTAGGTAGCAAGCACCTTGCAGAAGGGAGGGGAAGTAGCTTGCTCTCTGGTGGTGCGGGCTTTGGACTAGCTTCCCCTTGTCCATCCTACTGAGTTCAGAGCAAGTGCAGAAAGTGACAAATGGAAAGGAGCAGCCTAGCTGCCGAAGGAATATAATCGCCAAGGCTTTTGAAGGCAGGAGGAAGAGCTCTCCTAGCTAGCACATAGCAGGATGCACCCTGCCGGTTGGTCAGGAGAGCAGGTCACAGAGGTCTCGTAAAGGACTGGCCTATAACACAGAGCATCACTACTGCCATCTTATTTCTGGAAACCATCACCTCTCCCCTGCTTATAGCACTTCTTAGTGACCCACTGCACTTTCCTGAGACTGGCCTCACAAGCTGGAGCTGGTGCCTGAAGGGCTATGACCCAAGCAAGATTTACTCCTCAGCAGTTTTGCATGTCCTCTTTATGTCACTACTATGGTGAGGGTCTGGGAAGGGGTCTGGATAACTTAGGA
The DNA here is from genome assembly GCA_007922195.1 of Podocnemis expansa. Classification (NCBI taxonomy): domain Eukaryota; kingdom Metazoa; phylum Chordata; order Testudines; family Podocnemididae; genus Podocnemis; species Podocnemis expansa. The sequence goes on along the minus strand of ML681972.1, from coordinate 39,599,050 downwards.
ATGGGGTGTGGAGATTTGTGGGACAGGGGTACTGGACTGAATCTAGTCATGGTCATGACTGTGGTAGGGAAAAAGGCTGACGGTGACTGTGGGGGGCAGTCGAGTCTCTGTTGAACACCTCATAGTTAGGGGTCAAAATCGGAAAACTCACTGTGCCAAATGGCACTCATGACTCCCTTTCTGGAAGCTTCAGCACAGATCAGGGACCAGATCCAAAGACCATTGACATCAATAAACTCCAATGGACTTTGGTGCAGACCTTTGGCAGGCCCGGGTGCATTTTATGTCTTACGTTCATGTGGTAGTCCCTCCACAGCAGGCTTGAGGATCACAGCTAAGGCTAGGGTAGGAGAGTGGGATGACACAAACAGAGGAATGGTAGTCTAGTCCAGTAAAAAAACAACAAGGAGTTGTGTGGCACTTTTTAGAAAGGAAGATGATGTCTGTCTGAGTCTGAGCGAGTTGTTTCTGTAAGTTGACGGATTTCCACTTCAAACAGCTGTATTTAGTGCCTTGCATCTTGTCAGTTTCAAAAGTTAGTCTAGTCCAGTAAAGAGACAACAAGGAGTGCACTCCTTGTTGTTTTTTCACTGGACTAGACTAACACCGCTATCCCTTTTGAAATTGACAAAAGGAATGGTACCCTGACCTGTGGATTGCAGCTTAGATAATGGTTTTCCTTCCCTAGATTCTGATCTCTCACTCGAGGCCAGAATAAAACAAGGAGGAGGGCTATAAAAGAACGTGATGTCACACAAGAAGTTGGACAGTTGTGGGGTGAAAGCAGTAGATGTGTCATTGCAAATGAAAGCCAGCCCTGAATCTTTCCAGGTGGCATTTGGCAACTGAGCTCCTCTGCAGAGTAAGCACTGATTCCTTCTCTTTGCTTATTTGACTCCACCTTTGTGTTCACTTTGTTGACTTGCCCTTTCCATTTGCTTTTGTTTGGACTTTGTTGATTAATTGTTTAGCAATTATCATATCTGTCGTACTGACGCCTCCAGTACAAGCAGAGTTGCTGGCAGATGGGCGGATGACAGGATGATATGACATGGTCCCCTTAGCTGAGAAGGTCAGGATTTCAAAAAGCAAGTTCTGTTTATCCTTTGTGGCTTATTAGTTAGCAACACAATAGCTCTGCTGGCTAATAGTGGTTTTTTTCTTGTAAATCCAGAGGCTAGCTCTGGGAATACTTGCATCTCACCCCGTGAAATGTTGCTGATTTTTGCAGCAGTTTTCATCAATGACTAAACTTACTATTGGAAAGGTGCATTTGACTTGCATGTTGTAGGGTAGGCTGTGGCTCACCCTGGAAGAATTCAATGCTCTCTCTGTCCATGTGAATGTTACTTGCTGTTCCTCAGTGCTCCATGGTGTAAGGGGGAAACTCCAGATACATGAAAAACTTTTTAGACCACACAAGGGAGCCTGGAATGAGAACCAGAGCATTTCTTATCTCACTGAGTTCAAATCTACCCCAAGGCAACAGCAGCTTGAAACTTGCCCTCTGCTGGTGAACCCAGTGTCTCCCCGATGTGTGCCTGCATCATGACTGTTGGTGCACACTGATTTTTTAACAAAATGCCCATCCTGGTGTTTTCTAGGTAAAGCACTAATCCTCCACGGGCAAGGACGTGCAGGGATGCAGAGGGAGCCTTTGGGCAATCTCCCAAATGCACAGGGAGATTCCTGTCAGGAGGCTTACCTCTCAACAGCCACCAGAAAGGACACACCAAGGCTCCCGGATGAATAATGTTGACAGCACTGTCATAGGACTGATGTCTCTAGACAGTATGGCAATGACAGCACACCCAAACAGAGAGCACGTGCTAGGAACATAACTCTGCTCTTCTCTCCTAATGCAATAACTGCTCTTTAATGCTCAGTGTTGGGTTTTCCCTTTTCAGGCTGAGCCATCAGCAGAGCGCTTTTAGGGAAGCTGATGTCCTATTCCTGTAGGGTGCAGGGGCAGGGCTCCCCTGAAACGAAGGCAGTGGAGTTGCACCTGTTCCCACCAACAAAGCCCAGGCTGGAGAACCAGATGGAGTCCTGTGGTGGTCAGACTGCCTGCCCTGTGGCCCTTGAACTCCTGCTGGGATGATGTCCCATCCAGCTCCTGGAGGAGATCCCATTATGCTGCATCATTGCTGTGGTGCAGGGATAGGCAACCCCTGGCCCATGAGCCAACAGTGGTAAACATGCCCATTTGGAGCGGCATGCGACACCCTCTCCATTGCCACAGAAGTTGCCAGTCCTGCCACTGAAACCCATTCTGAGCAGCTTCTTTCCGGGCATAGCTGGGGTGCAGGAGTTCCCTACCATGCCCATGCCCCAGGCGTGCCCTGGAAAGAAGTCACCTGAAGCATCTCCTCTCTTTTGATGGTGGCACGCCACACAAATAACTCTGGGCAGCTTCTTTCCAGGACATGCCAGGAATCCTCGGAGGAGCAGCTCCTTTCAATGGCACGCCTGGAAAGCACCTCCCCCACTTCAGCTCTGGCCGCTTCCTAATTTTCAGGTGGCCACTGCTTTTTCTCACAGGGAGGGGGCCACCGGCACTGGCTGAGGGCCTGGGAGGAGGGGTCGGCATGGGGTCAGCAAAGGTTGCTGACCCCTGCTCTGGTGGCTAAGAATTCCAGAAAAGATCTGTGTAAGCTCAAAAATGAAGCCCCAGAGTTTGTCTCTCACCAACAGAAGTTGGTCCAAAAAGGATATTGCCATCCTCACCCAGGTTAGCTCGGTCTCCTTGGCATTAACAAACAAGGAGTCCTATGGCACTTTTAAAGACTAACAAATTTATCAGCTTTTGTGGGTAAGCTCATCTTATAAAAAAAATCGTTAGTTTCTAAAAGTGCCACAGAACTCCTTGTTTGTTTTGCTGAACAAAAGGCTAACATGGCAACCCCTCTGGAACTAAGCATTAATGTGAGCTACAAGTGCACACTGACACAGAAACATCCACCAAAGTTTAGTTGTTTGTTTAAAAAAGGAGCGGAGGAAGCTAAACCTAAAGATCATGAAAAGAAAAAATAATTTCAGGGGAAGAGGCGATGTTGCAATTCCCTCCCCTGGGAATAGTCACTAATAGATCAACAGCAAGTTCAGTGAACCTGTTAGTAACAAGAAACAGTTTGCAGTATTTTCAGATGCTTATAAGCACAAACTAATACATTATTTACGGAATAAGAGTAACTGCCCCCCCCATTCTCTCCACCCACTTAGTTGCTAAGGGAACTGCTTTGATTCTGTTTCTCTCTGTGTTTTGTAAAAGATACTAACTAACTACCCTGCGGTTAATACGCAGTTGTCAGCAAGCCTTACTGGAGGAAGAATGTGTATGCATGTGTGCATTGGGACCATGAATTTTGGAAGCAAATGACCAAAAGAAACAACTTTCCCAAGAGAGGTAAAATGAGGGTAGAAATGCAAAATACTGCTATTGGCAAATATTAATGAGACAGAATCTCCTCTTCCTTTGTCCCCAGAGATGCAAACAATGATAATGCAGGTGATCCCACAAATACAAACATGACTTTTGTGTTCTTAAAAATAAGATAAAACAAACAAGGAGTCCTATGGCACTTCTAAAGACCAACAAATTTATGTATTGCATGAGCTTTCATGGGAGAAAATCCCACTTTCATAGATGCTTTGAAGATGGGGGAACTTACAGAATGGGAGTTAAATATATGCAGGGAGGAAGAGTAAGTCTTAGGATCAGGTCAGACAGTTACAGCAAATCAGTGCAGTAGTTTACGTTCAAACACTGGGGAACAGCATATAGAAGAAAATGAAGTCAAATCACTTCTTATAATGAGAAAAAAGGCCAAAGTCCTTATTTAGCCCTGACACACTGTCAAATTTGCATATGAATTCCAATTCTGCAGTTTCTCTTTGAAGCCTTGATTTGTTACTCATTTGTTTGAGCACAGCTATTAATAACTCATCACTGGAGTGATCAGGAAGATGGAAATGTTCACCAGCTGGTTTTTGAATGCTGTGATTCCTGATGTCAGATTTGTGCCCATTTATTCTTTTGCGCAGAGTATCCTGTTTATCCAAAGTATAAGGTGTGGGGGCATGTCTGGCACAAATCACATTGGTGGATGAGCAGGTGAATGAGCCCTTGATAGAGAAGCTGGTTTGATTAGGTCCTGTGATGTTGTCTTTTGTGCAGATATGTGGGCAAAGTAGGCAGCATGGTTTGTTGCAGGGATACATGCCTGCTTTAATGTTTCTGTTGTTTGATGTGTAGTTGCTGGTGAGTATCTGTTTAAGGTTGGGGGCTGTCTGTAAGTGAGGAGAGATCTGTCTCCCTAGGCTTGAGAGAGTGATGGATCGTCTTGTAGGATAGGCTGTAGATCTTTGATGTGCTATAGAGGGCTGCATTGGGGGTTGTAGGCACTATTCCCTCTAAGCTGTGCATGTGTGTGTGCATGCACAGGTCATGAAACCCGTGCACATAACAAAATAAAGTGGTGCATCAAAATATTCAACAGTGCTAATATTAGTGCACACAAAGGAGTATTTTGAGCACACAAAGAAAATTTTTGCACACACAGCCTATGAAAAATTAGAGGGAACATTGGTTGTAAGTGTTGACCAGTGGTGTTCTGTTGTTTTCTTTCTTGTGCTTTTGCAGTAGTTGACTTTGGGGTACCCACCTGGCTCTGTCAATCAGTTTCTTCACTGTCACAGGTTTTCATTACAAGAGGTGATTTGACCTCATCTTCCTCTATATTGGGGGTCTCAAACTCAAATCACCAGGAGGGCCGCTTGAGGACTAGTATGTTAGCCCAAGGGGCACACCACTGAAACCTTTTCATACAATGATATTGCAAATATCAGTAACAATAGTGTTCTTTGACCGCTGCTTGGATGCGTTCAGTAATAGGTGTCTCCATACTGGAGTGCCGAATTGGTCGGAAAAACTTTTGTCCTAGCCTGTCAGGAGAGGGTAGGCAGCCACCGCCCCCCACGTCACCAGTGGCTATACATATGGCCGCCTCCCGACCCCTCCCCAGTTTCATTTCTTCTGCCTTACGCGTCAGATGTGGAACGTCCGCTCCTTGCAAAAGCAAGCAGCCTGTCCGTGTTTGTATGAGCTTCACGCCAGACTGGGAGCACCTTTTCATGGACATAGTTCCACCAAAGAGGACTCCAACATTCGGGCCGGAACATCGAGATCCACCTCCTGCCATGCCAGGGTTTAAACCCTGCACTGAGAGCGGCAAGACCTTCCCCAGGATGACCCCCACAGGAAGTGCCTCTGGTGCCTAGGGAAAGACCATCTGGTCACCGCCTGCTCCATATGCCTGTCCTTCAAACCGAGGACAATCAAGGATAGGGTGCAAAGGCGCCATGCCCTAGCCTCTGAACAGGCTCGGCAATCCTCTCCCAAGGCTTCAGGAATGCATTTGGTGCCGCGAGCCGGCTCGGCACCGGGACCTACCCAGCACTGTCAAGACAGAGGCCGCAGGAGGCTGAGCTCAGTACCAACTTCAGTACCTTGGTGCTGACACAGTACACCGGCACCGGGCTCGCCCTGTTACTGCTCTAGATCACAGCCAGCATCGCAAGCTCACCGCAGCCCCATACCGATGGTACAGGGGCCACCCAGGTGCCACTCTGAGTTGCCTCTGGTACCGCAGGCTCGCTTCAGCCCCGTACCGACAGTGCCGGGCCCACCTCGGCACCAGCCGTCCTCGGCACCACAGCCTCTCGCCTGGTGCCACTTCACACAGGCAGTCCCACCTCTCCTGGTGGGGGCTTGCCATGAGTCCATTTGGGGTCGCTCCTGATCCCAATGACACTGGCGGCGGTGGAGGCTGCACAGGCACCCCTTTTGTTGCCCACACTTCCTTTCCCGGTACCAGTTAGGAGGGGCAAGCTGGCCTTCATATCAAAGGCCTGGGTGCATCATGAATGGCACCACTCTCTATCCCCACCTCCGACCTTGGGTATCCAAGCCCCACTGCCCATTACTCCTTCAGGCTCGGGCACAGTAGAACCTTCCCCGCGGCAACATATAACTTTGCTGTCGCCAGTACCACCTCAGGAATCACGAGACGCTTCCCCTTGCTCAAGTCCCGAGAAGGTCCAGCAAGGGGCTTCAAGCAGCCTCGGCACCATGTTTTGGCACCGTCCCCATTCCGCCCCATAAGGCCTACAGGCTCAAGACCCATCCCACCCGCGTTTTCCACAAAGACTCGTGGGTAGGGACTCAGTCCACCCCCTCTTTCAATTAGCAACTTGGGGCCCGCTCAGAAGACCCTTCCTCCCTCCCTTTCTCCACAGGGAAGGGGAGCCTATTCTAACTAATCTGTGACTGCCTCACTGTTGGCTCTCAACAGACTGGATATTCCCATGGCCCTAGCCCACCTCTCAAGAAGGCAGGCAACATTTCTTTCCCTTCCTTCCTCTACTAGAGAAGGGGGAATTCCTTAGGGCTGTGACACCCTCGCCCCCCCCACTTCTTCAGCATGGACGAGGGGGGGGAGCCAGGTCTTAACCTTGCTCCTCTGATTCTAGGAGGGCGCTAACCCTGTGACCCAAGCCCGCCTCGATCACTAAGGTCTCAACCTAGACTGTGGCTTCACTCCCACAGACCGTCCTTAATTCTTGCTGCCCTTAGGGCTATCCGTGGAGGTAGGGAACAAGTAAAGAATACAAGAAGGGGAAGAAAAGCCCCCATCCACCCCCCAGGTATTGCTTCGGCCGGCGATCCCTTGCACTCCTACGACGTTAGGGAGACCTTCACTGAGCCAAGGGCGAACCACCTAGTAGCTCTAGTCAAAGCTACAGATACCTCTGGTTTGTGGAGACACATGTGCCCAACAGATGACTGGGAAACCCCTTTGCCAGTCCGTTGCCTGCCCCACAACAGGTAGGCCCTGCTGCTGCACCTTGAGCTTGGGAGGGACCCTCCAGACACGTTTCCCACCCCTACAAAACCGGTAGGTGCGCTTGCTTAAGTTGGTCCCAGTAGGTCCTTCGCGACCTCCCCAGGACTATAAATTCTATTTAATTATCCCGCCTGTTAGACAGGAGAACAGTGCTTGGTATCATTTACTGCCTGCTGCTCTGGGCCCTGGAGGGGGTTACTAAGGCAGAGTCGCTCATGAATCTCTACCTTGTTCCTTGTTTTTGCCCCTTTCCCTTCCTACGGAGAAACCAACCTGTAATGGCCTAGAACTTGTCCTGTCTCTCTGGGACTGATTTATATCTTTCTGGAATATCTTTGATCAGGAGTCCCTATTAGGCTCCACTCTCCCAGGAAGGTGGTGGTACCTCTCCACCCTTCCCTAACCTGAGTCCGAAGCATCCATTATCACAGTCGCTAGGGGCTTGGGTTCCCTGAGAGAAGCGTCCCCCACTGCAGAGCGGGGTTCCCTCCCGCTTCCCACTCCTGAAGCAGCAACTCCAGATACCCAACCTAGATTCAATTAGGTCAGTGGGATTCATGGGAGAAGAGGCAATACTACCCTCCTCCACCCCCACCCTTTCCGTCAGAGTGGGGGGGAAACCTGCCTCATGCCTCCCAATTATCCCTTAGCCTGTCCAGCAGTGATGGCTCACTGACAGACTTGCTGCACATCAGGGGGCCCCACACATAGCCATCACCCATCCAGGTTATATCCTAATTTGCTCTCTCCCCCAGGGAGGACCAGAGATCCACGGTCGCCCAGGGCTAGCCCAGGGCACTGTTGCCAGGGTGCCTGACAGGGAAGATTCGTCTTCCCCTGCAGGACCTCCTTCAGGTCCAGAAGCCGTTGGTAGAACTTGCATCACATTCCCGCCATAGGAGATTGTTAAGGCTTCTCCGTCTGCTTACTTCTCGAAGCATAATCTACCAATCCTGATGTCCGATTTGTACAGAAAACTGGGAACCAGTCGTTTTTGTGATGATGGAATCCTATCCCGGGTAAGACCGGATAACAACACAGATCGCCCTTGTCGGATTCCCAAGTATCCAGGGTACACCTGCGGAATCACCAACTATGCCTTGTGAGCATCATATCTCCGCCAGATGGTCTTCACAGAAGACCACTGCCTTCTCGGCTAAGCCTTATCACTCGGAGGGGTCAGTTTTTCCCTCTCATGAGTTTGCATCCTTGACTAGCACGTAGGTGCATCCTAGCTAGGGGCCCATATCACACCAGCCAGTGCCCCAGACACACAGGGTCATAAAAATCAATATATCTTCAAATTCCATAGGCCTCCGGGTTGTCACAACTAGGCATCTAGTTGGAGGCATCATGATCTCTGCTTTAATGGCTCCCTCCATTTTCCCCCAAGTGGTTTTCCTGGTAGTGGAATCCTAGGAGGAACTGGATGGGACAACAGGAAGGTTTGCCTCCCTGAGTCTTCATAAGGCAACCAAGGCCAGTGTACTTCCTAAAGCCCACCTTGCTGGCTTGAAAGTGCCTTGTGGGACCGGAGTATTTTTTCCGATATGTAAGGAGTCTCCCGGGTCAGGGCTCTGTAACACCACTGAAAGTCTGGTGTTGCATTCCCCCCACACCCCAACCGACCCAGGGTCTGCAGGGCTGAGATGCTATGTGGTGCCAATTGCACCACCTTTTCCATTTCCTTCCCCTTAATCAGTTTGAAGTTTCTGCCTCTAGAATCTTCTCACTTAATTCCATTAGCTTTTTTCCCTTGCGGGTTGAATGGTATACCAATTACACACACCCCTTTGGGCATGTGTCTATGCTCTTTGTGTGGCTGGTTGGAGGGATGATATTTTCGCCCCTCTTATTGCTGTGCGGAAAGTGGCCATCATGACCAGCCCAGTATCCCTAACGCTCCTGGATTCTTCATAAGGTTTATGCTGATGTGTCTTGTGACCAGAAGATTTACCCTCTGGCCTTCATACCTCAAGCTAGACCCTCAGGTACAGCAGTTGAATGTGATTCCCTCTATGTTAGTCATGTCGCGCTGTTGCAAATATCTAGTGTAAGGTGACTTAGTCCGTCCGACCCATGTGTGCTATTTGGTTTGGGTGGATTGGACCTACCTCTTGCTTGGGATTGACCCTACATTGAGGACTCCATTGCCAGGGTAAGAGCCCTAACTGGTCTCTTAGTCCCTATAAGGACCTTGCTTGTTGGGCCTATACCCTTCTGGGGTGTTGCTGTGTTGAAGGCGGAAGAGCCAACTCTACCCACCATCCATCAGCATGGCTAGTAGTCACCTATTATTGAATGTATCCGAGCAGTGCTTGAGCAAGAATGGTAGGTTACTTACCAGTAACCGTCCTTCTTCAAGATGGGCTGCTCGGATCCATTCAGGTCCCTCCCCTCCATCCCCGCATCTGGAGTTGGCGACTCGTAGGAACTGAGGAGGGGTCAGGAGGCAGCCATATATATAGCCACTGGGTGATGTGAGGGGCGGTGGCCGCCTACCCTCTCCTGATAGGCTAGGACAAAAGTTTTTCCAACCAATCCGGCACTCTGGCACGGAGACACCTATTACTGAATGGATCCGAGCAGCCCATCTTGAAGAAGGATGGTTACTGGTAAGTAACCCACCGTTGTTGCAGGCTGCAGGAAATAGTTCTAGGGACCGCATGTGGCCTGAGGGCTGTGTGTTTGAGACTGCTGCTCTGAATGCTGTTCCCCAGTGTTTGAATCTAAACTACTGCATTGATTTGCTGTAGCGGTCTTACCTGATCCTATGGACTTACACTTCCCTGCATATGTTTTCCTCCCATTCTGTAAGTTTCCCATCTTCAAAGCATCTGACAAAGTGGGATTTTCTCCAACGAAGGCTCATGCGATAAATAAATTTGTTAATCTTTTAAAAGTGCAACAGGATTCTTTGTTTGTATTGCTGAACTAGACTAACATGACTACCCCTTTGGAACTTAAAAATTAAGTGTTACTCAAACCATACTGTATTCCCAATTAAATGAATAGGCAGCAAGTTTAAAACAAACAAAAGGAAATACTTTACGCAACACACAGTCAGCCTGTGGAACTTGTCACTGGAGGATGTTGTGAAGGTGAAACATATAATTAAGCCCCTCCCCCCCCCACCACCAAAGCTAAATTTATGGAGGATAGGACTGTCAATGACTGGTAGCCAAGAAGGTCAGGGGTGCAACCTCAAAAGGGGACAATGGGATGGATCACTTGTTTGCCTCTTCTGTTTATTCCCTCTGCAGAGACAACTTTTGGGGTAAGGAAGGCAGGTGGCCACCTAGGGCCCCAAGCAGCAAGGGCCCTCATAGCGGTTGCCTACTTCACCTAACCTAGCAATTGCGGGGTGGTGGGGGAGCAGGGTTTGCAGACCGCCAGGGCCAGAAGCTGTACCACCAGCCTACCTGCCCGCAAACCTCTGCAGTGGGGGTGGAGCAGTGTTCCCTGCCTACCCCCGGCTAGCTGTACCTCCCCAGTCGCAGCTTTTGGGGTTGGTGAAGCAGGCGGCCCCCTAGGGCCCCAAGCAATAAGGGGCCCTGTCTTCAATTTGCTAGACAGAAATGAAAACATAGAAAAATATAGAAATTGTTCCCATCTAGCAGAGCTAGTAGGGCTGGAAGCCTAAGCACTTTTCACTCTAGGCTCATCAAGGCAAGCTATCACTAGGATCTGTGCTTCATCTGAAATGCAGATTTCACCATTCTCTGCCCATCACCTTCACATTGACATGCTAAAAAAGCTGGAGCAAGCAATAGAAAGCACAACAGCAGGAACTTTTCCAGTGGCCTCAGCTTTTAATTCGTGGCAATTTATTTTGCCATTTTTTAATTTTGTGAAATACTGCCTTTTTCACCTGTTCTTTTACCTTTTCCTTTGACTTTGTGACAACTTTTACTTTGGCTTTTTTTAGCTCAGGTTACCACATAGATCCATATAAAACAAACAAACAAACAAACAAACAAACAAACAAACAAGTAGTCATGTGGCACTTTAAGACTAACAGATTTATTTTTATAAATAAATTTTGTAAATTAATCTGTTAGTCTTAAAGTGCCACACGACTCCTTGTTTGGTTGGTTTGTTTTGTTTTGTTTTGTTTTTGCTGGACTAGATTAACATGGCTATCCCTTTGGAAATTGTCTAGGTCCATATAGGCTGCTATATCTAAAAACAGGGCTTCCCTTAGGCAATCATTACACCTGTGTGTGATGTCTGTGCTGTATGTCTTTCTTTTGATAAGTAATTTTTTAGCTTCTTTTGTACTTACTATTTAATATTTTTGGGGGGGACAGAGCCTTATCAACTTGAGTACTTCAGAGCATTTCATTGAAATTTGGTGTTTTTCATTTATAGCTACACACTAGAAACCTCCTTTTCACTTATTTTTATTTTTTATAATTATTTGTATTAAATGTCTCTAGTGCACATAAACCTAAGCCTATATGAAAAATTTGTAAGATTTGACTGCCAAATTTTTAAATGTGGTATTTTAGTTATTTTTGAGCCATCATTAATGTTATCACTTCTTATTTATTAATTAGTGCTCATACTTTTTTAAAAAAATTAAAATGTTCACTTTAACTTTGTAGTTCAGCATTAGTTGATTTATGTTAAGTGAAAGATCGGTGGGTTACTCACCAGTAACAGTCTTTCTTCAAGATGGACTGCTCGGATCCATTCAGTAATAGGTGTCTCCGTGCCAGAGCGCTGGATTGGCCGGAAAACCTTTTGTCTTAGTCTGTCAGGCGAGGGCAGGTGGCCTCCGCCCCTCTCGCCACCCCGTGGCTATATATACGGCCGCCTCCCGACCCCTCCTCAGTTCCTTAGAGTCGCCAACTCCAGATGCGGGGATGGAGGGGCGGGAGCTGAATGGATCCGAGCAGCCCATCTCAAAGAAGGATGGTTACTGGTGAGTAACCCACCGTTCTTCTTCAAGCGCTTCTCGGATGCATTCAGTAATAGGTGACTAGTAGCCATGCTGATGGATGGCGGGTGGAGTTGGTCTTCCGCCTTCAGCACAGCAACACGCCCCATATGGGAGAAGCTCAGCAACAAGATCCTAGCCGGAGTCAAGAGGCAAACAGGCTTTGACGTGGCACAGAAGAATTGAGAACTGAGGGCCAACCCAAGACAGGGGCAGGACCGAACCCACCAAGATATATGAGCATAAGCAGGTCAGACCAAGGTCACCATAACAGGAATAAAAGGACACAACGTGAACCTAGAGGGTTGCCTTTAGATATTCCACATAGGTGGAATAGCATGAGGTATGATGGCCAGAAGATAGTGTCTGGCCATAGGGCCTTGCAGCGTGACCTCGTGGGAAAACGCTGGATGCCAACAGGTGTGGAGTTAGCCATAATAACCATGGCCCGCATGAGAATGAAGAAAGGGATAGATATTACTCCATGGGCTGAGCACATCAAGGCCCGAGCTGGGAACCAAAGAGTCATGGACTAATCTGGTCGGCGGCAAGGTACCCAGGTAGCCGCAGAGGAATAACCTTATCCCTTGGTCTGGCCATGACCAGTCCTAGTGGGGTCTGGTCGATGCAAGTGAGGGTGAAGTTATGGGAATGTAAGGGGGGGGAGCCCCAAGAATGACCAAGAAGGGTCTCGCGAGACACTTCACTGCAGCATATTGAGGGCCAAGCTCAGCAGTGCGGAGAGGCATAAGGTATGCTGGCTCTAAGATTCAAATTAGTGTGCAAGGGCACATTTCCAGCCGAGTCAGGTACCAAGAGCTGGATTCTCACAGGAGGGGAACTCCAGGACACTAGCACCACAGGGCAGCATGGTGGCCTGAGGTAGTGCTACTGGATTGGTCCTTGTATGGGCCTCGGTAGCGTGAGAGTTTGCGGGGAAAGCTCACTTTGGCCTATAATCTCGTTGGTTCTCGCATCACGAGGGCCATCACGAAGGCTACATGAGGGAGGGAGAAGAGAGACAGGGAATAACACCAGCTATCGCTTGGCCACCCAACAGGCTCAGAGAGGTGCCATATAAGGTCATGGTCTCAAGTGCCTATAGCATTACCAGGAGGGATAGTGCTACCGCTATGCTGCGCCAATGTAAGCACCAAGGGAAACTCCTGGATACAGGGTTGCCCCTGAAAATATGGTCACCAAGGAAGGAGGGTTCATTTTCCTACCTCCTAGGAAGTGAATCTACCCGCAGAGTGACAACCATGGTATCTCAAGGCTACCTTGGGGTTAGAGAACCAAAATGAAGTATTATCCCCAGCTATGTTCCCTCTAAGCTGCGCACATGTGCGCACGCACACACATTGTGAACTCCATGCACACAACAAAATAAAGCACACACAAAAAAATTCAACAGTGCTAATATTTTTGCGTTACTTTTAAGAAGGAGATTTCAAGTAACATGTTTCAAATAAGCTTTGGTAATTTATAAAATCATTTCCATCACCAGATCAAAATAAAATTTAGATATTATTTGAATCATGCACACTTACTTCATTGCACTCACAAGTTTGACCTCACTCACTGGAGTGCGCACAAATTTGGACATTGGCTCCTAAAGTTTGCACAAAAGAAATTTTTTGTGCACACTGCCTATGAAAAATTAGAGGAAACACTGATTCCCAGCTGAGAAGTTGGAAGGTGATTTGAGGGAGGTACAACCCCTAAATTCCTGAATATTACAGGAAGCAGGGCTCTAGATTGTTCCCCTCTGTTCATTACATAAATGGATAGGCAGTGTACGTCAATGGTTCCTCAAGAATTGAAGAGGAACAGCAGTCCTACTGAGGCACCACCAACGCATGTGGGGGTGACCCCGCGGTAGAGCTGTAGGTCCCCAAGCAGATATAGTGAGAAGACCCCAAGAGGGGGGCAGAGGGCACCCCCTGCCAGGGTACATGACCAATTGGCAGAGAAGGCAGCTACAGGTCACTCGGCAAGGATCCCCTCTGCTTGGAATGTGGCCTCTGGCTCAGTTATGACGGGGGCTGGTGCCGGAGAGGAGGACGCTGATATGGAAAGACCCCGACAAGGTATCCCACTGCTGTTCCCCTTTCATGGGGATGCAACGTTGGTGCCGTCCCTTAGGTTCCTCGATCTGGAGGTTCCAGCTGGGTACACTAGGTCCCTGCTTCGCAAGCGAAGGGAGCATGAGAACTGACCACCGTTTCAGTGAGGTAAGCCTAGGACGAGGGCTGCTAGGGTAGGTGCCCTGGCAACCACTGAGATTATCTGTGAGGCACGGGGTGAGTGGAGCCCTAGTTTCCCTGAGGAAGGGGGAGTGTGGAGTGGCAGGGGTGGGCCATTTGCCTTGGCCCCCCCCCGAAGGCTAAGATCTGCCATGACTATGCGTACGTGTCCCACTTGACGAGTAGGAGGTGGTTCTCATTGAGTTGGAGTGTTGGGGCCACAAAAGGGCTGGTTACTTGTCATGCCAACGGTATGCGAACGAAGGTACTCCCTGCCTCCAACTGGGAATTGAGAAGGCCTACCTGATAGAGGACATCAGGGTCACAGGAGTGGTCCTGTGTCTGAGTGAGCGCCGAGTATGCACATCTTGGAGCCTCTGCAGCAAAGGCTGGGGCTACTACAAGATGCACTTCTCATCCCCGGCAAGAGTGTTGGTGTGAACGACACAGGGTTGAAGGATACCCGGGGAAGGAGGGGGAGGGGGCAGAGTCCCTATGAGTGCCCGAGGTAGCCGCTGCTGAGGGAGTATAGGGTTGGACCACAGTACTGACATACCATCGGTGCAGGCAGGGGGCGTCTTTGTCTTGGCGAGGCCCATACTGCCCAAGATCAGAGGAAAGAAACCCTGATCAGGGCTGGATGCCTGTGGACGCAGTAGCAAATAGAAAAAAGGCGGGGGGATGGTTCCCACCAAACCCCGTTCCCTTCAAGGGGAGGAAGAGGGTGCCAACCATCTGCTGTGGTGATGCCCTGAAGCCTCTACTCCCTGAGGTTCAAGAGTGGAGTGGCAGTAAGTTGGGTGGGTCCCATCCCTGCGGGAGAGAGGAAGAAGGGGTCTCAGCCCTTGCAGCGGATGATGGCGGTGGAAGGAAGTTTCCTGTGTTCCCATTATGGTAGAGATGAGTGGGAATTTGGGGGATGGGGCATTGCCCCAGAAGACTAAGTGGGAGGGGTGGGCCCGGGAGGAAGCAGGCCAAAGTATTTGGCCTCTCCCTGGGGATCTCGAGCTGTGGTTACCACAGATAGTGTTTCTGGGGGAAACAAGGTGTCCCCTTCAAAGGGCAGGTTGAGGACCGCTTGCTGCGCATTAGGGGGTGCTCTAGCCTCCCTAAGCCAGACCACCCAGCGGATGGTTACCGCCGAGGCCATGGTGCAAGCAGCTGTGTCCACTGCATCGCTTACCGAAAGGAGGAGGTCTTGAGATATTATGTTGCCTTCCTCAAGAAAGGCATCGTACGCCTCTCTGGCCTCAGATGGGAGCAAGCATTGAAATTTTGCGATTGACTCCCACACATCCAGCAAGTATCTGCTGGTTATGGCTTGGTTGTTTGCCACTCGCAGTTGAAAGGCCAATGAGGAGTAGACCTTACGGCCCAAAAGGTCCAGTTCCCTGGCTTCCCTGGAGGATGGAAGAGGGTCAGTGGAGGGCTCCCCTGGGGCTAGCGCCATCTGCACCACGTCCCTCAGGGGGACGAGGGGACCGGCGAGAGGGGGAAAATCTGATTCAGAAACCCGATATTTAATGCCCGCCGTATCCAAAACCGGGGCAATAGAACTTGGGCTCTGCCACCAGGAACATGCAAGGTCCCAGACACTTAAGTGGGTTGAGACGAGCAAGGGTTCCGTCGAGGCGAAGGCTGGCCTGAAAAGTGTATTGGGAGGGAGACTCAAGGGCTCCACCTCCATGCCTAGGTCAGCCATGGCCCGGCGCAACAGATCGAAATGTGCCAGCAGATTTCCCGTATAAGACCCCGATGCTGGAGAAAGGGCGGTACTGGGAGCTCGCTGTGGTGAAGAGGGAGTCTCTCTCGAGGGGACCATTCCTGCAGCCTGAAGCGAAAAGGTGACGGGGTCAATGTGCGACGCCAAGGCTGCTTAGAGCCCCTTGAAGGTCCTTCCTCTGGACTGGAAGCGGCAGCAGGGGACCGAGACTCCTGGGGCAGTACTGGCGACGGCAGGGTGGTGTGTTGTCATGGGAATGGTTCTACAGTGCCAGCCCCCACTGGAGTGGAAGATGGGGGACTATATGGGGCAGGCAAACGCCCACAGTGGATCCAGGCCTTAGATATCAAGGCCGGTTTGCCCCTTCTCATTGGGATTGGGGCAGAAGGTGTGGGGAGCAAGAGGAGGGCTCGAGCAGCCTTCACCGCTTCTGGGGTGGACGGCATGAGGAGTGACTCCATGCAGCTCCATGGCAAGTCCCCACCCGGGAAAGGTGGACTGCCTGGGCAGGAGAACTCCCACTCCTGCGGCACTGGATTATGGCAAGCCTGCAATGCCGAGGGTGAATATGGCTGGTGCCAGGGCAAGCTCAGCACTGGCGAGGCCGGACTGTACTGGGCAATTGGCGCTGGAGATGATGGGGAGCAGTGCCGGGGCAATCTGGGTACCGGTGGTACTGGGCTACCTGAGGGTGACCTTGAGCAGTGCCGAGGTGCCAGAGCACCGGGTTGGTGCCGGGGTGCCAGAGTTGGCACCGAGGTTGTGCGGCGGCGGCTACCAGTGGTATGGTGCCGTGTAGGCTCCGGTGCCAAGCTGGGTCTCGGTGCCGGCCAGGGACCCGAAGCCTCGGGTGAAGAGTGCTGGGCCTCCTCAGAGGCTAGGGCACAGCGCCAATGTTCCCTCTTCTTGATGGTTCGGGATTTGAAGGAGAGACATATGGAAGAGGCTGAGACCACATGGTCTGTGCCCAGGCACCTGAGGCACTTCCCATGGGGATCGTCCCGGGGGAAGGCCTTGCCGCACTCCGTGCAGGGTTTAAACCCTGGCATGATTGCAGGATGTTCCAGCCCAATGGTGGAGGACTCTTGTGGTGGAATTATATCCACGAAGAGATGCTCCCAGTCAGGCAAAAAGCTCGTAGAGAGGAGGACAGGCTGCTTGCAATTTGCAAGGAGCGGACATTCCAGATCCGACACGCAAGGTGGAAGAAATGAAACTGAGGAGAGGTTGGGAGGCAACTGTATATATAGCCACAGGGTGGTGCGAGGGGCGGAGTCCGCCTGCCCTCTCCTGACAGGCTAGGACAAAAGTTTTTCCAGTCAATCTGGCATTCTGGCACAGAGACACCTATTACTGAATGCACCTGAGCAGCGCTCGAAGAAGATCAACTTACAAGCTTCGTGATGGGAGGAAGATCTTTAAAAATACCATACCTAAGAGTAATTTATGAGTTCCAGAGGGATAATCATGTTAGTTTGGTTCAGCAAAACAAACAAGGAGTCCTGGGGGGTGATATGGGACAGTTAAGGGTGAAGGGGGGACTGGAGCCACAGGGAAGGTAGCAGTGGGGGCCGATAGTGGGCCTGTAGGGGGCTCCACAATGGGCCTTCACCTAGGGCCCCCAATTACCTAAGGCTGCCTCTGCACCTCCCCAGGGGCCAGAGAGGGCCAGAGCGGAGCTGTGGCTTGAGGAGTGGAGCCCTGGAGCAGCCCGCTTCAAAGAGTTCAGGCCACTTAACCCCTGGCCACCCCAGGGCTGAATGGGCCTGATCCAGGGTCTGGGGGTGAGGTGGCATCTCTTCAGGCCTGGGGTGGCTGGGGGGTGAAGCAGCCTGAACTCTTCAGAGCTGGCCGCCCCAGGGCCCCACCTCTGTAAACTGCAGCTCCGTGCTGGCTGCTTTCCTCGCTCCCCTCGGGGAGGTGTGGATGGCTGGGTGTAGGCAGGGAGTGCTGCTACACCCCTGCTGCAGAGAGGCCCTGCAGACAGGCTGGCGGTGCCCACCTGTGGGAGTTGGGACTGTGGGGGTGCGGTTAGGGCTGCAGGGGGAGACTGGGTGAGTGTGGCAGTGGGTGTCCCATAAAGCACCTTCACCTAGGACCCCCAATTGCCTAAGGCCGCCTCTGTCCCTCCATATCATATGGCACTGACTACTGTCATTGGAAGACAGGATACGGGGCTAGATGGACCATTGGTTTGGCCTGGTATGGCCATTCTTATGTTCACATATAAATTAGGGGCCCTGGGAATTTATTCTGCGACTCTGAAGGTTGTGAGCCAGGAAGTTGTTCACTTCCTGGCACTCTGGCAATTGCAGTATTAAGTGCAGGGTGGTTTTATTTCTGGAGGAAGGCAGGAAAAAGGAAAATTCTGTGACTTGGGATATTTAGGTAGAAACTTCAGTTTTCCATGTTACCGTTTGCAAAACAAATGCAAAACAAAATGTGTGTGAAATCTGTGGTGCTGGGAATCCTGATCAGAGCTTACCCAGCTTGCAAAAAGCAGAGGTTTTAAAACAAAAAAGCTTCAGAATAAAGTCAGGTGATCAAGACAGCAAGGGCTAATTTATATTAGAAGAGCTAGAGTTAGTGCAGTCACACTGGTGCAGTGGTTGGCAAAGAGCATCTTCACCAAACATGCTACAGCGGTGTAGCTGTGCCCAGGGGCATCACCGGGGATCCAGGGCCTGCCTGGCTGTCCAGCAGGCCCCACCCCTGGCCATGGATAAGGCCAAGGGGAGGCCGCGCTGCCACGGGCGGCTAGGTCGTGGTGGCGCCAGGCCAGAAGCAGCCGCTGGAGGCTGGGCCTGTGCCTGTGCCTGTGCCTGTGGCCGCGGGCGGCCAGGCCCCAGATCTCCGGCCAGGGATGGGGCTGCCATGGCCGCCCGCAGGCATAGGCCCGATCTCCAGTGGCTGCTTCTGGCCGGGCCACGCTGCGGCCTAGCTACCCGCCGCGGTGCAGCCCTATCCCTGGCCGGAGGTGGGGCCTTCTGGCTGGGGGTGGGGCCTGCCCGCTGGGGGCGGGGGCTGGGCCCGTGCCCCAGATCCCTCGCCCCCCCCCCCCAGCGCCGCCTCTGGCTGTGCCACTGTAGCACATCTGGTAGTGATGATCTTTGCCAATGGGAGACCTCTTTCCCGTTGGTGTATAAAAGCCACCTATACAAAAGGCAGTCACATTGTCCGCACCGGTGCTTGGTCAGTGTAACTTACAGGGCTGGCTCAAGAGTTTTTGGTGCCCTAGGTGAACTACAACTTTGCGCCCCCCCCCTCCCCCAGCTGCCCTACGTTCAATATAGAGAAAAATGAGAAAGTCTAGACCAGGCATGGCCAAACTGTGACTCAGGAGCTGCATGTGGCTCTTGAATGAAAAAGTGCAGCTTATGGATGAGAAAAGCTGCCCCAGCCTAGGAGTTTTAAATCTGGCTGGGGATGGCGGGGAAGTGGTGACGTGTTTAGATTTTCTCATAGGCCCTAATGTGGTTTACTCATTGTTAGCATAAAATCATGTTTTACAAGTCCTTCTAAACATGATTTCGAATAATAAGTAGTGAAAATACAAAGAGGAAAATAGATTGTTTACTGGATAGGCCTAGTTTTCATGGTAGCCTTAAGTAATTATTAGAATCTGACATTAGTAGGCTCAATATTTGCCCTCTTTTTACAATAAAATTAAAGTGTGCAATGAATTTTACAATTAGTAATTTCCGAGTAGGCAAAAGTATATTGGCTATATGCTTCAGTGTGGCTCTCGAAAGTTTAATAATCAACCTGTGTGGCTCTTGAGTTCCATAAGCTTGGCCACCCCTGGTCTAGACTGACAACATTAATATATATTTTTAAACAGAGGAAAAAAAATCTGTCTAATTTGGCACACCTTAAAGCCTGATGTCCTAGGTGACCGCCTAGTTCCTGTATATGGTTGGGCCAGCCCTGGTAACTTACATCACTCTAGGGCAGTGGTTTTCAAACTTTTTTCCTCAGGATCCAATTGAAAAAAATCATTTATGCCCATGACCCAACAATTACCTCTTTTAGCGATACCTTCCAGTCTTTTGATGGCAGCCACAAGAGTACTGCAACCCAGTACTTGAGTGTCAATGACCCAGTACTGGGTCCTGACCCTAATTTTGAAAACCACTGCTAAAGGGGATGTCTTATTCATACTCTGTGGCAATATAAATTATGCCAACACAACCTGTGGTGGTGACACATTCTAACTCTCTGAAGCTCACAGTGCAAGAGGGGACTGGGCATCTAATGCTGCTTCTCTGCTTTCTAAGGAAGTGCTTATGAGTGCAAGAGGATCACCCTAATAGTCTGTAAGGATTCATGAAGGCCATCACTGGGCTGTACCCTGCATTACAGATCTGATTTAACAATGAAGCCCTAGCACAGGGTCGGCAACCTGAAAGATAAGAAGAGCCATTTAAAAAAAAATTCCTTCAATCATCAAGTGTTTTGAGAGCCACAATCGGTGTAGTCTCCTGCTGGGGGCAAGGGGAGCTGGGCCAGTGTGCCTGCCATAGGGTAACCTGGTGGGGGGAGCCCAGAACCAGGAGTGGGCTCCTCACAGGGTTCCCCAGTGGTGTGGATGGGGAGAGCCTGGAGCCTGGCATGGGCCACCTGCAGGGACTCTAGGTGACTGGGTGGGGGTCGGGGGGGTCTGGAGACAGGAGCAGGCTGCTTGCAGGATACGCGGGGGGGGGGCAGAGCTCAGAGGCACAAAGGGGCAGTCAAAGAGCCACATGTGACTCCAGAGCTGCAGGTTGTAGACCCCTGTCTGAGCACTAGGTGCTGTGTGATCCCCTGTTGCAGAGACAGATCAACCTGGGGACTGAATTATGAGACCTCCTTCCCCCTCAACCAGAATAATGTTGATGTGATGGCAATTGGGGTCTTGTGGCTTTGCTGTCACAAACAAGGACCAGCAATCTAACTTGGACAAGACCTGGCCCAACCCCAACCCTGGCCATTTGGGAAATTCTCAGTTAACTTCTGGGGCTTGGGGAGCTATTTTAATTCCTACTCTTCTTGTTTTTCCTGGTTGTGGCAGAAACCAGGGGATGACATTCCACTTTATCTGTAAACATGCTGTCCAAATGCTACACTGCAAACTAACGTTTCCCACGGAGAGGAACCAGTTTTGAATGCATCCACATTTGAAAACAGGGCTAAGAGTCTCTCCTGACATTTCATTGCCCCCTTCACTATGAATTTTTAAAGGTGCAGTTTTAAGCAGGCTTTTTATAGTGTCCAATTCTTATGGTGCCTGACGAATGCATCTTGCTGAAATCAGCTACCACAGGCCCAATCCAAACCAGGCTGGAGGAGAATTTGGACAGCCCTTTATAACGTTGAAGAACCTCTGTGTGACACTCTGGGCAAGAGCTTCACTGCTTGACATGGGTCACTTGAGAAGGGGCCCACACCAGCCACCCTTGAAATTCTTCACATAGGAAAGTCTGACCGAAGACCAGACATAAGGCTCAGGCCCCTCTCTCTGTATTGTCTGCTTTGAAATGTGCTTAGGGGGTCAGAAGAAGCCATCTCATCACTTCCAAGAGCCTCGTGGGAGCCCAGCTCTCTAGGAAGGGCAGAAACCTGTTCCTCTTCCTGCATCTGGCCAGCTCGGCAGTGTGTATTGTCCTGAGGGGAACCCATGCACGCTCCTGTAGCCCATCAATCCACCCAGAGTCAGGGGGATGGCTCCCGCTCCTCCATGCCCCATCCCTTTTGCAGAGGTTGGTGCCAATAGCACCTCTAACCCTGCAGAGTCTTTGAGCTCTGGGACCCCAAAGCTTCCCATAGTGAGTGGTCTTGGTCAGGGCCCATGCTCAGCCTCGCCTTCGCTCATTCATCTACTCTAGGGCTGGGTGTGATCAGGCCCTCAACATTTACAGGTTTTCTTTTTGGATCCCAACAGATAATACTTGCAAGCCATAGCTGCCATGGTGAAAGCAAACCCAGCACTGTCTCTGCTGCAGCCTCTTTCCTGGGGCAAAGACTCCTTCCTCCAGCATGCACTGAGAAAGCTCCACTTGCCAAGTTGGATGATGCAAAGCACTGTCACTTTGTTACAATAGCTCCACAGTCAGTTCTGTGTCGGGTCAGGCACCTGGACCCCTTGCATTCGTCAGTGAGCTGCAACTGGCTCTAGAGCAGAAGGGCAAGGGGATATGGCATGATCCTTTCATACTGGAGAATATGCAGCTGTCAGCCGCAAAGGGAACATGCTGCAGCTGTCAGCACTGAAGAGATGGGTGCCAGGGGAGTAGAGTAGCATCCTAATTCTCTGAGGCTGAGTTTATGCACTGACCAGTGCTAATAATGCTGTGCCTGCTGCTGGCACCTTCCATCCACAGATCTCAGCACTTAAACATTCAGTAAGCAAGCCTAACTGGCTCCATGCTATCGATGGGGAAACCAAGGCACAGAGAACTGATGTGACTTCTCTAGGGTCCCACCTAAGGTGGGTGGCAGAGCTGGGCAAGGAAATCTATGTGACAGGCACTCTGATCTCTCCTCAGTAGAGGACATGTCAAGAAGAGGTATAACTGACTGTATGCTCCTTCAGTGCTAAGGCCAGGGGTTTTCAGGCTTTTCACAGGTGAGCTGGAATCCACCCAAATCAAACTCTGGAAACAATGTAATGCTTTTCAAGGCTAAGCATGAAAACTGCATTATAAACAAACAATCAGTTTAAACTACAGTCCTAACTGTCAGGATTCGAGAGTGGTGGAGGAATATGACACATCTGTCCCACTCATTCCTCCAGTGACAAGCAGTGTGTGCAGGTGAAAACGCATCCCTCCCGCTGACAGAAGAACGCTATGTTCTTTTCCTCTCAGCAGAGCAAGATTATCATCCCCTCATTCCCTTTCCTGGGGCTCACCCTGCAGGGTACTGAGTATGATGCTGTCTAGTGGCTCTAGCAATGATCACCAGCCTCAAGGCACACTGTTAGGAACTTTAGCACGCTCCACATTGGCTGTGAGCTCAAAGATTTCTCCAGCCAATTATGGAGTATTAATTCCTCAGGCACTATAACAGCCTTAGCAGAGAGTTGCAAACAGCCCCTTAGGGTACTCTGGTCCCTCTTGCCACCCACACAAACTACACATCCTGCGCTGTCAGTTGTGCATATAGCACTCATCAGCTGTTGGCTGTGTGCATGTGCCCCTGTATGTGTTGTCCCAGCTCTGCACAGGTAACCGAGATGGTGCTCACAATTGAATGACACAATCATGGAGCCATTGAGCAATGAAGATGCTGGCCAGCTTTATTGCAATGTAGCACAATGATAAGCGACTTGTATCTGACAAGGGCCAAAGGGGTAACCATGTTAGTCTAGTTCAGCAAAAAAACAAGGACTCCTTGTTTCTATCTGACATGTATGCTTAAAATATGAGTGTTCTCTCTACAGTGGATTCAGCTTAGTTAATGGCGAGACTCTTTTCTAATCTCTAGGCTGGACAAAATTGTTTCCTCTGATACCCTCTTTTATATCCTGTTGCACATAACTTCATTCTACCACTTTGACACAGCTAGTTTACATCCTCTTGGCACTGTCCAGTATTATTCATACCCTTGCACTAGGTGGTTTTGGCAAAACATGTCTAGTCATCATATTAGAAAGACATTTCTGTCCATTAAAGTGTCATTTGAGGGAATCAGGTGACCCTTTTTATCTCTTTGGTGTTAGGATGTCCAGGCACCTTCTGCCTCTGAAGCATGTTTTTAGATTCTTACACCTATTCCTGTTTTGGAAATAAACGCGTTTGCAGTATCAGCTTACTTCTTGCCAGTTTCTGAGAGCTTGTACTTTCACAGCCTGACTCCTGCTACCTTGGCTTTATGACAGATTTGACCATTCTTTTGGCTTAAGCCATCTGTCTTGGCTTGTTCTACTAGGCCTTAGACCTCATATCTGGCCTGTTTTGCTAGACTGCTTGTTTCAGGTTCTTACTCTCTAATTTATTCTGTAGGGTTAGCTGAGGCTAAAGTCTGGGGATCTCTTGCTCATGCCTTGAAACCTTGCCCCCATCACACCAAGGTCCAAGCAACATCAAGCTACAGTTTTTTTCTTGTTTGGTGTTTTTATTCCCTTTCCCCACATGCTCTGAGCTGTGACTACTGTGGCTGAAAAGAATTCCCTCTTGTGGCTTATCATCATGGGGGTGGGAAGAATGCAGAGCAACAAAGGCTTTTGTTCTTTTGAATGCCCCATTTTAGTCTGTCTGGTATCAATGGGCCTTCCATCTTGGTCAGGCCTAACACTTTCTGTTGGAACCAGCACTTTACACTATGGTACTTAATGTCTCTGTACTGTCTGGTGATTTACAAAGTCAAGGCACTTACAAAACAACTGCTCAGATGTTACCTTACAATGTGGGCTGCAGATGCTATGGGTGAGATTAATGCCAGCAGCCACCCACCAGAATTCTGTAAAGTCTAACCCTGTTCTTGGAGCCCTAATGCCAGTTTCATCCATACTGATGCACAGGTGAGTCAGTGGGGGGCCAGTCAGCGGTGTGTCACTATTCAGTGGAAATGAGGGGCGATGGCATGAGTTAACATCAGGGCTGCCAGTATAACACTGTGCACTTTGGCCTTGATCCAGAAAACACATAGGCCCACACTTAACTTGAAGTGTTTGACAGAATTTCATGCACTTCAAGTTCATTGATCAGAAGGCCAGAAGGAACTATTGCATCATCTTGGGTGATGTCCTGTATATCAAGGCCATAGAATATCACCCACTCATCCTGTTCTGTTACACTCCCTTGCATTTATTTTCATCCAATTCTGTAAGTTCTCCCATCTTCAAAGTGTCTGACAAAGTAGAATTTTCTCCCATGAAAGCTCATGCAATAAATAAATTTGTTAGTCTTTAAGTGCCACAGGACTCCTTGGTTTTTATTCATCCTGTTCTGAACCTTAAACTGTTTGGCTCCAGCATATCTTCCAGAAAGCCCTCTTATTGTGGTCTGAGAGGACTTCAAGCCCTGCAGAATCAAGCCCTTCCCTTGATACTTTGTCCAAATGGTTAATCACCTCTCACTGCTAAAAATGTGCTCCTTATTCCTAATTTTAATTTGTCTGGTTTGAATTTCCAGCTGTTGCTTCTTGTTGTGTCTTCCTCCACTAGAGTGAAGAGCCCTTTAGTACCTGGTATTTGCTCCCTGGGAAGATACTTACACACGGTAATCAAGCCAGCTTTCAGACTTTGATAAACTAAACCGGTGGAGTTCTTCAAGCTTCTTGGCGTTAAGGTCATGTTTAAGTGCTTTGCTAATCAGAGCTTAAATGCAGGCCCCCCTGCAGGGAAATGCACGTTTCCCACTGATAAGTGCCCCCCACCCTCCACAGCATTCAGAGGACAACTTGTGGCAGGTAGGCCAACCAACCTCTTACTCAGAATGTTTTTCTTTGTTTCCCTTAACCTTTCTATACCAAGATATCATTTTCTAGGGTCCTCCTGGTTTAAAAAAGCTGCAGTCAGCATTGCCCAGGCATCCCCTCCACTCTGTCAGCAATGCCAGCCTGGATACCCACTCTGACCTTTCATAGAATCATAGAATCATAGGGTTGGAAGGGACCTCATGAAGTCATCTAGTCCAACCCCCTGCCAGAAAAGTAGGACCACTCTCACTAAGTTATCCCAGACAGGGTTTTGTCTAACCTAGCCTTAAATGTCTCCAAAGATGGAGATTCCACCACTTCCCTAGATAGCCCATTCCAATGCTTCACCACCCGCCTAGCAAGCAAGTTTTTCCTAATATCCAACCTTGACTTCCCCAGCTGCAACTTGAAACCATTGCTCCTTGTTCTGTCCTACTGAGAACAGCTGCGTTCCATCCTCCTTGGAGCATCCCTTCAAGTAGTTGAAGGTTACTATCAAATCCCCCCCTCTTTCTTCTCTTCTACAGGCTAAATAAGCCTACCTCCTTCAGTCTCTCTTCATAGGTCTTGTGCTCCCACCTCTTGATCATTTTTGTTGTGATGCACTGGACTCTAATTTGTCCACATTCTTTTTGTAGTGGGGAGCCCAGAGCTGGACACAGTATTCCAGATGCAGCCTCACCAGTGCCGAATAGAGGGGAACAATTGCATCCCTCGATCTGCTGGCATCTTTCTTTGTGCATCTTTCCATGTGCATCTTGTCCTCTGAAACCCACATTGCCAAGACACCATTTAAATCCCTTCCAAAGATCCCCTTCTCCTGCGAGGGCCACAAGAAGAGATGCTTGTTGCCTGTTAAACAGATAAATACATAAAATGCCCCCAAGAAATAGTGACTGCCTGAAAATTTCCCCTCTAAATCTCCCAGTTTGTCCTATCTCCTTTTTGCCCCTTTTTAGACAGTTGCATCCTGGTTTGCAGAGATGCTATGCACCTGCAGCTCTTGCTGCCTTGAGCTGTAACTCAACTCTACTCTTTGGAAAATGGGGCCAGGGAGTGTCTTTATTTTTGTTTGTTGTCCAGCCCCGCAACACTGTTGATAACCCAAGCTGGTGCTAGCTCCGATGTTGATTCCTCCTGCATATGGAGAGGGTTTAGAGATGCCTCCCACTGAATGTTCTGTACATGATGAAGAACGCCACTAGGAGATTTGGCAGCCCAACGCAGTGGAAAGAATCTAAGCCACTAAGTGCATGAAAATGCCTTTTCTCCCCCTCTCTCAATCTGAGGTATTGAGTCTGCCATGAGCAAACCACACATACCTATCATGTTGTGCAAGGGCCAGTACAAGGCGGGGGAGCTGAAATCACTTGCACTGCATACTCCAGCATTTCACTTTATTAGGATTCAGTTTGTCTTTATAAAACAGAAAGGAAATCAAGCGTTCAAAAAACCAAAAATATGCCAGGTGAGAGGCTGGGAAATGCCAGAGCTGAGATTAGCTTACTCTGGAGTAGGTTTAAACAGATTGCAGAGCCCTAGCATGACTTGCTTGCATGAGTAAAGGAGTATTCTCTGTAGAGGGGATCTGGCTGTGCAATAATTTTGCAGAGGAAGTTGGAGTCTGTGTGTCTTTAGGAAATGCTGCCAACCTCCTGTTTGCTAAACCTGTTCCACCCACTAACAGAATGGCACTGATAGCAGGAACCAGCCCCCTCTGCTGCCTTAAAAAACAAAAACAAAAACAAAAACACAATATTCTGTAGTCCCCAAAGGGACAAGAGCTCCCTGAATCCACAAGGGGGTTCACTGTTCCCAGGCTACTGAAGGGAAGGTGCTCAGGTCATGTACAAACATACCCTGGAGAGAGGAAGGCTGCAAAGTAATATAATAAAGAGCAGCGCTTTTTGCGTGTGTGTGTTTAAAAAAAAAGGTGGTGGGGGTGCTGGTACTCTCCTTCCCCTGCTGACCCCACCTCCCCAGCTGAGAAGCAGAGCGGACAAAAAAGATGTACTCTGTACCTCTGCATACTGTCACAAGAAAAGCACTGCTAAAGGGGGAACTTTTAGCAGGCAACTGTCATCCTAGGATCTTTTCTAAGCCCCATGCTCAGATCCAAGTGAGCATGGTGTCTTCTAACTCTCTAGCCTCCACCACTTAACTTGCTTCTTATTAAGTCTATGCCCCACCTGCACCCCTGCCATCTAAGAGGAATTTAAGCTCTCCTGAATCTCTCCAAGTTCAAACCGAACTCTGTAGAAGGGGCCTACACCTGAACCAGGCTCAGGGATACTGAACTACATTTACATGGGGGGGAGCACATAGAGGATTGTGGGAGCAGGTTGGAATGCTGTTTATGCCACCTGAGCTCTGCTCTGAAGAGGTGATTTATAACTTCATTCATTTTCTCTAATGACACGCAGAGCCAGCCTTCATCTTTCCTCCAGTGCTTTACAAGGTCAGCAACAAATCCCAAGGCAAAGTGAAGCACAATGAAACTCTTTCAAACAGCCATATTTCAGTTTTATGGCCTAGGAGATATACAATTCCATTTTCACCATGAAAGCAAATACTATAAACAATATGTTTTATCTTTGATCCGGTGGGTCATCAAAGCCGCATTTCTTGCAGGTAGAGTTACAAGACAATAAATACAGCCCTTTAAAAGCAGTGCCCTCTTTAACAGATGGCGCTACATAATATGGGAGAGAGGGTTGTAAATTACATCAGAATGTGTTGGTTTGTGGATTCCAAAGAGAGGGAAATCATCCGCCTTTACAAACTAACTTTGAAGGGTTGGAAAGCCCTACAGCAGAACTGTAAATTCCAGGTTCAGGTACCTACATTAGCAACAAACACCTGTGTGGGATGGAAAAGGATTTCCCTCTCCTTCCTCCCTATCAAAAGAGCTGTGATTAGGGCTTTCATCTTCCCCCTCACACCATAACTCTTCAGAGAAACTAGTAGTAGTGGTCTAATCAACTGCCCAAGGAACCAAGAGAAATCAGTTCCCAAGCAAAAATGGGTTCAGTAAAAGTAAGAATGATTACACTGGGATCCTCTGATATACTTCTAAACTGCCAGCCAAGTTCCAAAGGGGCAGCCGTGTTAGTCTAGAAAAGCAAAAAAAGCAAGGAGTCTTGTGGCACTTAAAGACTAACAGATTTATTTATCGCATGAGCTTTTGTGGGAGAATATCCCACTTCGTCAGACGCTTCTGATGAAGTGGGATATTCTCCCACGAAAGCTCATGTGATAAATAAATCTGTTAGTCTTTAAGTGCCACAAGACTCCTTGTTTTTTTTTTTCTAAACTGCTGCAGCTTTGGGTTTAGATTTAACTGTGATCCCAGTGAAAGTGAAGTTGGCCAACTGGGGACACTCATCCACATCTAGTCAGATACATCACCACTGGTCTCTGAGATCTCCCTGACACAGTAGAGGAAGTTGGTCTCTGGTATCAAAAAAGTTGAGAAACACTGATCAGAACCTTATGCTAATAGTTTCAGGAGGTTGGGCGTAGGCGCTGGGTCTCAGTAACGCAAGAACCCCACTTGGTAGACCATGGTGGAGTGCCAGATCACCGCCCTAGGAATAAGTGAAGCAGCCAGAAGCCCCACTGCAGGGATTGGATGCTCAGCTCTCGTGCTTCCCCGGCCAAGCTCAGCAATTCAATCTGTGGGTTGTAAATCTTGCAAAGCACATGAAAGGGGACTAAAGGCAACTTCAATCCACGAGTGTCTCCCAACCAGAATTATTAAAATGCAGTCAGGTTTTAAACTCTCATCTTGAAACAAATGTAGGAGGCTCCCAGGTGCCTCTGGGATGTGTTGTCTATAAATCAAAGAGATTAGTGGGTTTATAAAGTAGGGACCACGTTGATCTGGGCCTGAGAGCAGAGATATCACACTAGACAGCTGCCCTATTGACAAGCCAGGGAGCCCTCGTGCTGCTCTAATGGACTGTGATATATTTGCAGAAGCATCTTATTAGATTGTCATTGTGTCTCCCCAGCCCCAAGAATCATTAAATCACTTGGCCTTGTTCAAACTTAATTCGATTTCAGAGCAAACTCTGGGGGCCCTATCTCAGAGGCTGCATGGCTGCTGCCCACCAGTAATGGAGTCATCATGTGCATAAAAGCAACCTGTTACCTGCTACCTGGCCATTAGCAGCTGCCCTGGTGTTCTCATCCTCAGACATTGCATGACTGCCTTGCGAAATAGCATGAATTTTTGCCCACCCTTTTCCCAAACAGCCGTTGGTGGACACAACCTTTTGCAGTCACTCCTGGATCTGCCACCTTGCCACGTATGGCAAACATATGTCTCACACAGTTGGCTGTCCACCCCACCAGCTCCATCCCTGTGCTCTGCCAGCAGACACTGGAGAGACAATGAAGCTTTCTTTCCTCCCCTTATCAAGCACTGGGACCCATTTACCCCAGGAATGCATTCTGGGGTGAGGGCACTAGAGAACAGAGGGTATTTTATTCAAAAAAAGGTAATCAGATAGTAAGTGAGAAAAATGGGGATGGGGATGGGGGGGGGGAATGGGCACCTATATGAAACAAAGCCCCAAAGCATGGGAGTGTCCCTATAAAACTGAGACAGCTGATCACCCTGCCCTGTAATGTTATTTGCTTTTTTACTTCACTAAGACCCCAGTATTACCTGCTGATACAACAGCACAGCTTTCCCACTGCCACCTTCATGTGGGAGACAATCCCCGGCAGGTTTTGTACACTCCACAGGGAGCAGGGAACCCTGTGCGCCCCACAGGAAGCGGAGAGGTGAGGTGGTCCCAGGAGTGTAAGACATATCTGCTCTAAGGCCCAATGAATGGAGTCCACGGCATACATGGTCTGCTTCAGTGCCCAGAGAAAGCAGTGGGAGACTTTGGATCAGCCTCTCAGAACCACAGTCACAGAGCCTCTGTCTGTTCCTGGCACACAGCAGTCATGGATCTCAGCTATAGGGGATCAGACTAGTGGTTTGTGTATTCAGTATCCTGTGTCTGACTGTGGCCACAACCAACTGCCTCAAGGAACAGAGAATTCACTGGTCACCATGTTGCTTGCCTGCCCAGCCTAGCTGAATCCCACGGGCATTCCTCTCCAGTCTTGACTAACATAAGTAGTTGTCATTTGCAGATTTTACCCCTGGCTGCTCATCAATTCTTTCAGAACATTACTAAATATACTAAACAGCATCAGCCATATCCCAAGCACTCTGCTGCCTTTAGGGAACCCACTGTGCAGTGTGTCAGCTTGGAGGGAACCATTTCTCCAGAGGAAATGTAGGTCACACACAACAGAGCTTCTCCTCCCTAGAATCTGGCACTTCTAAAGGTCCAAGAGCTCTCCCCATTCACACCAGATGGGAGGAGCTGGCCTCCTATACATTGTATATAGAACCTTTTCATCAGTGTCTTTAGCTGGCTATGGCTTTAGCTGGAATAGGCAAATGTCAAAAAATCCTGGCTTGGACAGCGAATCAGCTATTGACATCAGGGATGTCTGAGTTAGATCTATATGAAAATTGGGCTGTCTTTCTGTAGAGCCTTTTCCAGTCTGATGAAGAATTTTATGGCAGAAAAAGGGGGCAGATGGCTCTTTTTCTGGCAGCGATTCAGAAGCGAAATGTGATATATGATGAATGTTACTTCAGCATGAGGTGACCTAACTATTTCCATGATGCGGTTCAGCATTTAGAAACACACGCTTACACGCGTGCGCACACAAGTCAGGATTAGGTTATTATTTGGAGCTGTGGTGACAGATGCTCTAGCAGCCAGTCAGAATGCACAGCATCTGCAAGTCCCGCAGCCCCACCAAGGTCTCTAGGAGGCTTGCACTCCAGCTCTGTTGTTGTTTGGCTCCAGTAGATCCATGAATGGTTCTCTCACTGAGTTCTGTTCTACCTGAAAGCCCATCCAGTCCCAACTTCCCACTCCTGATGGGTCAGGTTGCCTCACCTGTCACACACCACTGCCTAATCTGTTACCAAGTCTGCTGAATAGCAATTTGGATGGTGCCCTGATGAATATCATTTTGGTATCTATGTTGGAGGCAGTCTCCTAACACCACACCATACCCTGGTGGGTGTGGGGTTGTAAAGGATGCTGAGTCTGTGGCAGGGTGAAGGGCAGGACTAGGACAGCAAGGTTCATTTTCACCGCCTTCTTAACCTTTCTCAGATTCAAGCGCATGGAAGCACAGCCTTCTGGGAAATGAATACTCTGGGATTTCACAACACCTGGGGTCATGAAGATGCAGGAGAAGAAACTGTTGTCTTCCCAGTGCAGAATGTGCTGTATTCTCACTTGGTTTCTTTGCTTTGTTGCTTTAGAAGAAGGAAATAGATAAGCAATCTCCCTCTGTGAGTGGGCACAGGGAACCTGTAATATTTATGCTCATCTGAGAGAAGAACAATTCGCTTCCCTAACAGCTACATGGTTATTTAAAACAGTCACACCAATCATGTTATGCCTTCCTATGAAAGGGTGAAGGTCCCTCTCTAAGGATGCCAAAGCCCTTGATAAACTATGTGCATGCTGTGTTACTGAAATATATCAACCACAGGAGACGGAGGGCAGGATGGTACTTAGTCGTGACAGGAGGGACATTTTAGCCCAAGATATGGTCCCTTGCACTTTTGACTTCATCCTGCCATGTTTCCTTAATTCTAACAAACCCTGATCCTGTCCCATTGCAGAAGGCTGGAAATGCATCCATGTAAGCAGGACTGGCTCGAGCCATAAGCCAATAAGGTGCTGGTTCGGGGTGGCCCAGCTCAGGGGCACTGTGGCAGTGCATGTGGGCAGGGTGGGCCAGCCCATGGGGTAGACCCCACTCCCTTGCCCCGCCTCCCCGCCCCCAGGGCGGAACAGCTGGCCCAGGAGAGGGGCGGGAGAGTGGAGTCCGCCTCATGAGCTAGCCTGCTTTCCCCCTGGGCCAGCTGTTCCACCCTAGGGGCATGGGAGGGCCAGCCCAGAGGCAGGGTGAAGGAGCAGGGGCCACCCAATGGGCCGGCCCACTCCATCCTGTGCCGGCTGTTCCCTGCCCAGCTGGTCCAGAATGGATGTCAGATTCCACCCCCCACCCCTCGGGGTGGGGGTGGGGGCGCAAAAGCAAAATCTGGCTTGGGGCACCAGACCCCTTGAGCCAGCCCTCCCTGGAAGGCCCATTACATGACATAAGTGCTGACTGTTGGCAGGGGAGTAAGTAAGTTGTCTCCTGGTGAGAGTATCCTGAGGGACTGGCCCCTAGGATTTTGGCTCTGAGAGATGGGTGTGCATTTTGACACTCAATTCCCAGGCTCACCTTCATTCTAAAATTCCTGCTGCAAGTCTGGTGGTTTGGGATGGTATTTCCACCTGCACATGGAGCAACGTAACCTCTGCTGATTACAGTATGCTCCCCATTAATGTGATTACAGGCTCTGGGAGAGAGGAGAGAACACCACTTATTCACTGCTTATCTGCTCTGGTAGTCAGCCCCAGACTTGGCAAGGGCTCTTTGGCTACTGGAAAGAGGGAAAGCAGCAAAGGCATTGATGTTGGCCCTGGCCTCAGACGGTGAGCAAGTTTACTAAGGGGAATTCCAGTGGGCTTGACAGCAGGATCTGTGTGGAGTGATTGCATTGCTGGCAGGGAGCTAGAACAGTGGTTCCCAACCTTTTCTGTTCCATGGCACACCTTGATACCTTTAATTATTTTGAGGCACACCATATATTGTCTCCAATTGAGCTCTGAATGCTCATGAGCCAATCCAGAACTCTGAGAACTTTTTCCAAAAATTTCATGGCACACCTGCACAGGCCTGACAGCCCACCTCTGTGTCATGGCGCACTGGTTGGAAAACACTGAGCTAGAAGTTCCAAAGGGGCAGCCGTGTTAGTCTAGATCGGGGGGGGAAAAAAGGCAAGACATCCTGTGCCACTTAAAGACTAACAGATTTATTTATCGCCTGAGCTTTCATGGGAGAAAGATGTGGGATTTTCTCTCATGAAAGCTCATGTGATAAATAACTCTGTTAGTCTTTAAGTGCCAGAGGACTCTTTACTTTTTTTACTGCACTAGAAGGCAGTTCTCATAAGGCTAGAATGTAAGAACAGAGATGTCCAGCATTAACCAATTACAATTTATATAACCACTGAGGCCTTGCACAAACCCAGTGAGAGACCATCCCTGCCCTAAAGCAGTGGTTCCCAACCTTTTCTCTGCCATGGCACACCTTGATACTTTCAAATTTTTCAAGGCACACCACTATTAAACTAATGAATATTCAAATTAACTTAAATTACTTATGAATATTCATGAACCATGGCACAGTGTTTCAGAAATACTGCTATCTGGGGTGGTAGGGGTAGCAGAGAAAGGGTGGCAAAACGGGGGAGGTCAGAAGTCGTGTGCAGTAGCAGAAGTGAGCGTGGGGAGCCGAGCAGGGAAGGGGTGGCAAAAGAGGACAAGGGGAGCCATGTGGGGAACAGCACAAGGGTGGCGAGAGAGGAAGGGAGAACAGGAGTGGCTTTGTGGAGGGACAGGGGGAAGACTGGGGAGTGGGAAAGTAGAGCAGGGGAACCTGGCACAGGACCCACTTCCCCATTGTCCACAATGGCTCCCTGCCACCCAGAGCGAATCCTCACGCCACTACTGCTCCCTCTCACACCAGTGGGTCCCATCCCCAAGCCTCCCTGCTGCCTGTGATGGACACCTCCCATCACTGAAGGGGCCAGAATTAGGCCTCCAGCCCCCAGCTACACCCCATACACAGCCACCCCACAAGCGAGCTACACACCCTCTGCTACACATCCACTCCCACCCACCTCTGCTACATACACACACTCACACCTGCCCCACACAACCCCCAACAGCCCTCCCCCCCAAAGCCCTTACCTGAGCTGTTTGCAGGCTGATTGACAAAACCTGCTCCCCCCTGCAGGGGGAGAGTCACACACTCCCAGCCTCCTCCAGCTCTTTGCTAGCTGGGCTTAAGGTGGAGCCACGTTGAAGGTGGAGTCACCTGAACCATGTATTGGGGCTGCTTCTGCTATTTTTAGAGGGACCCCTAGAACTCCCTGTTCTAGTGCCTTGCTCTATTTTCAGGGGACCAGAATGCTGCCTGCCTAAAAATAGGGGACCCCAGAACTGTGCTCAAGTGTGTTTGACCTTACTTTAACCCCTGCCTTTTCCCAGCCCTGCACAGCCCAGGTAGCTGAGCTGAACAGGGAGGGAACTTTAACGCCAGCTCTCAGGCATGCTCGTGGTGCACTTTGGGTGTGCCCCAGCATACTGGTTGGGAACCACTGCCCTAAAGAGCACACACAGCAAATAAACTGGCCAGACAGCCTGTAGTAGAAATGGGACCCAAACCCAGAACTCATGGGTTGTAGGCCTGGCTTACCCTAAGACCACTGTGATAGATGCACCTGGGTAAGAAAGGGTAATTGGAGCTTGTGGCCCAAACAGTCTTGCCTACCCTGTTACACCTGTGTAAGGGTCCAAGCCTGTAGGAAAGTGTTGAAAGAAGAAGAGTCCAGTTCCCTCTTGCTGGCTTAGAAGAAGGAGTCAGTTCTGTGAAGGAAGGCATGGCTGGGGCTAAACCAGAGCCTCCTCAGAGTAAGATGACCCACAACTGTGCTTTTTTTTTTCCTCCAAAACTAGTTTAGTTCCCTTTGTTGGGATCAGCAGAAGAGAGACTGTGAGGGAGGCTGGCTGCAGGCTACAGCAGGAAGCAGACCAGGTGCACAGCTGAGGGTTTGAGGTCTGCTTCGTCCACAGGCCCTGTATAGGAAGCTAGAGGTGAGGTAGAGTTGGGGATCCTTTTCTGGTCCACCTGAGGGGTGGGGTGCAAGCCCTGAAGCCAAGGATTGACGGGTCCAGAAAGCCCGAAGTTAAGCCAAAACTCTGGTTTGGTTCTTGCCATGTTGGACTTAGTTTTTTACGGAGGGAGTGGGATTGAAAGTGCTGCGGCTGGAAGGCTGTCAGGAAGAGGCACAGCACCATTGGCAGGGGATGTTAAAAGAGAAGTGGCTGCTATGCCATACCCAGCCCCAAAGGGGTGTGCTTGCCCTGGGGTGACAAGTAGACTATTCCTCCCTAGTACAGGATTGCTCCCTGTGCATATTTGCTTCCATTCAGTTCTCTTTCCAGCCTGTCTCCCTCCTCCCAGGGATTCAAGAACAGGCATTGTCAGGTCACTGTTCTTATAGGCAGGTCATATTGGATGAAGTTCCCACACTTCAGTTCATGCTTGTGAAAATGAAGCTAGTATCACTGAGTCTCAGCCTGGATGGTCTTGGCTTGACCAGCCCCTAATGGGGGAAAGAAGGCTACTTGTATATTTTTATTAAAGACTCTAACTCCCCTTCATCCTGTTCCTAGTATCAACCACACCGCTTCATCAATCAGTGTGCTCAGAAAACTAATTTGGCCATCCCAGATTTGTCTGTAGCTTTCAGACAGGAATGATTTCCAGTCGCTTCATCTCAGGCTGGCTGTGAAGCCAGACGGCTTTACTTAAGTGTTTTTATATTTAAAAGTCATTATTACAATTTATATTCTATCCATGTTCCAGATTGCAATGAAATGTTCTTTTCCTGTGTCCCTGCTGAAAGTTCTCAATAGGTCTATTGTCATTAGGGCCAATTTTTCCTCCTCTCTTCTAACCACAGAGCTTAATAGGACTGAACAGGGACTCTTTACATGGCTAAAACCTGTCAAGTCTCTGAGCAACGGCTGCGACCCTTCAGTGAGTGCATTACCTAAGTAGCACTATTTCCTTTCCTGAGGCCTAATTAGGGTTTGAAATCAAAAGCATAGCAACCCTATTTCCTCTCACAAATGGAGCTGAGAAGTAAGAGGGGGATTTGGATTCAGGGGGGCTTACAGTTAAACTGCCCCAGGAAGTAAAAAGCAAGTAAAAATGTCAACAGACACTTTAAAGCAAAGTTCTCACTGGCAGGGACTGAGTAGGCATGCCTAGTTAGTAAACGTAGGGTCAGATTTTCAGCTTGGCTCCATTTAGGCACCTAAATAAAAGCCTTATTTCCCAAATTGCTCTTCTACTACTGTTCTCAATGACAGGGGAATGGAGGAATTCTCCACTGTTCTCAATGAGTACTGCTATATGATGCTCTCTTACTGAAAATCCAGCCTCATGGGCAAGGAGTTTGCAGGAGTATAAAACATAGGCCATGTCCTGAAAGGACATTTTTATTTAGAGTTTACATGATTATTGCACATTGTCTTAAGAGATACATTGTGGAGACAAGCACAATGGCTTATGCAAAGGAGTCATGCAAATTAGGCTGATAAATATTCAGCAGGATGAAGACTCAACAAAAGGTGTCCACATTCCATCTGTGAAGGCTACAAATTCAGCAGCAGCATATGCTTCACTGTCCTGGGGGCTCATCACTGGAACGCAGCTGTTGTCTCAGCCAGCCGGAAGGCTGGCCTCTAGAGAACAGGCATCCTTATTTACAGTCCAAAGACGTACAATCCCTTGGTTTCAGGGCATTTCTGGATTGAGGTGGTGGTGTTTAATGGGACCTGGATTTTCACTTAGCTCATAGATTCTTATGAGTCCAGTGCCGTCTAAGCATCTCCACACAATGGGACCAACTTCTCATAGCTTCACTCAGACTGGAGTGCTGTGGACTCCAGCAGGACTACTCATTGTAAGATGCTAACCTTATCACAACCTGGCCTTATAGGAATCTGTCAGTGAAAAAGGCTAAGCCAGCTCCTTCTGTCTCCTGCAATCTCTGTGCTTCAGACTTAAAACATGCGGCAGTAAACTGCTGCATGCAGTTTGTTTTCTGTAGGCTAGGATGGAAGATTGGGAGTCTGGACCCCTTCTGGTTTCTGCTCCCTGACCCTGCCTGTCTGAACTGACTACGGCTCTATCCTGCTAACTGTAAAATGGGTATAAAAGTGGATGCTCTGAGGCTCAATACATAGATGTATTTAGTCAGTGCCTTTCATTCTCATGTGGAAAGGCACCATAGAAGGGAGGAGAATGTGCTATTATTTTATTAATTATTCTGCACTATTTTTCAACAGCCAGTCACTACCATATAGATAAAATCTGCTGTCTCCCATGAACAGCATCATCATTAATATCTTCATTTATTTTCTGTAGTTTCCATTGTTAGGCCTTTTTTTAAACACTCACAGAAGAACTGCCAAGCTCACCTCTACCCTGAGAGTCAACCCCATGGTGTATAACAATCACTTTGCTTTCTATAGAATGTAAGAACAGCCATACTGGGACTGGTCAATGATCTATCTAGCTCAGTATCCTGTCTTCCAACAGTGGCCAATGCAAAGTGCATCAGGGGAATGAACAAAACAGGGAATCATTAAGTGATCCATCCCCTTAACCATTCCCAGCTTCTGGCAGAGGATGCTTTAGGAACTTAAACTGAACAAAGACTGACAGGATAAAAGAATCATCTCACTCGCTACAGCACTACAGCACCCTCTGAGGTTCCAGCACAACCCAGTTCTAATCTATTCAGGTTCTTTGCCACACAGATGCATCACATTGATAGTAAATAATTCACTGATGGTGCATGAAACAGACCCAAATTAATTTCTGATTGCTAAGAACCTTTACTCAACAAATAAATTCAATGTTTCCTTCGCAGGTATCACTGTACGCAATTAGTGGTATCTATTATTGCTAATAGTCAAACACTTAGGAAACCACACCTTGCATTCCACTAAATTTCATGGATCAGAGCAATAGCAACTTCTCACTTGTGTAATTCCCTTCACCCAAGGCTCATAAAATATCTTACAAAGAATAATTAAGCCTCAAAAGACTCCTGCTCTGATAGATGGGTAACCACTATTAGTGGGAGACAAAGAACGCTGCACAAGCTCACACACTAAGCTGGTGTCGTAGTCAGGAAAAGAAGCTGGGAGCCATGACTCGACTCCCAGACCACCACTCAAGCCACTGGGTCTCACCAAGGCATGTTAACAATAAGGTGTGACTTGTTTCATCTTGGAACTGCCTTGTAGATCTCATAATATTCTTGGCAATAATATAGTACTCTACTGCTGGTACATGCCCAACATCATTGTTTGAACTGGAACGTTTCAACGGTATTAAAATTACAAGTCCCATTTTTCCCCCCACACTTGGTGTGCATTGCCCAGGAGATAGGAGATTGTCATGAGGCTGGGGATAGGTAATGCATGGGTTTATTTATTGTTCTGAATAGTGAATGATTGACTAGGTTTGAATGGTGTTCATGTCCCATAGTGGGGTGTTCTGGCATCTCCACAGTGGGGTGTTCTGGCATCTGAAATGCAATGCAAAAGTGACCAATTTCTGAAGTTCCAAAGAGGTAGCTGTGTTAGTCTAGTTCAACAAAACAAACAAGGAGTCCTGTGGCACTTTTAAGGACTAACAAATTTATTTATCGCATGAGCTTTTGTGGGAGAAAGGGCTTGAGCTAACTTCTGGGATGAGACCATCAAGGAGGAAGGGTTATTTCTGTGTACTATGAGGGTTTCTACACCTTCCTCTAGAGCATCAGGTGCCAACCACTGTCAGATTGAGATAGCTGGCCTAGGTGGACCTTGGGTCTGAAACTGTCCGACTGACAATTCCAATATTCCTGTTTCCCCCACTCAGATGGACCTTGCCAGGTTCAATGCTTGCTGCCTTGCAGGAGATGGACTCCTTTACCCCAAGATCATGGGGGCAAAATATTCAGCAACATGGAGCGTTTGGGTTCTGCCTCTCTGAGGAGACAGGCTGAACTGGAAATGTTGACACTTGGGCTGCTCATTGAGGGATGTTTCATCTCACCAGCCCTCTGCTGTGACTTTCCATAGCAACTTGCATGAGCCAGAAACAAGCTTCATGACTGCAAATCCAACAAGGGCAGGAGGATTATCCCTCTGCGAGTAACTCAATACCACTATCAAATCAAACACACTCAGTACATACAATAGCACTGTTAGTGTAATGTGATTCAGCACAGTAAGAGAGCAAACAGGAAGCCAGTTTACCTTCAGCAGGCTTTGGGAGATGCAAAAGACATCAGCTCCCACTCTACCTGGACTGGCCTAAAAACCTCTGGGAAGAAGAAAAACAAACTCTAACCCTAGTTCCACACTGCCTTTGGCCCTGATCCTGTGTAGCTCTGAGGCGCCTCCTCTCTGCCTGAGGCACAAAGCACCCTGACAGGTCACGTCCCCCAGAGCTGCTATTAAAGTAATGCAGCGATTCCACAGATCTACCTGTTGAGTCTGAGTGGCTGCTGCATTCAGTGAATTAGCCAGATGCTTGATTTAATTTGCTGAGATGCAGTAAGTGGGAGGGCTGGGGCTGGGCAGCTCTCAAAGCCCCCAGAGGCAAGGTAACTAAATCGCCCCCTCAAGAGCGGGCCCCGCTGGGAATCAGCAACGTTTTCTTTTCTTCTTGGCTTTCAACAATATTAAAATATTAATCATGAAATACATTAGACTAGAACCATTTCACCAGCGGAGACTGAGCCACCAGCAAGCCAGGCCATTAGATGGGAGAGGAGTTAACCCTTTGAGACCAACCCTGCCACAGCATGGGATGGGCCATCCCTTCAACTGAAGATGCTCTAAAGATAAACCCTTCTCTGAGGCTATGTCTACACTTAGAGATTCAGTTTGAATTACTGAATTTGAATTATTCAATTCAAATTAATAATCATTCATTTGAATTCAGTAAATTCGAATTGACAGGGCCATACTAGAAAATCCTATTTGAATTGGCATGTCCATGGACTGGAACTACCAATTCGAATCGGAGGGGG
The DNA here is from genome assembly GCA_007922195.1 of Podocnemis expansa. Lineage (NCBI taxonomy): Eukaryota > Metazoa > Chordata > Testudines > Podocnemididae > Podocnemis > Podocnemis expansa. The sequence goes on along the minus strand of ML681972.1, from coordinate 39,559,023 downwards.
GCACCATGGGAAGTGTGGCAAGATGGCTGTGGAAGATGGCCACTGCCACAGCTAATCCCCTGCCAGGCTCCAGCACTCTGAGCCTAGCACAGAGAAAAGCATCTCCTGCCCAGCTCGAGCTGCAGCGCAACTAGAGCTGGGGAGGCAATGCTTTACACCATGCCAGGCTCATAATGCTGGAGCCTGGCAAGGGAAGTTTCCCCTGAGAGGCAGGGGAAAAGATTCCCCCTGCCCTGTCCCAGAAATGCTGCCCTTGCCAGGAAGGGAAACTCCTCACACCACCAGGACTGGAGCCCAGCTTGCCTCGGAGTGGGGCTGGAGCCATGCTGGTTGCGCGGCTCTGTCCCTGCTAGCCATGCGCCAGGAAGGCACCCCAGCGCGCAGCTCCCACAGAGCTGGCCACACGTGAGGAAAGGACCCCCACGTGCGGCTTCTCCCCAGGCAGCCACGTGCTGGGAAGGCACCCCCACATGCGGCTCCTGCAGAGCTGGCCATGCGTGGGGAAAGCACTCCCATAAATGGCTTCTCTCCAGGCCTGGGGAGAAGCCGCATGCGGGGGTGCTTTTCCCGTGCACGGCCAGGGTGGCTGGAGTGCTGGCTGGGGTCCCTGTCCCCAGCCAGTGGACAGGAACCGCATTCCCCCCAACCCAATCTGGCTGCGGGGTGGGACCTTTGGGGCTGCTGCCCCCAGTACTAAAGGGCTGTTCTTCCTTCGAGGGTGCCATACACCCAGGGAGGAAGGTCAGCCTATGTCAATTTGAACTCATAATGAGTTTGAATTGACTTGGCCACACCGGGTCAATTTGAACTCCTCAGTTTGAATTGACCCGGACTTCAAAGTCAAATGAGGTTTGACAAATTCGAAGTCGGCTTTCATCAATTCTGACTGAGGAGGTCCTCAGTTTGAACTGAAGAAAGTGAGTTTGTCCATGCACTTAATAGAATTTGAATTGATGACAATCAATTCAAATTCAGCTCTAAGTGTAGACATACCCTGAGAGCTTGGCTATACACAGACTCTAGTTAAATAGTTCTAAACCTCTGTGCAGATATATTTATAGCCACTTAAAGGTAGTTCATAGTTATTTAGCTCACCCTGCTAAGTTGCTATCAATTTAAATTGACGCCAGAGTGTCCACCACACACAGTTGCATCACTGTAAGAAAGTCAATTTAAAATCACACCATGGTTAAACCAGTGCAGCTCTGTATGCAAACCAGGCCTGTGTCTCTGGGTGAGGTCTGTATCTGAGTGTCATCTGTCTAGTCAGACTTTACACACCTGAGGCATATCTGCACCTGATGCAAACTGGCCTATCTTAGTTGAAGCAATAGACTCTATTGGCCCTGGACAGAGATATCTTGCCTTCTATTCTGATAAAGTGGGGCTGTGCCCATAAAAGCTCATGAGATAAATAAATTTGTTAGTCTTTAAAAATGTCACCAGACTCCTTGTTTTGCTGAGCTAGGCTAACATGGCTACTCCTCTGGAATCTACCTTAGACTCTGTCAGCTCTTTGACATCTGCTTTCCACAAATGCTTAGTGATGTGCCACTGGCCAGGGCAGCAGTATCTAGCCCCAGCCCCTAGCCAGAGACCCAGGCACGTGGGGGACCAGTCCAGGCTGGGGGGCTGGATTGGGGCTAGGTGATGGGGCTGGCACAGGAGGGGCCATGGGGTTGGTGGGCTGGCCCTGCACGTTTTGGGGGGTGGGGTGACTAAATATGGATAAAACCAAAATGGAAGAGTATGGGAAGGGCAGAACCAAGGGATGAGAGGGTTGGTTAACAGCCTGCAAGGGGAGAGGGAAGAAGCAGGAAGTGGAGGCATCAGTCCAGTAACAAATACTGAGAACATTGCAAGATCAAAATAGAAATGTAATCCATCATGTACAAGAATTCAATGCTGCAGGCCTGGGGATAATGGGATACAGGCAAGAGACATAGGGAGGGAAAGAGTGAAAGGATGGTTTACTTCTGCTGGATGTGTACACTGCACTCTGAAGGATGCTCCAGGTGGTGTGGGTATGTGCCCCTGAATGGCTCTGCTCACCAGACCACTGGCTGCCAAGGTGTAATTCTATTAATGCAGTCAGTTTAAACTTCAAGGACAGTTGACTCGGAAAATCCTTGTGAACGGGAGCTGGCTGAAACATTTCTGGGCTTTTTGTCAAAATGGAATTGTCCCCACAAAATGTCTGGTTTTGTAGAAAAATTTACCATTTTGTTGCAACCTAAAAAGCAAAGAGAGAGATTTTCAATGCAAAAATTAAATTCAAGGGGAAAAAGCAGTCATTGACCAATGAACTCTTCTGCAACCAATTGGATTCCAAGACTCTCCATACCTCTCACAGCCCTTGTGCAACGAAAACTTTCCCTGGGGGTGGAGACAAAGGTCTCGAGGACTTGGTGCATAGAAGAAGCAATCTGCTGACTTCCAGTACTGGCACACTTCAAAGCACTGCTGAGCAATGTCCCTCATCCTGCTGGCCTGGGAAGATGGTGCAGGCAGATTTCCACGGTCATGAAGTGAAGTGAGTCGGCTCATAGGCTTGCTCTTTCTGGACAGCAGGAGCTAATTTGTCTATATTTTTCTCATCTGAAGTAGGAATGGACCCTAGTTTCTTTTGTCCTGAGTCATTTCCCTTTTGTGTTTTTCTTGGAGTACTGGAGTCCTTAGAACTTGTGCCCTTGATTGATTTATATGGAATTCTGCAGGCTGGGTGTTAACCAGTGTTTGCATAAGTTATCACCTCTCCATCTCACACACCCAGAGGGGCTGGACGCTCAGGAAAGCCTGGAGCTCAAAGCATGGCCTGTTCTTCCAACACACCAGAAAAAAAAAAAAAATCTCTCCTAAGGGGGAAAGTGATGGGGTTAGCAGATCTTGCTGCTCATAAATCAGGAATTACCATAACACCCACCCATATGGTATGGTATGCAGTTCAGGGCTCCTAAAAAGTGGCCCTGAAGAGGAGAGTCTGAACCAAGCCTTCCTGACCCAAAAAAGGGACGGCTTCTGCTGCTTCAAGAGGAGACAGTCTTTGTATACTTGTGTGCCACGCTCAGCCCAATAGGTTCGATCTTGGCTGGGGCATCTGGACCCTATTACAACATCAAAGTTAAACAATAATACCCAGGATTTGGAGGCTTCCTTAGTGACGTGGGCTTCTGAATGTGGCATCTGCAGTCCCGCATTCTCTTTGCCATATTAGTCAGAGAGAGGGAAGGGGCTAAAAAGGTGCATGGACTCAATTTGGTGGCTAGTTTTATACAAGTGAAACTGTCTGCTTCAGTTCTTCTACAAAAAACCTGAGCCATGCACACATGAAATAGCTCCCTCAAACCTGTGTTGGAAACTGCTGCTAAAGCTCACAAAAAATTATTCTGTGGCACGTCACCCTGGATTGTCTGAGCACAGGAATGGCCAGATTGGGTCAGATCAATGGTCCATCCAGCCCTGCATCCTATCTTCCAATAGCAGTCAGTGACAAGTGCTTCAGAGGGAATGAACAGAACAAGCAGTCATCCAGTGATCCATCCTGTCAGCCATTCTCAGCTCCTGGCAGTCAGAGGCTAGGGGCACCTAGAGCATGAGATTGCATCCTTGACCATCACAGCTAGAAGCCATTGATGGATCTGTCCTTCAGGAACTAACCTGTTTCGTGTTTGTTTTTTTTTTTTAAATCCTGTTATAGTTTTGGCCTTCACAACATCCTCTGGCAAGGAGTTTCTCAGGCTGATGATGTGTCAGGTGAAGTGCTTCCTTATGTTTGTTCTTAAACCTGCTGCCTATTAATTTAATTGGATGAGCCCTGATTCTTATGTTATGTGAGCAAGCTGACAGAAGTAGCTTTTACTATCAATAGGTGAGACAAATCTATGAATCTTCCATCACTTACCTAGTTTTCTATAGACAAAGAACCATGCAATAACTATCCCTCCCCTTTTCCTGTGGGAGGATAATGTCCTGAACCATGGAGTGCCTGTCAACATGTAATGAGAAACCTGTTCTCCAGAGGAGGTCCTCCTGTGTATTCAGAGCACACCCCATCTTTATAGACCTTCTCCTTGTTTCGTTTGCCCCTGTCTAGGAAGAGCTGGTATGCAGAAAGCACCCTAGGCTTGTCATGGGCGATCCATGGGCTTCAACTGCTCCTTCCCCTCTGTTACCTCGTAGGACGTGTCCCTGAAGAGCACAAAGACCCTAGAGGTGGCTAACACGATGCAGCCATTCTTCCTGCCCATTCTGTCCTTTTCCCCCACTCTCTCCTGGGAACCTTTCAGTACCTCCTCTGCAGAACTGCATGTGAATCGCTCCCCAACTCTGCGTGTAGCTGAATGATGGTTTAACCATAGAGATTATATGCCGTGATTGTCTCTCCTGACCTATTAAATCCCCCATCTCACTCTTTCCTCCCAAAGCCTTGTGCTGAAAGCAATCCAGTCACAGCTGAGCTGCTTATTCTGGGAGGAAAGCTTTTCAAATCTGCAGGCAAGACATTTCAGAAAGTCCCTCACTGAGGCCAAGTAGAACTCCCAGGCCACATGTGGGCGAAGGTCCAACCTTAGAGCCATGGTCCAGCAACAATCTTAATGTTGAGATGTGATTGGGCTCCTTGTATACTTCCGGCCCAGTCTCTAAAGAACAGGCCAACTACATCGTTATTCTGAGACCAAGAAAAACAAACCCTGATCCCAACCTACTGGCCATCACCGTTGATTTGGCTCATCTGCTGAAGCAGAATCCCAAAACGCAGGAATGTGCTTTTGAGGGTCCTCAGCCCTTAATGATCTGCCATCTTCCTCTGGGTTGGTTGGTTGTTTTAACCACACATAAACCAAGCCAGCTCATAAACACACTGTTGTTTTATAGAGGGCTGAATGGAGGGCTTCCTGTTGAGGAAGCCAAGAGTACATCATGAATCCTTCAGCAAATATGAATTTTTTTCATGGTCACATCTTGATCGCAAGGGGCTTTGGCTCAGTCTCTGGGCTCAAAGACTACAGCATGCCAGTGCCCCTTGTGTTTAAAAAGTTCCAAAGGGGCAGTTGTGTTAGTCTAATTCAATAAAACAAACAAGGAGCCCTGTGGCACTTAAAGACTAACAAATTAACAAAGCGTGAAATAACACATGCCAAACAAAGGATAATCCAATCTCATGCTCCAGGGCAAAAGCTGATGGCATATTCAGAAAAGAGGACGGAACTGCATTTCATAACTGGCAAAGGGGTGTTGGCTTTGCTTCCCCCTGAAACACCCAGCCCCATGGGCCATTGCTGTGATCTGGATGGGCAATTCCTATGTAATTATCACTGGTGACAGATGGTGCTAGTCCAGGCCTCCACAAATCTGCTAGACACCTAGGGCCAGCCAAAAACTCAGGCACTCCTAGGTATTCGACAGACAAGGAGCACCCCACTGCTGCAAAGCCGCTGCGGCTGTGGCTCCTTTCGGCAGCAAGCCCCTCCTCCATGCCGAAGAAAAGACAATGCCGGTGCTTCTTTCAGCAGAGGTGAGGGAGAGGGAGAGATGGTGGTCCTTCCTCCTCTGACACCAAAAGAGCTGCCAGCAACAGCTTTTTCTCTGTGGCAGGGGAGGGGGAGCCATGGTGGTTCTTCAGCAGTGGGAGCCTGGCACAATCTGCATGTAGAGGGAAACCTTTGGCCCAGCACTCTTAGGCACCAGGGGCAAAATCCTGGGTGCCATGGCAATGTGGTGCCTAGGATTTGTTGAGGCCTGTGCTAGTCCCTGCACAGATGCAAAAGGACAGAGGGCCCAGTGTGACTGGTGAGATCAGTGCCTGTTTAGGGCTGGCATCAGCAGTGGCCTAGCAGCCTGCTGGACAGGGGAGAGTGTGTTACTCCAAAAATGCTGCATCTGTAGCATCTGCTTCCATGACTTCCTAGGAAGAATCCTAGCCAAGTTAGTCCGAATGCAGTCTCTGACTCCTGTCTTCTGCCACAGACCAGACTGGGTTGTATCCCACAAGTGGTCTCATAGACTCCAACGTCAGAAGAGACCAATATGATCATCTAGTTCTAGTCTGACCACCTGCACAATGCAGGCCACAGAACCTCACCCACCCACTCCTGTACTAAACATCTTACCTGTGACTTAGTAAAGTCCTCAGATCATGATTTAAAGATTTTAAGGTACAGAGAATCCACCTGCATTTGAGTCATGCCCCCATGCTAAAGAGGAAGGCAAAAAAAACTTCAAAGACTTTGCCAGTCTGCTGGGAGGAAATGCCTTCCTGATCCCAATGTGGCAGTCAGTTAAACCCTGAGCATGTGTGCAGGACTCATCCTTCCTCTTAACAACAGTCCTTCCTTTTTTTTTGGCATATTCATCCATTTGGCAGCCATATGATTAGACTCCATGCCAAAGGCTGGGCTGAGGATGTATATTGTTTGTTATTCTAAAAGATAATCAAAGTTGTGCCACTGTGCCCCACTTGATATCCTGGCCAAAAGCTGCCCCTCTGAACCCCAGGATCCAAGGGATGGCTGTTGGTAAGAGTCATTTAGATCATGTCTGGCTGCTCTGCAGTGGCCCATGAGAAGTCTCTTCTGAGTGAGGGAACAGGGATGGACAAAAGGCTGGTTCACCACAGCTCACAATCACTTTGGAAACTCAAGGTAAATTAAAGCCCAGGACATAGCTTCCCTTTTGGGAGGCTGTTTAAAGGCTTAGTCTGTTGAAGAGACTCAGGCAAGAGTCTAGTGGCCAATTCAGTTGACAGCCATGCAAAGAGCCACACACACAACATGCCTAAGACCCTCCTTCATCCATCCGCAGGGGGGCCTGCATGGGCATTGGACAAGTGGCAGCCCACTTTTGCAATGCGGAGTCAGTTCAAACACCATTATGGTGTTCCCCCTTTGACCTGAGTGGCCAGTCAAAGTTTGGGGCCCTGCAGGTGTTCCAGCAGGGAGTAGAAATTGACAGTGGAGTCTGGAGTTTTCTTTGATGTAGCCTTGTTTGTTTACAAGGAATTGATGAAGTCCTGTTGCTCCGAACACAGTAGGAGTCACACAGCAAGAGGCCATTCCTTTGCTTGCTGTTCCAAGCCTTCCTTCCCAGACCATACTCAGTACCCAAAAAGATTTTTCCCTTAGCTTTGCCTCGGGCCCTCAGCACTGTGGTTCTAGGTTGCATTTGCTTTGCTTTCTGGTTTGAGCTTCTACCTTGCTTCTGTCCCTATGTCTCTCTGCTTGTCTCTCACACAGTTCACTAGTCAAACAACACTCACTGGAACCTTCTGTCCACTTGCAGCTATTTTCTGGGCAAGCTTGTATGTGCCAGTCTTTGAAGACTTGTTTTTAACTTACCCAAATGAATGTGATGGTAAAATTTATAACATGCTTTAGTGAGGGCCAGAGAGCAAAGGGACCTCATAAAAGATTGGGCAGTGAAAGCTGCCAGGCTGTCCCCTTGCCACAGGGAAAAATGCAGTATAGGCCAGGGAGTGGGGAGAAGGAGCTTGGAGTCTAGACACATACCTAAGTCTGCTCACTGTGAAGCACTGGGAAAGGCAAGTTTGTTTGCAGCCAAATTTTCCAAAGTGGTCAATCTTTTTCGGCACCTTAGTTTATAGGTGTCCAATCCTGCAATTCTTGGAGCTGGATTTCCAGAGTTGTTGGGCAACTACATCTCCAGAGACATTAGCCAGAATTCTGAGTGCATGAACCTTCTGGAAATCAGGGTTCGCGGCTGCGGCATCTCAAGTTGGACACAAACTAACTGAGGCACCCCAAATCTGGCTTTATCATTGCTGTGCCTCCATTGTTCTGTGACATGTGACACTGTACTTGCCTGGGGACTGTAGATCCTGGCTCCTTAACGATTTTTTAGAGTACTTGAGACCCGTTAAGGTGATGTAGAAATACAAAGCATCACTACTGTTATTAGACCTTAGTATTAATGGTCAGAGTTAACAAAATGGCTTTTATTTGCCAAGAACATTGAAGGCGCCATGAGGCAGGGCAAAAAACTCCTGTCAGCGCGTGTGATCAATGTGTGTTCATGTCACAATCAGAAAGTGCTTCCAAGTCTGCCCTTAGAAAAGACCACACTAGAAATTGTTAAAAGTGTTGCTGCTCTCACACCTAAAGTGAGTGACAGCTTTTAGGTGCAGGGTCTGTCAAATGAAAATGATTGAGCAGCATTTTGTGGGTGGAGATGAGGTGAGGGTCATTGTTCCTTGCACTTTGCACAAATGTACAGGTGCAGTAAGAGAGGTATTTTTTCACCTTTCTCCCCCCTCCTTCCCACTAAGATATTTGGTTAAAAATCCATAGCATAAAGCAGGGGTCTCAAACTCAAATCGCCACGAGGGCCGCATGAGGACAAGTACGGCCACATGAGGACTAGAACATTAGCCCAATTGCCACACCGCTGAAACCTTTTCATACAATGATATTGCAAATATCAGTAATGATAGCGTTGTTGTGGGCTGCAGGCAATAGCTTTAGGGGCCATATGTTTGAGACCCCCTGACATAAAAGGTGCCTTGCCTCAGGCTCTTTTCCCTCCCTGAGCAGCATAGCAGCCAATGCCATTCCCCCTCTGCATTTTCTCCTGCGCTTGACAGCAATGGTGGTTTCTGACCACAAATCAAGCTGGATAAGAATTCTCCATTATCATTATACAGATGAGTTTCTAAAAGCCTCTAAGTGCTCCTTGCCTCTGCATGAGGTGGCTTAAGACCAAGGGGGATGGTCATTTGTTGAGAAAGCCACATGGAAGTGCTGCAAAAAAATCTTGCCTTAGCAAGGCTGTGAGCCATGGCACTGCCTGCCCTTCTGCTCCTGCCCCCTGCTGGCTGTGTCCTTTTTTTCTCATTCTCCTGGCTCCATACCTGTTCCAGCCCACACAGGATCATTGCCTGAGTCTGATGGGAAATCCCCAGTACTCTGTACTCTTGGCTGTCTTAAGCTCAGCCGCATTAGGTTACAGCTAAGTGAATGCAACACTCTGAAATAGCTTCTCCTCGCTCAGTTTGCCTACATGAGAAAGGGTTACAGTTTATCTTGAGGTGTGAATTTAAACCTAGAGCCACTACTGCCAATTGTGGAACTTGCAGCGCGGGTAGACATATCCAGCCTGTGTTTAATTTAGCTCTCTAAAAGCCACAATGACAACACAATGGCACAAGCTGCACAAATCTGCAGTACACAAATCTGCACTGCACAAACCCACCTCGGGTACGTACTCATGTTCCTCACCTGTGCAGGAGTCCCGTCCTTCTTGCTACTTTCAGGGAGTTAGCTAAATTAAGCTAATGTAGGTACATGGACACAAGCTCCAGATTACATCCCAGTCACTGCCTAAGCTTAGCCTTCATTAAACTGGTGCAAAGCCCAGTGTGGACACTCATTCTGGTATGAGAGCAGCTCGTGTCAGTTGAGCTGAGGTAAACATGGAACAGCTGTAAGGCAAACCAAAGCAAGCTGCTCCTGAAGTGAAATCAGAGTGTTTACACTAGGTTGCCCTAGTTTAACATGCACACAGAAGAGGTAGGTTAGGGCCCCAGGATCAGTGCATGTGCTTGCTCTGTAGACAGATACTCCTAGCAGAGCACTAGAACTTGCTGAGAGTTCAGAGCTCTCATGGGGAGACAAATGGTTTATGATGGATGCTGGGGTTTTTTCTTGCTTTTACTTAGAAACCATTCAATTTACATGAAATGCATTTTGTACTCATAAATAAAAGAAATAGGTTTTCTGCTCAGGCCTAGTAAGTGTAATATACTTCAGTCTTGCTGCACCACTGCCAGGCTGGGCAGCTAATCTTAGGTGACAGGTCCTACACCAAGATGAATGGAATGATAGGCATTTTATTCAGAATAGATTAGAGATGTGAACAATGTTTTATATGGCAATAATCCTGAGATGAAATATTTCACCAAATGGCATGAGTCAGTAAATGATGACTGTAGAATACAGCTTTGATGATTTTATGGGTAGCTAAGGGTGTGTGTTAAAAAAGTACATTGACTCTAATCTACCTATCCAGTACACATGCTACTTAGCCAATATGTTGCCACGTTCCAAAGGGGCAACCGTGATAGTCTAGTTCAGAAAAACAAGCAGAGTCCTGTGGCACTTAGGCTATGTCTACACACACAGTTTTATTTTGAAATAAGACCTTTCGAAATGACTTATTTCGAAATAAAACCCTTATTTCGAAAGGGCTCATTTCAAAATAAGGAAAACCCTGCAATCAAAACAGCCGTTATTTCGAAAGGGATATTCCGAAATAACGCCAATTGGACCGTTGTTTCGAACAGTTGTTTCGAAAGAACAGGTCTAAACGGTGTTATTTCAAAATATCCCTTTCAAAATAACGGCCATTTCGAAAAAATCGAGGTTTTACTGTTTCGGAACGACAATTCTTATTTCGAAAGGACGGGATCTGTCCTTTCGAAATATGAAAATGTCGTGTAGATCTAATTTCTTTTATTTTGAAATAACGAGTGTTATTTCGAAATAAAAGTGCCGTGTAGACATAGCCTTATAGTCTAACAAAATTATTTATCACATGAGCTTTTATGGGAGAAAATCCCACTTCATCAGATGCTTCAAACAGGAGAAGCCCAAGAAAGAAAACAGGACACCACTGATCATCACCTACATCCCTAAGTCAGACCTCTACAACAGATCATTAAGGACCTACAGACTATTCTAAAGATGATCCCTCACTCTCTTGAGACTTGGGAGACATACCTCACCTTGCCTACAGACATTCCCCTAACCTTAAACAGATACTCATGTAACCCCCCTGGGGTTTTAAGGAGCATGGTGCCTTTAAATTTTTGCCTTGGGGGAGAGGTTGTGGAGCTGAGGAGGGGGCTAGGGCTGGAGCCGGAGGCCTGGGATGGAGGAAGAGAGAGGGAGGCCCTGCCTGAAGCCAGGGAAGAGAAAGCACCTGAAACTGGGATGCCAGGCCAGCCCCCACAGAAGGACACCGTGCTGGGGAGAGTCACCCAAGGACAGAGCGGGATCCAGTGACTGGCCATCTGGAGCTGTGGGGCCATGAGTACAGCACCTGGGACTCAGGGGGGAGGTTGTAGTTAGTTAAGTGGGGAGGGGGCCGCTCTGGGTTCTCAGAGAGCGGCAGAAGAGGCATCAGAGGGTTTTCTTTTGCTGGGAAAGTGCTGGCGCCGAAGACTAGGAGTCGCTGGACTGAACTCTGGACTGGAGCTGTGCTGGGACTCCTGAACTCATGGTGCAGAAGCAGAGCTCACGTCTGCCTCCAGCCTGCTGCTTTGTTGGGCCTTGCAGGGCCCTGTGTTAGCTGTTTACTCTGTGTTATTGCTGGCCCATCTCCCCTGTTGGTTTCCCCCTTTTTGCACCTCTGTAAATAAACCTTCCCCATTCCCATAATCCTTGCGCTATCCCAGTGTGTGTATGGTCACTCTGGGGGTGTGGAACAGGTGCCCCTGGGGGCAAAGGGGCTCTCCTTGCTGTGTTCCCGTGCACACCCTTTCTCGGGTCAGAGCTGCCTGCAAGGCAGACTCAATCTGGTTACATGGGTGTTACACTTGCTGGCCCGTACGGGGAACTCTTGCAGACACAAACCTCTATGTCACACACTCTGGGTGCTCCTTCACAGTGAAAAGAGACCACCTGCTGAAAGAAAAAGAAAAGGGGAATGGAGAGAGAATTACTAGAAGACCTTTGCCGAGGGGCACAGATCTCAGTAGCCCAGGCTGTGCTGGTGGCTGGGTTCCCAGAAGAGATGGAACCCAATGAAATTGAGGAAAGCCTAGATGCAGTAGGAATACTGGGGAGAGTGAAGGTCCACATTCGTATTTACAGTCGTGAACTGAAGGGCATGATAGCACTATATACTCATTCCAAAGAAGCAGATCCTGATAAAGTACCCAAAGAAGTGCAAGTGGGAGGTACCCCCTGGACAATTCTGGGGCCAAGATAGTCCTCTGCTAGCACACCTTTGTTACTGGAGGTGGACTCATTAGCTCAGAAGCTACAGAGTCTGATGGCAAATGAGAAGCGAACACGAGAGGAATTAATATTGGCATTAGGAGGGACTCCAACACCTGCAGCACCCAACCCAGTGGAGTGGGCAAAAGAGTTGGGGAATGCCCTCAGAGATGTGTTGAAGCCAGTATCTGAAAATGCACCATACAAGCGGTTACCTTGTTTCTCTGGAGTCATACCTGTACCCTCAGGGGAAGATGATTATGAGACTTGGAGGGAATCTTCAGTGCCCCTTGTCCAAGAGTGGCAATGCTCCGATGCTGAAAAGCGGAAACAGGTGTTTGAGAGTCTGAGGGGACCTGCTACGCGGATTGTCCGAACCCTGAAAGACTCCCAACCAGCTGCCACAGTGCACGACTATTTAGCTGCTCTTGAGAGTGTCTACGGCACAATGGATAGCAGCGAAGACGTGTATTATCGGTTTCGTCACACCTATCAAGGGTCTCATGAGAGGTTGTCAGATTTCGTCAGGAGGCTGGAGGATTTACTGCAGCAGGTAGTGCAGAAGGGAGGAATTCCCACTAAGCACATTGATTCTGCTAGGTTAGATCAGATCCTTCGGGGAACCCGACAAGATGGGTTGATGCTGTGGCGATTACAGCTGAGGGAGCTGATCCAAAACACACCTCCATTCCACAATCTCATTCGAGAGATACGTGAAGAAGAGGAACGATTTATGCAGGCAGATACCGTCGCACTGCCAAGGAAGGTAGGAAGTTACACCACCACAGTGCATGGAGTAACAGAGGATGCCCCATCAGTAGCAGCAGCCCTGAGAGATTTGACCCAAGAAGTGGCCATGCTGAAGGCTTATGCTGCACCATCTAAAACAAGAAAAAATAACCAGAGGGGTGATAGCCCGAAAAAGGGGTTCTGTTATAACTGTGGGAGAGATGGACACTATGCATTGGAGTGCCAGAACAGGACAGACCATGCAAGGGTATCTCGGAGACTGCAGGAAAGCGGTAGGAGGTTTCAGGGAAACACCAACGGGGCTTGGAGAAGGAGCGATCCAAGGCCCTGAAATTCCAAGGCTCCCCCAAAAAGGACACAGATCAGGGTTACCCTGATGGGCTAATAGGGCCGCAAGCTGTCATGCCCATCCATATAGAGGGACGTTTATGTGAGGCATTGCTGGATAGTGGATCACAGGTCACCATACTTTATGAATCTTACCATCAAGAACACCTGCAGCATTTGCCCCTGCATTCCCTGTCCGGTTTGACAGTCTGGGGAATTGGTGGTGACTCCTGCCCTATCTGGGGTATATCCTGTTAAAGGTCCAGTTTCCAAAGGATGTTGCTGGGACAACCCAGGAAATAGAAACATTGGCATTGATCTGCCCAGATCCAAAGGGAAGAGAATATGCACCTTTAATCCTAGGGACATATGCAAACCTGTTTCAAAGATTAGCACAGAAGTGTCAAGAGATGGCAGGGAATAACTATCTGCAAGAGCTACCAATGCATGCTTTATGTAAAGCTGCATACCAGCGAGTGGGACGCCCTACATCCCAAGAGGAGACCATGGACTGAAACTGCCCTCCTTGTTGGGGACACCAAGGATCCTTTTCTTTTTGGGGGGGGGAGAGTGTAACCCCCATGGGGTTTTAAGGAGCGTGGTCCCTTTAAATTTTTGCCTTGGGGGAGAAGTTGTGGAGCTGAGGAGGGGGCTGGGGCTGGAGCCGGAGGCCTGGGAAGGAGGAGGAGAGAGGGAGGCCCTGCCTGAAGCCAGGGAAGACAAAGCACCTGAAACTGGGATGCCAGGCCAGCCCCCACAGAAGGACACTGTGCTGGGGAGAGTCACCCAAGGACAGAGCAGGATCCAGTGACTGGCCATCTGGAGCTGTGGGGCCGTGAGTACAGCACCTGGACTCAGCGGGGAGGTTGTAGTTAGTTAAGTGGGGAGGGGGCCGCTCTGGGTTCTCAGAGAGCGGCAGAAGAGGCATCAGAGGGTTTTCTTTTGCTGGGAAAGTGCTGGCGCCGAAGACTAGGAATCGCTGGACTGAACACCAGACTGGAGCTTTGCTGGGACTCCTGAACTCATGGTGCAGAAGCAGAGCTCACGTCTGCCTCCAGCCTGCTGCATTGTTTGGCCTTGCAGGGCCCTGTGTTATCTGCTTACTCTGTGTTACTGCTGGCCCATCTCCCCTGTTGGTTTCCCCTTTTCTGCACCTCTGTAAATAAACCTTCCCCGTTCCCATAATCCCTGCGCTATCCCAGTGTGTGTATGGTCACTCTGGGGGTTTGGAACAGGTGCCCCTGGGGCACAGGGGCTCTCCTTGCTGTGTTCCCGTGCACACCCTTTCTCGGGTCAGAGCTGCCTGCAAGGCAGACTCAATCTGGTTACGTGGGTGTTACACTCATAAGCAGCTACAGACCAAACAACGGAACCATTAAAACAGGCGCATATCCCTGCACCAAACCACATTGCCAACTTTGCCCACATATCTGCACAAAAGACACCATCATAGGACCTAATCAAGCCACCCACTCCATCAAGGGCTCATTCACCTGCTCATCCACCAATGCGATTTATGCCATCATGTGCCAGAAATGCCTCTACACCCTTATACATTGGACAAACAGGACAGTCTCTGTGCAGAAGAATAAATGGGCACAAATCTGATATCAGGAATCACAGCATTCAAAAACCAGCAGGTGAACATTTCAGTCTTCCTGATCACTCCATTGATGATTTGTTAATAGCTGTGTGCAAACAAATGAGTAACAAATCAAGGCTTCAAAGAGAAACTGCAGAATTGGACTTAATATGCAAATTTGACCATGTAAAACGAGTAAATCGTGACTATGGATTCTTTTCCCATTACAACAGGTGACTTGACCTCACCCTACTCTATGTGCTATTTTCCAGGATTTGAATCTTCACAATTGCTTTGATTTGCTATTCAAGTGTGACCTGATCCCATGACTTACACTTCCCTGCATTTATTTTCCTCTGTTCTGTAAGTTCCCCCATCTTCAAAGCATCTGACAAAGTGGGATTTTCTCCTATGAAAATTCATGCAATTAATCAATTTGTTAGTCTTTACGTGCAACAGGACTCCTTGTTAGTTTAGACAATATAATTTCTAAAGAAGAATGAAATTAACTTCGGAGAATTTACATTTTAATAGAAATCTTGTCAGGTTAAAATCTTGTCCAGGCCAAAATTACATTAGTGTAATATTTTCTTACTTTAGGGTCGGCTATGTCACTTGTTACTCTGAGGGTCAGCCAAATCCCAAATAGTCCTGTCAGGCCTTTTGCCAACACCCAATAACCCATTTACCCTTTCTGACCTCACTGCTTCTTCATCCTCCCCCCTTTTCCCACCACTCCAAAAGCTCAGTCTGTTCATTCTCCCCTCAGCCACAGTAACTACTTCTTTACTCACCCCACTGGTGCACAGTTGAGGGAGGGTCTTCCTCCCTGGTGGGAAGTATCCTAGGTTGTTTCTATGCTGCAGTTAACCCACTGCTGGCCCAGGCCAGTTGATTTGGCTTGCAGGATCCCTCCCGTCTTACAGATCATAGAGCACAGGCTCCAGGCAGAGTGGAATGCCCACACTGCAAATAAACAGATCCTAAACCTGAGCTTGAGTTAGTTGGCTGCAGGTTTTTAATTGCAGTGGAGATGTTCCCACAGTGGCTCTAACTCTTTGCCTCCAGTCAACAGCAACACAATGCTACTAAGCAGTGCTGGATTTAGGCACAAGCCCAGGAAGCCAGTGGTTTTCAAACTTTTCTTTCTTGGGACCCAGTTGAAAAAAATCATTTATGCCTGTGACGCAACAGTTACATCTTGAGCAATGCATTCCAGTCTTTTGGTGGTCGCAGCGGGGGGTGGGGGGGTGCCACGACTCAGTGCCTGAGGGTCTGCGACCCACTATTGGGTCCCAACCCTAAGTTTGAAAACCATTGAAGTAAGCCATGGCTTAGGGTCTCACACTGTGAGGGCCTCTAATCTGTTGGAGATAACTAAGATTTATCATAATTGAAATTGATAATGCAAATAAGGCTTTTTGCAAGAGGTATGTTTTATTTAGTTGTTTGTCATTGCATCTTTGCTTATGTATATATGCAAATATAATGGATTATCATTTATTTTTTCATTACCCTATCTGTTATAATGTAAGACACTTTTTTCACTTTATTTTTCATGGTATGGGGTCTCTAACTCTTGACATAGCTTAAGGCCTCAGCATGTCTTAATTTGGCTCTTCTACTAAGGCATTTCCTTTTTGCTCTTATGCTCCAGGAGTTCTTCACTGTCCTGTCTTCCTTAGGCCTTTTCCTTCTACCTTCTCTTCTGGACTTCCAAGTCCTTCCCCACAACCCTGAGCTCCCAGCAGGATTCTGCTGCTAGGTCTTGCTCTAATGCCAATGCTTACTGGCCTATTATCTGACAGCATGCAAACCATCACTTGGCATCCCCCTCCCAACTGATGGATAACTGCACATAGATGGTAAAATAAGTTCAGCTCTCTCTACTTTGTAAACCAGCTGTGTAGGTTACACCAGTGGTTCCCAACCTTTTCTCTGCTGTGGCACATTTTGATACCTTTAATTATTTTGAGGTACACCACCATCTAGTCACCAAATGAACTCATGAATATTCATGAGCCAATCCAGAATTCCAAGTAGTTTTTCAAAAAATTCCATGGCACGCCTGCTCAGTGCTGAGGGCACATCTGTGTGCTGTGGCACACTGGTTGGGAAACACTGGGTTACATTATTCAAATGGCTCAGCTCCCACAATTGGGACCAGATTTTTCTAAAGAATTTAAGGTGCTACAGCATGGAGAATGCTGAAATTTTCCGAAAATCTGTCCCTAGCTAGTGTCTCCAGTTCCACAGTCTATATACATTGTCTTGCTAGACCTTAAGCTCTTTGGGGTAGGGAGTTGGTATCTGTATCTGTTATAAAATGCTTAACAAACTGCTTAAATGATAAAAATTAATACCACTGTATGACTAGTCTCCCAGAGGAAACTCCTACCAATCTGAGAGCCAACCATGCACCTTTAATGTTCCCACTTATTAAGCAGCACCCAGATATTGCCATAAGACTGCCCAGCATGAAAGCCTCTTCTCCTGACTCTTAAGCTGTTACTAGAAACAGACCCAATTCCTGACATTGAGTTTGCTCCAGAAGTGCACAAAATATGTCTGGCAAATTAAAAACGACTCCTGTTTCAAGGGCCTTTAGCTGTTAGTTGCAAACTCCAAAGCCAGACCATTTTCATGGAAAATTTTGCTAAGGTACAGCTTTTTCGATCCCCCTCCCCCGCACCATGCAAAAAGAAAAAAAAAGCAGCAGCAGCAAATCTGGGCTGATTCATCAATTTTCCACTCAAATTGGGCTTGTTTTCAAGCAAAGCAGGCTCTCTTTCCAAGTGAAAATGGGCTAATATTGGCCTGTATGCCAAGAATAAAGACTTTTGCCTCACAAGTGACAGAAGTTTGGGGGTTTTTTCAGTGTGAAAATTGCCATTTCTTTGAATCGGAGAAACAAGAGAGTAAAAATTCTCACCCAGAATTCTGCAAAACAAGAATTGCAGGTTTGTGGCGGTTACCTCCAAGGTGGCCACTCCAGGAGCTGACTGAGAGCTGCTTCCTCTAATTAAAACTGCTCTGCAAAAGACACATTTCACAGTTAATTTCTGGTTATGAATGCTGCTTCTGGTGACCATTGATTGCTAGAGTGTTGGACAGGGTAAATGAGACCAGGTTGTCTTGAAAGTTGCATTTTGGGATCTACACATGTTGGCTTTTTCACTTCAAACACAACTTTTCTATTTGTTTAGCTGAAGAAATAGGTCTAACACTTTGTCGATTGCCCTTTGGTTGTTTCCTTTCTGGGATAGCTGAGTAGAAGAGATTCATTGCTGAATATCTAAGTCAATGAACCAGACAGTCACACATTGCTTTGTAGTAGGGATGTGGTAATCTGAATGTTGAGAAGGGTTTTTCTAAATGTTGTAGCATCTCAGAAGATTTGGATCAGCTCAGAAGGGCCATAAAGGGGGACTGCAGCAGGGAGAAAGCTGTAGTACTTTACTTTTGTCGAAGTTTAAAGCACAGTCCTGAAATGAAACACTTCATAAAGAGGCAAGATTGGCCATCTTTACCAGCTGGAGCATGTTTCCCTTGCATCACAGACTCTGTGAAACCCTGGATCCAGTCCTTTCTCCTAGTTTAGACCCTTCAAAAGTGCCAGAAGTGCACTAAGTAAGAAAGCAGAAGTCGTGTGTGGTATCTCTAGATCTCACGTTAGTGTTGGGCTAGGGCCCCCATGCTCCGAGCAGTTGTCTTGGAAATGTGCTTTAATGGGAACTTTTCACACAGTAATTTTCTTCCTACTGTAACTGTTACAGAGAAACAACATCTTAGCTGAAGGCTAAGGGCCTGATTCCACCTTAATTTCAGCAGCTCCACCCTTCCCTGAATGGCCACTGTGCTACGTAGTTACTGGGCCACTGTATGAGAACTGAAAAAGGGTATGTCTACACTGGAGCCTTAGGTCAACTTAACCTGCCTTAAGTCAACCTAAGGTATTCCCTGGCCCCATTCATAATTTATTAAGTCAACTAAGCATTTGCATAGGTCAACTTAATAACTCCTGCCCTGAAAGTCAACTTAAGCATTAAGTCGAATTGTGAGGGCAGGAAAGGCCTGGGTCCTGCCCCGGGTCCTGATCCAGCTCCAGGGGTCCAAACTGGCCCCTGCCGCCAGTGGCAAGGGATTGGGAGCCAGCTCCTACTGCTGGTGGCAAGTGACTCGGGGCTGGATGCAACTCTGCGCTGCTTGCTGCTGGCAGCAGAAGTCAGCTTCTAGCCCCTGCCAGCGGCAGCAAGGGACTGGGGGCCAGATCAGGCTCCCAGCCCCTTGCCGCCTGGGGCAAAAGCCATCTCCCAGCCCCTTGCTGCTAGTGGCTGGGCAGGATCAGACCCCCAGAACAGGATTGGGACACAGGGCGGGGCAGGGGGCAAGGGTCAGGCCCTCTCCTGCCCTCAAAAGTTGACTTGATGCTTAAGTTGCCTTTCAGGGCAGGAGTTATTAAGCTGACTTAAGCAAATGCTTAAATCAATTTAATAAATTATGAATGGGGCCAGGGAGTACCTTAGGCCGACTTAAGGTGGCTTAAGTTGACCTAAGGCTCCAGTGTAGACATACCCTCTGTCTCTGCCTGGTGCTGGGCTGCAAGGAAGCTGAGCCCCATGCATATGGACTATGAACAGCCTCGGCCTTGTCACTGACAGAGATGAAATGCCACCCTCCTATTCCCCATGGAAACCTGCAAAGGTTATGGCATCACAAAAGACCCCTTACATCCTATTCTTTTGGCCTCTGTGGCTCGGCTTATTTTCCATCTAACTGAACCCAGCCCTTAGCAGGGGCCAGAGCTACATGTGAGCAATGTGGGCTGGGGAGATATTTTACATGGAAAGTACTCTGGTACAGTGGTGACAGGCAGAAAGGAAAATCTGCAATAGCAAGAGAGCAAGATCTAACTCCCTAGTGGCAGTTCCATTCACCCACTCAGCACAAAGTCTCCTGCTTCCATGTGTCACTAAGGGATTCACCTCCTAACAGACGGGGAGCACAAGAGGAATCTGTATTTCCTGAGTTATTTGTGTGAGAGCAGCTGTAGAGACAGTGCTGTCTCCTTTCCTCCTGGCCTGATGGTGAACAGACCATGACTCAGAATCCACTGGGATTGGGGGTCATGCAGCTACCACTACCAAGGGAGGACCATGACTTTGTCATCTACAAAAAGAAGAGCTGAATTCTTTATCCTTCCAGTTTCCACATCAAGCTGCACTCTGTCATCAGGCTGCAATTTAACAGATAATGGACATAAGCAGAGTTACAATGAGCTCTGCAAAACTCATCACATGCTGGAGTGCCTTCCCACTAAAAGCACTAAGACAACAAGTTAAGGTATCCATATCACCTCCTTCCAGTTATATGCAGTGCCCTGACTATACAAATATCTAAACTTCCATGTACTGCAGGACATTTATTGGCCATTAGACATGATTGTGAGCCTCTTGTCTGATCTCCTGCAGAACACTGGCCATAGGACTTCCCCAGTTAATTTCTGCTCCAAACCTAGTTGTGGTTGAACTGACTGAAGTCTGCCTCTTAAAGAAACATCTAGTCTTGATTTAAAAATTTCCAGTGATGGAGAATCCACCACAGGGCCTGGTAAGTTGTTCCAGTGGTTAATTACCCTCACTGTTAAAAATGTGCTCCTTATTTATAGGCTCCAACAAAAGTTATTGGGGGTGGCTTCTCCTTATGCAGTCATTAAGATTGTGCAAATCAGAATGGTAGTAGCAGTCTGAAAGCTCCTTCACTGATGTAGTTTTTCCATGCCAACAAGTTCTTTAAGATAGCAACTTGTTATGAAAGCACGCGTCCATTGCAGTCAAGGTGTAGGATTAGCCCTTCAATGATCTGGACACAACTGCAGAGAGGAAGAAGGCTGGATATAGGAAGAGAGAGATGCTAACTAGATTTTGGCAATTAAAATTGTTAAATTTGGGGGAATCATTGAACCCTGGAAATGTTGGTGTAGACGAGACCTCAAGAAATCATCTAGTCCAGTCCCTGCACTGAAGTCAAGATTAAGTAATATCTCTAGCAGGGGTTTATCTAACTGTTGTTAAAAACCTCCAGTGATGGAGATTCCCTATGCAATTTATTTGAATGTTTAACTACCCTGATAATTAAGGAAGTTTTTGGTAATGTTTCAAACGTTTACTTGGTGCTGGTGTAAATGATGCTGTGGTGTGTAGGGCAATGGGGAATCAGTGTCATTCGTGATTTATTCATATTTAGAATGTACTCAGACAGATGCTGTTTTCATCATAACAGTAGAGATTATCGTAGTTTTTCATCAGCATAGAGAGATCGCAGAGCCTGCGGTTGCCAGCTCTGAACTCTGTTCCCAAGCTGCAAGCCCCATTGTATGATGTGGACCATGCTACCTGAGGAAAGGGAATGAATGTCCATTCTTCTCTACAGACTTCCTTTTTATTTGTAGACCTGAGCATGGGGCCTGTTAATCAGAGCAAATCCGCTGTCCCCTACAGCAGGCTCTTTTATCTGGTTACCCTTTGTCATCATTAGTGTAAATAATTAGATACATTTCTGTTCAAACAGGAACTTTCTAATTCATGTCCATCTGTTCCTTCCACCTGACCCTGTAATTAAATCACAGTCTGAGGTACTTGTGACATCATAGTCGGTTGTCATGGTCCTGTGTGCATCACCAGGCAAGGATGCTGTAAGGAAGTGCCTGCCTCGGTGTAAATCCCAATGTGTTCATCTGGCTGGCTATTTATAGAGGAAAGAGAAATGGCAAATAGATGAGGGCTAACTAGCTGTTTGGAAGCTTCTGGCCGTCCACTCCTGGGGCTGTGGTGCTTAATAAAACAAGACATGGGTTTTACAGTGCTACACATGGCAAAGGAAAAGATGTTTACTGAAAGAGGCAGAGGAGAGGAGAGCTGTGTCACATCCTTGCCATCAAAATCAGCCCAACTCCCAGCTTCTACTGGCAATGGGGATCACTGCGGTGCCTTCTAGGCCCAGTGGTTGAGTTTGCATCCATCAGGCAGGCTCCAGGAACCCCGGACTGTCTGTTTGGTGAAGCTGCAACTTCTCTTTAGAAATTATAAAGATCCAAGGAATTTGTGAGTGGATACTGCAGGGAATGCACTGGGGCAAAGCAACAAAGAGAGAGAGTTCTGTATGGGAGAAGATATCTAGATACTGCTTCAATATGGCGTGTAGGAGCCCTATTCATGGATCCAGAGTGCCCACACAGGAAAAAGGACAATCCTTGCTCCAAAGAACTTCCAATCTACATCAAGAGCCAACAGCCAGATGCAGCAGACAGGGGAGTGCAAGGAAACAATGCATTCAGCATGCCATGTAGAGCAGAGGGCACTAAAACAGAGTCTTTCAGCTGACAGTTTCTGTTTCATAAGCTGCTGTTTTATTGATTTCAGTCACCGAAAGTGCTTTAGCAATGAGTGCCTTGTGTTAATTAATGAATTTAACAAATGACCCAGTGCTGCCAATTAAGGCTCTCAAGCAGTCATCACATAGGGCTACACAGACACCCTGTGTTCCTGCCTGGCCAAGGAGCATTGCGAAGCTGCCTGACTCTAGCCTGAGGCCAAAGACTGCACCAATGGGTCCGGCCTCACTATAGTCTGGGGGGAGTAAGCCCTCCATACCAGCTCAGCAGCACTGCCCTAGTCTAGTCCAGCAAAAAAACAAGGGAGTCGTGTGGCACTTTAAGACTAACAAATTTATTTTTCGCATGAGCTTTTGTGGGAGAAAATCCCACTTCGTCAGATGCTTCAAAGCAGCCTGGCTACTGGAGTAAAAGGATCTTTACACACTGTTCTCTCCCTGAGAGGGTGCAGGGTCAGGTTCACAGCTGAGCCCACAGCAAGCTATTCTTGTTTCTGTTTGCTGCTCTACCCAAGGGTGGCATTTCACTGGAGGGGTGGGGGGGAGAGCATGATCCTTGAGCACTGGTACTGCATGCATCAGGTGCAGTGTGTAAAGCCCTTTGGGATCCTCTGTTAGTGTTGTAAGATAGAGAAATGTAGGGCTGGAAGGGACCATGAGGGGGTTATCACTGAGTCCATCTCCTCCTGTGCCAAGGCAGGACCAATTATGTCCAGAGACCATCCTTGACAGGTGTCTGTCTAGCTGTTCTTAAACTACTCCCATAAGGGGGATTCCAAAACCTCCCTTGGTGACCTGTTCCACTGCTTACCTATTTCTAGCGTTAGCAGGTTTTTCCTAGTATATAGCTGTGTGTTGCATGGGGAAGCCACAGTGAAAGACCATTTCTGTGCTTTCCAGACCAAGTTCTGCAGTCAAAGCATTCTTTCCCATCGTGTCACATTCACACTGGGGCCAGATCCCTGGCTAACGTAAATGATCATAGCTCCATTGAAGTAAATGAAGCGATGCTGCCCAAGTCCATGGAGCAAAGCTAGTTTACACCATGCATAGCTGTGGACCTGACACACACAGCCCTGTGTCTAAGGAACACACTGTGTGATTCAAGTGATGGTGCAGCTAACGGGATGTGGCGGTTGGACCCATCCAGAACACAAGTCTTGTTGTTGTCAGGGTGTCACACAGAGCCTGTTGGCTGGCTGGCTGTGTTACTTTCTGGGCTTCTGTCTGTCTTCTGTTCAGGTGAACTCACCTTTCTTGGTGGACTCAGAAAAGGGTTGGATGTTTCTCAGTGAAGGAATTTCCCCTGAGATCAGTTTATCTCATAATTCCAGGAAGTCTTTCCCTTCTTCTGGAGGAGCTGGCACTGGGCACTGTCAAAGACAAAATCCTGATGTACATGGACCCAGGTCTGATCCATTATGGCAATTCTGTGTTCCATCATTTTACTTGTATTCTATGGAGCATCCATCACCAAGAGTAGCTACCCATGGCCACTCAGCTTGCAATGTTCCCTTTAATTTTTTGAAGGTTATGTGTGCAAAAAATTTCTTTGTGTGTGCTTATATTAGCTCCTCTGAATTTTTTCATGCACACTTTATTTTGTTGTGTGCGTGGGTTTCACGACCTGTGTGAGAGCACACAGGTGCACAGCTTAAGGGGAACAGCGAAGCCAACTTGTAGCTATGGGCTGCCTTCCGCTGGAGGTGGGCAAGTGTGATGCTCTGTATTGTCAGGTTCAGGAAGGTTGGCCTCCCAGCCTCTACAGCCAACTACACCAACTTGTCAGAGCGTAGGATAACTTCTACCAACCAAACCAAACCTCACTTCTCTTCCTCAGTTAGGGCTTGAATGCTGAGCATGAGTAATCTACAGGAGAAATCCAAAGTTTTGTCAGGCTGCAAGCAGCAGTTGACAGCAGAAGTACTTGTCTGACAGGAAAAGCAAAGCCCAGCTGCATTTCAATGTGCTATTAATAATGGGCTGCTGCAGAAAGCACTTTGGCAAGTGGCAGCACTTTTGAATTATGATGAAAACTACTGATAATAACAAACACCTGCCTAAAATCCAACCCCCACCTCTCCTCTTACAGACCCCTTCTGAGCTCATGTACTGCTGAGCAGACTGGAGTTTTGAGGGGGATGTTTTCTGGGCCTCCTAACTGCAGGATTATTGCATCAGAGTCAGCAGCTAGCTCAGGCTTTGCATGTCTGAGACAGTACACTGGCATCTTGCCAGGGTGGAAGGGCTGCATATAAAACGCACTGCACGGAACTGGTCACAGACAATGCTGTTCCCTCAGTGCAGAGGAGCAGCTCATGGACCACTACACTATGCAACGGGCCTGGCCACTCAGCCCCAACTGCAGCATCTCCGGCGGGGACACGTATAGCTTGAGTCTCTGCCTCAGGCTACAGCTATACCCATATAACTGTAGTGCAGACACATCTTCCGTGATGGAAGGGTTTGTAGGAACACCACCTCCATGAGTGATGGTATCTGGGTGAGAGAAGCATTCGTCCATCGACCACACTACATCCACGCTGGGGGTGACTTCAGCATAGCTATGGCATGGAGGGGTGTGGATTTTTCACACCTCTAAGTATCATAGTTATCTTATCCAAATTTTGAAGTGTGGACAATTCAGAGGGATATAAAGTGCTTTGGATTCTCCACTGCACCCCACCTCATGATTTATGCCAATGCAAAGTGAGCATAAAGTGCTACCAAACCCGAAGGATGCCATTTTACACCTCCTCTGCACTCCCTTTGCATGGGACAGAGCAGTGGAGAACTAGGCCTGTAGTCTGTGCTTTGGCCAGTTTTGAGCTAGGGCTCACTGTAGCTCAGGTCTCTGTCCTCTTTTGTTCCAGGATTTCTGACTTGTCTTTTCATTCTCTCCCACTCCAATTAAGTGGGAGATCTGTGGAAAGGAAAAGAGAAATCTTCTTGCAACCAGTATTTATTTGTGGCTCTCATGACTCTGGAAAAGATTTATAGTCAAAGAAAGAATTTGGCAGGCCAGGGGGTCTGTAATGGGGACTAAATGCTTTGCTCTTTCTGAACAGAATGAAAACTGAAGCATTGGCAGAAAAGCATCTGCTGGGCAGGTCCAGTAACTTACTAGTCAGAAAGATTGCAGCAGAGAGATGATGCACATGAAGACTAGATGGTTTTTAACATACAACTTTTGCAGGAAATTTAGTGCTGTTCAAAGGTGCCACATTGACAGTCCTGAGTCAGTCATCCTAGCACTCGTCTAGGTACTTATATGCTCCTGCTACCACAGCATCTGAGTCCCTTTACTGCTCTGATAACACATCCACAGGCTGGTGGAGCTCCTCAGTGGGACGCCCTATGTAAATCTTCTATAACAAAATATTTGCAGCCTAGTTTGGCTCTTGGTCTTGGGGGTGGGGGGGATGGAGGCCCTAACCTGGTCAATAGGCAATAGGGGTTTAACTCCAGTTTGCTCCTGTAAGAAAAATTATATGTAATCTCTTCTGTAGGACAGTGAGAAAGGTGCTGAATTGTAGGCCTCGTTGAAGCCGTGGGTTGCTATGGTAGTGGGGTCGTTTCTCTGGCAAGTCATGTATCTAAGTTTCTTTAACAAGCGGCCTAGAGTTGATAGTTGAAGTGTGTTATCTCCCCTTTCTCATGCTTTTTCTCCTGACCATCTGAACAAGGAATGTAAGCTAAACTGTCCGTCTTTGTTCTAACTGAAAAGGGAGTATTACCTCCTATCTCCTGCTCACCCTTCTTGGCACCACAGCCTCACAAGAATGTAAGGTCAGCATCTCTAGGCAGAAATTAATGAGTTTGCAGGTACTGCGGCTGCCCAGGATAATGCAAATGATGTCAACAGTAAACAGAGGCGGGGATAATTATATGCATTCTTTAATCATTAATATGTATTTAATAATGTTGATGTAACCATATAAGGGTCTCTAAAACATTGTCAATCATGTAAGCATTATCATAGCATTATCATACTGTACTGGATAAAAGTGTTGTGATGCTGCCCCTCGGGGCTCTCTCTTGCACTCGAGTTGTTGGGGGGGCCTGCTCAGAGGGGCTAGCACTTCTTTGCTGCCCTCTGATGCAGTTCCTTTTGTTATTCAGCTGAATAATAAATCCTGAACCACACCTCGTTCTCTGCTAATTTGAGTCTCAGCTGGGAACGGGCCTTCATCACTGGGGAGGATCGGTGGTCTCTCTTTCCAGGTTGAGAGCCCTGATTAATTTGTCCCCCACACTCCCCTCTCCCCAGAACAGCTGCTCAGGAAAACCCCCATGACTACAAGCTAGTCTGTCTTCACAGGCAGGAAACTCCCTAGTAGCCACTGCTTAGGTGACAGAAAGGGCGTGGTTTTAGAGCATGAAATATCCTCCTCTGACACTACAAGGTGCAGCACAGCTAGGATTTTCTACCCCAAAAGGTGCTGAGCCATCTCTGGTTTTCAAGAGAACTGAGAAAACTGAACATCTAAGCCAAAGTGGATCCAAGATCTGAGTGTGGTGCCTCATCCTCCCCTAAGAGCCCTGGGAATCTTTATTGTTTTAATAAAAAGCATGTTAGTTTACTGACTTTGATTTTTCTCTGAGAGGAGTCCTGAAAGCACAAGACAAGTCACAGCAGCTCCCTTCAGGACTAAAGTTCCTCTGTGAAGCAGGAGTTAAAAGGGATTGAAGTCTCATTTAAATTTACAGATGCTCTGTTTTCTCAGTGAAGCATTTAGAGTGGGAAAGATTCCATTGCAAAACAAGGGGCTTTGGAACTAATGAGAAACATTAATAAAATTCCCCTCAATCATGCTACACAGTCTACAAGAGGCTACAAACAGACAGTTTCAGAGACAGTCTAATTAAATATAACACACTGTTCCAAAGCTCTTGTTTTCCATCAATACCACTGAAAAGCACTGTATCCTTGGAAAGCAATTGTTTTAGTCAAAGCAAATGATTGTCAGGGCTGAAAACCTTGACATCTGAAAGAAACAATGAAAGTTGGAGAGCTCCCAAAAATGAGAAGAACAATATGGGAGAAGGAGCATGAAACAGAACTGAAGTGGCTTGGTACAGCGCTGTCTGACGCAAGATCTCCCAAAATGCGCTATACAGCAGTGAGTTAGCTACTGAGTCCCTGATTCTCCATCACCCTCCATCTTGCGTAGTCATTTACAGCTATGCAAAGTGGCCATGAAGGACTAACCTTCTGATATGATTTCATGCCCCCTTTGCAGGCTGTCAATGACAACAGAAGGTACAAGGAGAATCAGGCCGTGTGTACGTGATGCTAACGTAACCACCCTGCGTACGTCTACACCGCAACCTTAGGTCGACTTAAGGAAGCTTAAGTTGACCTACAGAACCCCATGGTCACACTGGGCTTTTATTAAGTTGACTTAAGCACTTCCTTAAGTCGACTTAATAACACCACCTCTTAAGGTCGACTTAAGTGTTAAGTCGACCTTATTAAGTCAACTTAATTGGCCTCCAGGCTCCTTCCCAGAGTTCCTGGCCACCAGGAAGGGTTGACCTAGCACTTGCCAGTGTGGACACAGGCAGTCGACAGGAGTTTTCAGTGTGGATGCTCTAAGTCAACTTATCAAGATCAACTTTAAGTTGACCTAAAGTTGACCTTGTTAAGTCAACAGAGCCTCCAGTGTAGACATACCCCTGGTGTGGATGAAGTGTGCACCAACAGAAGAAGCTCTTCTGCTGACATAAATCCACACACTCCCTCTCCCAACTAGGTTAGCTAACCTGCCCAAAGCCACCTTCTTTCACTGTTACCACATCTTACTAGGTTTTTGTCAGCTCAGCTGTGTCAGCTGGGTGGGATTGTTTTCCACATTCCTCCCTGGCATAGTTGTGCCAACACAACCTTGCAGTGCAGACCAGGCATCTGTTTCAAGGCAGGGCCAGGCTGCTTTTGAGCCATATTTACAGTATGGATGCTATCATGGCATAGCTGAAGAACAGCAGCTATGCTAACGTAGTACAGAGCTTCTTGAAGTGGCGGTGGAGGGTTAGGGAAGTGCGGCAGTTACTTGGTGAGTAAAAGAACTCTTCTGCATTGGTGGTTACATTGGCTTAACTACACCACTCAAGGGTGTGCATTTGGCAGGCCCCCTGAACATCCTTGTTAGGTTGGCCTAATTCTTCAGTCTGCACCAGGCATCAGTTACAACAGCAGTATCCTGAGAAACACTACTGCAGTCCAACAGAGATTCGTGATCATTACCTCCTGGACATGGCAGTATCTGAGATCAGAATCTGGCCTGGAAAGTTGGCTGGGACTCTGCTGGTATACCCCTTTCTATCTAAACAATGCCTTGGAGAAAATGCTTTGTGCTCTAGGGACATGGCATCTTGGGTCTGAGGTCATATTCACTGAGGCACTCAGAAGAATCAAAACAAAATCCTGATGTTCATCTTGCAAAACATCCAAAAGTGCAGTTTAAAGAACACTTTCTCCACTGGGATTCTGCACCAAGGCTATGGACAGAATGCACAGACCACTATACACAGTAGCACTTACTCTCTGCTTCGTTGGAGATGAAACAAACAATCTAGAGAACAAGTTGCATCAGAAGTGAAGTTATTGATTTGTTTGGGCCAGTCCTCACATTTAATTTAAGAACTGTTTTTAGGCAGTTTGAAAGCTTAGTGAAAATGTTCCTAGCTTTAATTCATGATCATTACCTCCTCTAATCCCCAAAAAATCAAATGAAAAGTTGTACCCAGCTCTAATGGTGGTTCATTGTTGTTCCAGTTGCTCCTGCAGGCATCACGCCAGGCTGCAGTCCCTGTGTGCAAGCACTGTACAAACAAGGCAGTCATTGTACCAAAGACCTCATGGCTACAAGTGAATCAGCCCAAGTGTGAGGAATGCTGAGGTAACAAAACAATAGGGTGGTTTAGCACAGGCTAGCCTTGTGAGGAAATTTCTAGTCATTAAGCAGAAGTGATCACAGGACTGAATTGTATGGAGGATCCTAAAAGCCTAAGAATGTCCATACTGGCTCAGACCAATGGTCCATCTAACTCAGTATCATGTCTTCTGATGGAAAAATGAATAGAACAATGCAAGGTATTGTGTTATTCTATTCCCTGTCATCCAGTTCCAGCTTCTGGCACTCAAAAGTTTAGGGACATTGGCTATGTCTACACATGCCCCAGGGAGTTTGAACTTGTAAGTTGGAACTAAGCAGTTCAAGGTTAGTTCAAACAAACCTCATGCTAAGTTCGAACTACCCATGTGTTCGCATTCAAACGAATGCTTAGTTCAAACTAGAACACACAGTTAGTTTGACTAACCGGCATAGTTCAAACTTCTTAAGTTTGAACTAAGCGTTAGTCCATGCACATGAGTCTGAACTAACCACTGGTACTAACTAGTTCAAACTTAGTTTGAACTAGGGAAGACCTAGTGTAGGCATGGGCTAAATTAGTCTGGACTAAGCCTCCTTAGTCTGGACTAATTTGCCAGTGTAGACATAGCCATTCAGTCCAGGGGCGTTGCATCTCTCACCATGTTGGCTAATAATAATTGATGAACCTATTCTTCATTAGCTTAGCTAATCATTTTTTAAAACCTAGTTGTGCTTTTGGCCTTCACAACAGACCCTGGCAACATGTTCTGTAAACTGGCTGTGCATTGTGTGAAGAAGTACTTCCTTACGCTTCTTTTAAATCTGCTGCTCATTAATTTCATTGCATGACCCCCAGTTCTCATGTTATGTGGAAGGGTAAATAACACTTCCCTATTCACTTTCTCCACATCATCCATGACTTTTATAGACCTCGATCATATCTTCCCTCTGTTGTCTTCTTTCAAAGCTGAAAAATCCTAGTCTTTTAAATCTCTCTTCATATGAACCTCTTGCATAGCCCTAATCATTTTTGTTGCCTTTCTCTGTACATTTTCCAATTCTAATATATCTTTTTTGAGACATGGCAACCAGAACTGCACACAGCCTTTAAGCTGTGGGCATACCACAGATAAATATATAGTGGTGCTGTATTTTCTATCCCTTTAACTACCTGAAGGGGGAATCTAGTGGTTGCAAATGGTAGAACTAGGAGCAATGGTCTCAAGTTGCAATAAGGGAGGTCTAGGTTGCATATTAGGAAAAATGTTTTCCCTAAGAGGTTAGTAAACCATTGGAATGGGTTACCTAGGGAGATGGTGGGCTTTCCATCCTTTGTAGTTTGATAAAGTCTCTTCTTTACCTGCACTACATTGATGACATCTTTATCATCTGGACGCATGGCACGGATGCGCTTGAAGATTTTCACAGAGATTTCAGTAATTTCCACAACACCATCAAATTGAGCCTGGAACACTCCACACGGGAGATCCACTTTCTTGACACTACAGTACAAATCAGGGATAGACGCATCACCACCACCCTATACTATAGTTACCTACATCCTTCGAGCTTCCATCCTAAACACACCACACGATCCATTGTCTACAGCCAAGCCCTAAGATATAACCACATCTGCTCTGATCCTTCAGACACAGACAGGCATCTTGAGGACCTCTATCAAGCATTCTTGAAACTACAGTACCCACTTGGGGAAGTAAGAAAACAAATTGATAGAGCTAAACGGGTTCCCCGAAGTCATTTACTACAGGAGAGACCCAAGAAAGAAAGCAACAGAACACCACTAGTCACCACATACAATCCTCAAGTCAGACCTCTGCAAAAGATCATTAAGGACCTACAGCCTATTCTAAAAACTGATCCCTCTCTCTCTCAAGCATTAGGAGACAGACCACTCCTTGCTTATAGGCAGCCCCCTAATCTTAAACAGATACTCACCAGCAACTACAGATCTAACAACAGGAACATTGAAGCAGGCACACACCCCTGCAAAAAACCACGCTGCCAAGTCTGCCCACATATCTGCATAATGGATACCATCATAGGTCCTAATCAAACCTGCTACTCCATCAAAGGGTCATTTACCCGCTCATCTACTAATGTGGGCTATGCCATCATGTGCCAGAAATGCCCCAACACCTTATATATTGGACAAACAGGACGATCGCTCTGTAAGAGACTGAATGAGCACAGAGCTGATATCAGAAATCAAAGAACAAAGAAACCAGTTGCTGAGCACTTCCATCTTCCTAATCACTCGATGATGGATTTGTTAACGACTGTCGTTAGAGCTGTACCTGGGACATCAATACTTCAAAGAGAGACAGCTGAACTCGAATTAATATGCAAGCTAAATTCTGTGAAGGCTGGTCTGAATCGAGACTATGGATTCTTTTCCCATTACAAAGGGTAATTTGACTTCAGGCTTCCCATGGTATGAACCTGTAAACTGCTCTGATTTGCTGTTCCTGTATGACCTGATCCTATGTTTCATACCCCCTTGCATTTAGTTTCATTCCTTTCTGTAAGTTCACCCATCTTCGAAGCATCTGAGGAAGTGGGATCTTCTCCCACGAAAGCTCATGCAAAAAATAAATCTGTTAGTCTTAAAGTGCCACACAACTCCTTGTTGTTTTTTCACTGGACTAGACTAACACGGCTATCCCTTTTAAAATGGAATAGTTTAGTTGTGGTTGGTCCTGCTTTGAGCAGTGAGCTCAACTAGATGAGCTTCTGAGGTCCATTCCGACCCTAATCTGCTAGGATTCTTTCCTTTGGTTCCTAGTATTCTTATAGCTTTTTCGACTGCTGCTGCACATTAAGCAGATGTTTTCTGAGAACTATTCACAAGGACTGCAAGACTTTCTTGAATGATAACAGTCTGAATACTGCCAAGATCCAAAGGAGCATCTGTGTTAGTTTAGTTCAGTAAAACAAACAAGGAGTCCTGTGGCACTTAAAGACTAACAAATATATTTATTGCATGGGCTTTCATGGGAGAAAATCCCACTTTGTCAGACACTTTTTCTTCAAAGCATCTGACAAAGTGGGATTTTCTCCCATGAAAACTCATACTGTAAATATATTTGTTAGTCTTTAAGTGCCACAGGACTCCTTGTTTAGTCTGAACACTGACTATTCCTAACCTCCATTTCCTATCTTTTAACTGGTTAGTGATCTAGGAGAGGCATTTCCTCTTATCCCAGGACTGCTTACCTTGCCTAACAGCCTTTGAGACCTTGGAGCTGTTTGCACTGAATGCACACATATGTGACATACTCACAGGAACTGGTAACTGTACGTTCTGCATTCAGTGCAATAGGCCAGCTTGACCCCACTCTGGTGCGGCACTTCTGCCTGCCTTCTTTTTGCTTTTGCAAGGCTTGGGGTTGTTTTTGGCCTAAGTTTAGATAAAGAATATTAGGTGTAGCTGGATCTCACGCTACCCTGCTAGTTGCTCCTATTTGCTAGCTTCTCTGGTCCTGTAGGAGCTGGCTTTTCAAACTCCTTTTCTTGAGCTAGCCCTGCTCCTGCAGAGAGCACCACCTTTGAAAGCAGAGCAATATTAAATAGTATTTTCTGAGATCGGGACAAATTGCTTTGCAGTCCTCAAACCAGGGCCCCATCAGGGCTGACATTAACCCAGCTCCCAATACAGTTATTCCTGGAACCTGCTTTGCACTAGATGAGAGCAGGATGACCTGTCAGGCTACTCCAGGATAGCAATGCATGCAACTTGATTAGCCTGAAGTAAGGGTTACACTGAAACATCCGTGGAGTACAGGCTATTCCATCGCCACTGCCGTGGGTTTCTTGCACTTTCCTCAGAAGCAGTTGGCACTGACCCATGGCTCAGGAACTAGGGATTAGAGGGGACATGCGCAGTGTACAGGTCTTGGGATAGCCCCTTTGCTGTGAGGCAAATGTCAGCTGTTTCCCCTTTTTTGACCAAATGTCCCCCCTGCAGTTAGGGTAAGAGGAGTCCACTTCAGCAGGCAAATAATGAACAAAGGTGGGTCGAACCCAACCCTGCAGTAACTGCTCATAATTCCCACTGCAGGCATTGGCGTCTGCACCTGCTGAGGCCAGAGATAAAATTGTGCATTTGTGTTAGTAGTTGTTTTGAGAAGCGTGGCTATTGTAGCTCGCACTGATAGTGATTGGAGCCTGCCACACAGTCGGCTGTGGCACCAGCTGACACAGACACTGCTTCCAAGTGTTAGTTCCTGATTCCAGATGGCAGGAAATGGTGGGAAGCCTTCATCCTGACGTGTTCTGAGGAGCACAATCTTCAGCTTTCCTTTGGCAGCAACCTGATAGAGCCAGAGTCACTGCAACATTTGTCAGTATTTTTTGTCAAAGCAGGAATGCACTGTTAGCAGGCCTGTCCTGTCCGCATACTGCTGTCCTAGGGAAAAGTCAGCACTGAGCATCAGCTTTGAGAGGAAAGCAGTTTGAAGGTGAGGATGTGGAGGACTCAGTCTCAGCAAATGGATAGGAAATGACATGTAAAGCCATGTGTGCTGCCGGTGGAAAGTGCCATCTTGTCTGTCCTGGAGTCATGCATTCACTGACTAATTACAACATGGACAGTCCCTTTGCACTGTTCCATTACCCAACTGGAAGGGACCATCACCAGTGGTGAAAGGAGCGTAATGTGTCCATGTCCCAGCCAGTCCTCAAGCTCTGTCAGCCAGATGTCCTCCACTCTACAGGTGCACACAGTGTTTGAACGTAATGTGTCACAAGAAGATCCTGGGTTCAAACCCCAGGGATAGATGATCTCATGAGGTCCCTTCCAACCCTATAATTCTATTAAGAGGAGTGTTTTTTGCCAGAATGAATGGTGGCATGACCCATTGACTCCAGCTCCCCCTGCAAAGGAGCTCAGGGGCTCTGCAGTACAACGCTCTCGGGTAGCATTTTCAGAGCGGCCCAAGTAACATATGTGCCTGGGTCCCCCAGACTTTCAATGGGAGCCATGCTTTCTTGACAAGTTCATCCTCTGTTGTAGATATGCTCCAGGGTAGATTTGCAAAGGCACAAATGGCTCTCAGGGCTCTAACTGTTGTTGACTTTCAAGTGCCATTTGTGCCTCTCCACCCTCCCTTACTTACTTTGATTCCTTCTCTGATGTAAAGGGGGCTCATTCACAGTACACAGCCCCTGTGGATGGGGGACCTATTCCATTTGCACACTGGTCCTGGCCCACTGCTCACGTACACTCTGTGACATTGCTGCAATTCCAGTGACTTCACACTTATGTAAGCAAATGGAGTCAGACTTAATGGTGTAGGAAATTAGGGAAAATGCTGATCTGTGAGAAAAGTGCAGCACTGGGGCCCTGTAGCTATGTGTCCCATTTATTCTTCCAGGAATCTTTGTCATGGAAATCAAAGCTGTGCCACCTTATTCTTCCTGGCCCAAAGTTTTGGCTGATCCATAAAGACCACTCAATTTCTGTGTGTTTCTCAGATAATTCGAAAACCTAAGAAAACATTTGCTAAACCTGGACTGTGTGCTCCCTCCCGGCTGCAACTGTCACCTACTTTCCTATAGCATTATGGTTTGAACCACTAGCAATAGCTATTAGACAGTGTTTGCTGCCAGCCATAATAAATGTTTGAGTCCGAAGCTCATCCATAAAAATCTGTAAGTGGGCTTTATTGCAAATTTCACAGGTTTTAAATGCTGTTTGATATAAATCTTCTCGAACTAAAATGCCCCAGGCAAGACGGGTTTGATTAGCCCTGTGCTATGCAGACAGCCTTTTGCAACATGAGCCACTTTGAACAGTTTCATATGCTGGGATCAAAGACAGAGGAAGGAGGGGGCATGCTCACAAGAGGGTGACCATATGACTGCTGGGGTGTGGTACTGCCAAACTGTCAGGGAAAAATTACTTTTAAAACAACACAGCCCAGGCATCAGGTGACTCTGCACATGTGACACTCAGGGAGACGAGAGCTTTGATCAGGCCGCACTGCATGCTTAGCATGTCAGACAAGCCTAATGCTGAATTCCAAGGCCAAGCACTAGCAAAGAAACCCACCATCTTGTGTGTGGCCTTTATAGCCCATGACCAATGCAGCCCTCTTAGCATCAGCCCGGTACACTCAGCCCCATGCTTTCATCTCGGGCAGAAATTCCAGATTAAACTTGGACGGTCCTGGCGGCACTTACTCAAGAGCTCAGCTCTAACCCTTTGCCTTTTGTGTTCAAAATGAAGCCCTTAAATGCTTGTTAACAGATGCACAGGGGAAATCTGGCCCTTGTGCATGGGAGGGGCAATGCAATGACCTAACTGGAGATGTTCCAGCCTCTAATTCTCGCATAGATACTCACATTTCTGGCTAAATTTGCAGGCAGAACATGAGCAAACTGCAGATTTGCTGCAAGCCTATCAGCAGCAGCCACAGCAGGAGAAGCAGCAATTCTACAGACTGCTGCTCAGCACCACACATCAATAATCAGCAGCTTTGGGGTGAGTCTACAGTGAAAAGACTGAGCAGCCCTCTTGCTGAGGACCCCTAGAATTTCAGTGCTGCAGTGATACCAATAGGCAAGTACTGATGCATTTGTTCTACTGTCTCCCCTTTCCTGGCCTCTACATTTGTCTCCTATGCCTGCTAAGTCTAGTTTTTGGATCAGGCACTGTCATTTATCCTAGGTTTACAGAGCATCTTGCACAGCTGGACTCCAACCTGGTTGGCTTCTTGGAGCTGCCATCACACAAAATGTTAATAAAAGTAGTGCAGACCAGCCACTACTGTTCTCACCAGCACGGTGAGTTAACCGGCATCATGGCACCACTGTATCTTCAGTAGCAAAAGGCCTGCCTTTTAAAAAATGTAAGCGCAAAAGTCAGGAGTGTTCACTGACAGTGTTCACACTGACAAACCCTCATGTCCAGTGAGTGTTTTGCAACCAAGCATTGTATGCACAGAAAAACACATGGGCTCTTTCAAAAATGTCAGCGTATCTGCAACATGAGACATGATGTCACAGCCATGGCAAGGACTTCCTAAACCAGGATGGCTCATCATTGTTTAGATTTATTATTCTTCATGTAGGGGCTCCGGAGAATTGGGACACTGGTATGGCTGAAGGGCAGGTGGGTCCTGGTTAGATCCCAGAGAGAGAAGACTCAAGGAGAAAGGTCCCAATATGGAAAATGAAGACCTAGTATGAAAAAGGTTGAGGACTCATATGTTAGAAGCTCACAATGTCAACTTCCATTGGAATCACATAATATTATGCACTGCTTCTTTATTGTTAGTGGGCCACATTGCAGGAAGAAGGTGGCATCCATATAGGAATTACTTTGGCCCATTCTCCACAGTTCAGGAAGGGAGAGAGGATCTCAAGAATATTTCTCACTTTAGAGAAGACTCCGACAAGTATTGTCTTGTTCATCATTCGAGAATGATGAGCACTAAGAGAGAGACCAAAACAACAGTGAATACCAGAACAGTGCATGTCAATGAAGCAGACACTTTTTCCTGGTAAGAGTCAAGGAATTTCTGAACTCTAGGCCCTCAGTTTCTGAGCCCCATTCTCACCTTTTTCCTTTGAGCAGCAGAATTATGTTTTAATTCACAGTCAGAAGGAATGGTGTGCCTTTCCTCTCCCTGCAGCATGATCCCCAGGTGACGAACAGCAGAGCTTTGATGGCCAGTAGAATATGCAGGCAGGGCATCATTCCCATCCCTAATGAGATGGGTGCCCAGTTGCTTGCGTTAGAGGCGGCACCATCTAATGGAGACTCAGAAACCTTGGTCCTGTTTCCAGCTCCAGTGCTGCTGTGAGACCTTGGATGGTCACTTTCCCTCTCTGTGCCTGCCTCCCATGCTGTGAGAGGATGGCCATGCTGCTGCTTTTCCAGCGCAATGGGTATTAAGAGCTGGAGCTACACAAAGTTGAATGGAAGTCAGAGAAGCCAAGTGTGGACTGCAGGGTCAAACCTCCCTGGCCACTTCTCAGGGCAGACTGAGCCCCATGCCAGGGCAGCAGCTGGCAGCAACGATGCTTCTTCTCTTTTGCCAGCAGGCTAACCTGTCCCCTGGGTGTCAGTCTAGCTCCACTGACGGTCACTAAACATCCTATAAAGAAGGAAATAATCACGCAGGGTTAGGATTACCAGATACCAAAGCATGGAAAGGAAGACAGGGAAGTACTAAAAGGAGGACATTGGAGAACATATGGAGAAAATGTAGTAGTAATGTAATATTCTTCTGTTTTTAGGGAGCCCTGAAACTCCTCCCACTAAAAATAGGATGTTTCAGGGTATTCCAGCATACTTTAACCCCTGTAAGTAAAAAGCCAGATAAAATCATGTATTTTTAAAATGCCTGCTGGATGGAGGACATGAAGGTAAAAAGGAGGACATGTTCTCCTTGCCTGACATCTGGTAACCCTACCCAGGGTTTAAAGCTCATTTAGCCTTGGCCTTGTATTCCCCAATCACCTTCTTGTAGGAATTACCATAAACTACAAGGCAGGTGTTCCAGCTCCACACAGCCAACTGGCTCTTGTGCAGAATGAAGAGCTGATGAGATGCACAGGCACTAAAAAACAAATGCTTCAGGATCGGCCAGTTTTTGGGGCCCCCGTAGAGGTAGCTCCCTCAGCTGTGGGGCTTGGCAGGACTAGTGGGGGAACTGCTGTTGCCCCCCGTACAGGTGACTGTTCCACAGCTGTTGCAACACTCAGGTCCCTGTGCAAGTGACTCTTAGTTAGACGAACAATTTCTCATTTCCCAGCAGTTCAGCTAGCAAAGACAAAACACACACTGTGACATTGAGTCTCCTGCAGTCACAGCATTGACCAGGGCAGGTACTGGGCACAGCTCCTGATGCTGAGGGTTCATCTCTGCCGCTTTTGGTGCCAGAGCAACCAAGGCGCAGGTGAGATGAGGTGAATTGGGGGGTCCCTGCTGGCTTTTTAAACTTTCTGACATGGAGCCTACCCAGCAAGCAACAACTGTGCTACAGCAGACCAGAGGGATGAAGTTTCTGTGGTCCTTTCACTCATTGAGCTCTCCAGCGAGGCTCAGCAAAGGACTCAGCTGTGTTGATTTTTGATGTGGGCACCTGTGTGTTGGTTAAGTGAGCAAGGCCCTGCACACATTAATTTCACAAAACAATGCAGGGTAGGAGCATTGCTTTACCTGGGACTTCCTCCACTCTCCTGTTCAGGGATTAAAGTAAGCCAGAAAGCAGTGGAACGCCATTCCAGGGCCCACTGTTTTTAGGGGCTCAGCATTCTGGGGCCCCTAAAAATAGAAAATGGAGCCAGAGCAGTGCATTCTGGGGTCCACCATTTAAAAATAACTGGCTCCAGAATACAATGTTCTGGCTCCATTTTCTATTTTTAGGGTTCCCTGAATGCAGAGCCCCTAAAAATAGCAGGTCCCCAGAATGGTGTTCTGGCCAGCAGGGAGCTGGGAGATTTTAAATCTTCCTCCCTGAGCCGGCTCTCAGGCCAGGCGAGGGCCGGGTCTGCTCTGCCTGGGGCCCTGGGTGGTGGGTTTGAGGGCAGGCAAGCCAGTCCAGCAGAGAAAGGGCATGGGAGAGGGGGCGGGCCCAGGGCAACAGGGGAAGAGGGCATAGTATGGTGGGTGGTTGGGGGACTAGCGGCCAGATGGGAGCAGAGGGGAGTAGCTGAGGTGGGGGCAATAGCTGGGGTGGGGGGCTGCCATGTGGGGGGCAGGAGCTGGGGTAGAGGGCTGCCATTTGGGGGCCAGGAGCTGGGGTGGGTGGGGGGCTGGCTTGGGGGTGCAAGAGCTGGGGTGCAAGAGGGGGAGGTAGACATGTGGGAGGGGGACCCAAGGGCGCAGGAAGGAGGCCCACCTGTGCACAAGGGGGGCCCAGCTGTGTGGAAAGGGGGCCCACAGGATTAGGGGGGTTCCAGGGCCTGCAAAATTATACTTTAACCCCTGCTCCTGTTGCTTCCCCTGCTGTCACCCTGATCACCTACCCCAAGTCAAATTCACCACTAGGAAATGTGGGCACCACTTGGCTGACACCTGTGGGTTGCTTCCACTCAGAGCAGGTCTGAGCGTCACCACATCAGTTGGGATCTGAATATACTACTTATGACACCTCTGAGTTCAGCCTCCCAGAGGCAATTGAAGAAGAGATGAGGCTAAAAAATTAGTTTTTAAAAGGGAGCCAGAACAAACTTGAAGGAAGAACTAAAAAAAGATACATTATAAAAAGTTCCAGAGGGATAGCCGTGTCACTCTGTGTACAACAAAAACAACAAGAGTTCTGTGGCTCTTTAAAGACTAACACATTTCTTTGGGCACAAGATTGTGTGGCCTCCAACCCTCTTCATCAGAAATTTGCTAGTCTTTAAGGTACCACAGGACTCTTATTTTTTCTATTATAAAAAACTTTTGATGACAGTCCATCCCTTAAATATTGGGTATGGAGAGTGCCTAGGTTGGATTTATATTCATGTGAACCCATGCTATGGAAGAAGAGCTGGTCAAAATTTTGGTTCAGGATATTTTTGTGGTGAAAATCAGTGCTTTCTCCTCCACCCCCAGAATGGAAATGCCATAGGAAATGTCTCTTTCTGATGATTATTTTTAGTGGGGCAGATCAAGGAAAAAAAATGGGTTTAGACAACATTTTTCAGTTTTAGCTAGAAGTAAAATTGTGTCTTGGGAAGAAGACTTTCTACAAAAAGGAAATATTTGCCATTTTCATCAGCTTTTAACATGGGAACTAAAGACCTTTTCCAAATGGTTCTATCCAGAACAAGGGGATTATCCAAAATGGAGTTAGATCCTCCACTTGTCTTCTTGGTTGCTTGCCCCACTTCTTGCAAATGCAGTCACAAGGCAGCCAGCCCTAGAGTCAATAGGTGGGACCTGCACTGCAGCAGTGAGGCAGAACTTTTAGCCTTCTCTAAGGCTGAGAGGGACCTCCTAGATCAGTCGCTGATAGCAAAGAAAGATAATGTATGTTGCAGTTACCCTAGGACCCAGCACAATTATTGTACCTTTGTGATTCCTGTCATTTCAACCAGATGAATAGCAAAAGTTTGGGAGTTCTTAGTTGCTCAAGGCACCTATCTGCCTGATAATAGCATGTGTTACATAGCAAGGCAGAGCCATCATCAGAAAGAAGGGTTGGAAACAGTTTATCAATTCAACCGAGATGCGCAGATTTTCATGAATTCAAGTTCTCTTGCTGGCCTCAAACCATTGAGCTCTAGAACCTCTTTGCAACCAAGAGAAAACCATCCACTCATTGCAAAGACTTAAAAGTGGGGTCATGGATGGATTCTGTCACACAAGCGAAGCAATTGCTGGAAAGGCCCAGGCTTTGTATCTGTGAGAAAAGAAGAAGAAACATTCATTAAATTTAATTTGAAAATGCAGCTTCCGATGTCTCAGATCACTGATGATCTTTCTAGTTGTGGCCAACTAGTCTCATACAACAAACATTTGACAGCATCTTTAAAGCTATGCGCTAACAGAGAATTCTTGGCATGGTGGAGAAATTGGATAGGCTCAAAGTGAATAGGAATTCACAGGACACATCCAATCCATTTTTATTACAAAGTGCAGTCGATTGAAGCACACTAACAAATTCAGAGTTAAACCACAGCAGGCTAGTGTGGGCTAGCTCCACAACTCAGGTTGGCACAAATTAATGTTTGTGTAGATAGCCCTAAATATGTGCAGAACAGTACTATTTCAATATCGCCTAAAGGGCCCCTGGAACAACTTGTACCCCACAAGGTGCTGGTTATTATATGGACACTTCATGAGAGACAATCTCTGCCAAAACACTTTGACATTTAAATAAACAAGACAGAAAAGGATGGGAAGGGAAACTGAAGTACAGAGTGGGAAAGTGCTTTGCCCAAGCAGGTCAGTGGCAGAGCTAGGAATAGAATCCCCCTCCAGTGCCATCTCCATTGGACCATTCACCATCCCAGCCTAATAAATCTTCCATGCTCCCACCTTGGTATATACAGTCCCCAGCACAAGGAGGCCTTGATCTCAGCTGGATCCTCTACTTACCACCACAATAAATATAACAACAGGCCGGTTGTGACTGGCACTTACTGGCAGCTGATAGTTGTCCCATTCCTATATGAGATAAGCGTAATGCCACATTCCAAGTCCCCAGTGATAAGACACCCCCAGCACAGTTCAGATTAAAAATAAGGTGCAAATTTTTAACAGCAAAAGTAACTAATCATTGGAAGAAATTACCAAGGATTGTGATGAACTCTCCATCACTGGCAATTTTA
Organism: Podocnemis expansa; assembly: GCA_007922195.1. Classification (NCBI taxonomy): domain Eukaryota; kingdom Metazoa; phylum Chordata; order Testudines; family Podocnemididae; genus Podocnemis; species Podocnemis expansa. The sequence goes on along the minus strand of ML681972.1, from coordinate 39,517,852 downwards.
ATTCAAGCAAGAATTAACTCATGAAAGCCTCGTGGTCTATGTTAGATGGGAGGTTAGATCCCAATAGTCTCTTCTGGCCTATGAATCTCAGAATCCACTCCATTGCTAGCAGACTCACCAGAGAGGCTAGAGAACAAACAGGCCCTGAAAACTAACTGCACTGCCAGATCCAGTTTGTTCAAAAAAATCACAAGTCCAGGCCTCCAGAAAACCACAGTGCCCAACATGCACTAAAAATAATAGTAAATGTTGAAAGTAGTTTTTATTTGCCTTCTGATTTCCCAGCATTAGGTTGTACAAGATCATGTTTTTCAGGCATTTTTTTCAGCATACACAAGGGCTAGAATATTAATTTTCTTTAAAATTGAAAGCCAAGATCGCCAAGTAAGGCTAAGATGGTCAAGTAACCTTGGGCAGTAGGCCAGTCCTCATTTACAGACAGCCCCCCAACCTTAAGCAAATACTCACCAGCAACTACACACCATCCAACAGGAACATTAAGCCAGGTACCTGCTCCTGCAATAAACCCTGTTGCCAAGTCTGCCCGCATATCTACTCAAGTGATTTCATCATAGGACCTAAACAAATCAGCCACTTCATCAGGCCCCCATTCACCTACACATCTACTAATGGGCTGTATGCCATTATGTGCCAACAATGCCACACTGCCTTATATGTTGGCTAAACAGGACTGTCTCTACGCAAATAATAAATGGACACAAATCAGACAGCACAAATGGTAACATTCAAAAACCAGTAAGGGAGCACTTCAACCTTTCTGTACACTCTATAACAGAAATGCAAGTTACAGTCCTTCAGCACAAACACTTCAAAAGCAGACTTCAATGTGAAACTGGAGAGTTGAAATGCATATGCAAACTTGACACCATCAGATTGGCTCTCAACAGAGACTCATAATGGCTAACTCACTAAAAAGGGTCATTTCCCCTCTTTTAACAATCGCGCTTTCTCATTTATTGTTCTCAAAAGCCCATATCCACAGTGTTTGAATCAACACAACTTGTTTGGTTTATTGAAATAAACTAGCAGACTACACCTCTGGAACTGTTTGAATTGACCTTGTCCTCACTTTTCTTTGCATGTATTTATACACCTACTATACTGTAGTTTCCATTTTATTCATCTGCAGAAGTGGGATTATACCCATGAAATCTCATGCAATAAATAAATTTGTTCATCTTTCAAAGTGCCAGGGGACTCCTTGTTTGTTTTGCTGAAATAGACTAACACAGCTACTCCTCTGGATCAAGTAATCCTGTGAGTCCCAGAGCTGGGGCTTCAAGAACAATGTAACTATGGAGAGACTCACACTAAAATTACCAGAGTTTGTAATGCTGCATTTTCCTACACAGGCAGCTGCTCCAGGTCAGTGGTAGGGAACAACAAAGGCTGGGTGAGATTCTCTGAGCTGTGTCCTGCAGGAGCTCAGATGAAACAGCCCATTCCAGCTGTATAGTCTCTGAGCACGGTGAGTACTGGGCTTTGTGCAGGAATCTGACTCTGCTCTGTCTTGTCCTCTGCCCATTCTGTGGATAAATGAAAGTTCAGAGTCCAGGACTGTTGACCAAATTCAAACTGGGCCCTGATGCTGCAGCAGTCCCATACAGTGCAAAAACTCCTGTCTCAAGCATATCTGAAATGAGAGAAAGCTGTAAAGCAGGGGTCTCAAACACATGGCCCACGGACCGCATGTGGCCTCTAAAGCTATTTCCTGCAGCCCACAACAACATTATCATTACCAATATTTGCAATATCATTGTATGAAAAGATTTCAGTGGTGCGGTCCTTGGGCTAATGTATTAGTCCTCATGCGGCCCTCGTGGTGACTTGAGTTTGAGACCCTTGCTGTAAAGCAATAATGTGGGTACTGTACACATGATGTCATCTATTGCTCTAGTTCAAGCAACTTTCTTGCTTTCTGTTTCCAGCTTCCTGATTCAGAATGCTTGATGGAAACAATTGACACCAGGACAGGTGAGAAGAAGCCTGGCCTAGCAAGGGAGTCTCTCTGCTAGAAAGGGATAGCTGAGAATGGGCTTCAGAAGGCTTTTCATGGGCACCTGCAAACACAGGCTATGAAGAAGTCCGGGGGAGGAATGATATGGGATCACATCTGGAGGGAAAACAAACAAAAGGATTGCATCAGAATGGTTATAAAAACATAACCCATTGCAGTGTGACTAGCTGAAAAAAACCCTCCCACACGGTGACTGAGAGCGGGGCTTGGCCTGGCACAAGCACACCACTGCACTCAGGCTGCTGGGAGAAACCGCATCCAGCTGTCCTCAGGATTTCAGCAAAGCCCATGCCGCTCCCTCCTGCACAGGGAGGCTGTGGAAGAAAAACAACAACAGACATCATGAGAAGGGACTGTTCCAAGGAGACCTGGCTGCCTCAGTGCCTGGCCCCGGGCTCAGCCGTTTTCCAGCTGCAGAACCGTGCATAACAAGGAGCGTTTTTCAGTACAAAAGCCTCCGCAATGAGGAGGAAAAAGAAATTACAAGCTGGAGGAAAGCTGTGTCTTCCTTGCAGTGAAAGCAGGGAAACTTCAGAGGAAGTGCTAGGAACACGGTTAACTTCAGCCTTCAATGGATTTATTTGTCGCTGTGTTTACAGGCTGTGCTGTTTGCACAGAAAACCTCATCTAATTAATTCTGACCTGGATCTTCTTGCCTTCTTATTTTTAGTGCTGGGGTTGAGCAGCCTGGTGGATGATGCATTCCCCTCCACAGAGTGTGTACAGCTCATTGCCCCATCATGCTCCTTTCCAGATCCTTCTCTGTCCCTCTGTGGCCTGACACGATAACTGGGTAGGGGTAAAGCCATAGAAGTAACTCTGAAGCGCTGTGCCACCTAGCAGCCTGTCAGCCTGGGATGTCTCACAGAGTGGTGAAGCCATGGTCCCTGGCAGTGCAGCATGACTGAGACTAAGAATAACTGGCCTGGAGTAGATGTAACAAAGGAGGATGGAGGCTGAGAAAATGACCCAAGGGTGGGATTAAGCAACTAGTGTCCTGAGGGTGGAAGATACTCGGTGGAAAGTCACAGAATCACAGACATGAGGACAGGCAAGATCTATTAGGCATTTAGTCTCTCTCTCCCTTGCCAGTGCAAGTCCTCACTTGTGTGATTCCATGATGGATAGCTGGGGATAGAGTGTGACAGCTGGGGTCCTTTCCAATTTATCACTTGCCATTCTATGCAGGGATGTCCTTTTCCTCCCAGGAACCTCTTGTGGCCACACAGAAGGCTTAGGTAGTGCTGATCTCCGGCAGGCAGGGATCTGCTGCTCAGCCTGTTTAATTGAGGGAGCTCCAGACCTCTACTACAGGGTGAACGTGAGCTCCAACTACACTGCACAGCATCACCCGCCTCCCCAGCTAACAAGCCTTTGGCATTTGTGTTGCAATTATTTCAGCTGTAAAAAACCTAAAATGGGCTCTTTTATTGAGCTGGCCTGTAACCAGATCCAGTGTGTGAACCTTAACGGGTCTGTTCCCACATCAGTCACACGCCCCAAGCCATTCTCCCTGCCTTGGAATGAGTTCACACACACAGGCGCACACACACACACACACCCTTCCTCTCATGTCCTGCAGGGCAGTTTGAGAGCCTCCCGCAGGCATAGAATAGGAAAGAAGTCCACTCAGGCTGCCCTTCCCAAGGGCCCAATGGATAGTGGAACAGGAGAGTTCCCAATAGCTTCTGAGCACTCGGGCCCAGAAATGCCAAGAAAATAGGCGTTTTCCACCTCAGCTATCTGGTCACCAGTACTGGCAGGAGCCCAGTTCGGGAAAGCTGCTTTGGTCTGTTTGGAGGTGACTTGTGGGGTCCTTTTCTGAGCTGGGCTCTAAGGAGACTGATTCCGAGAATAGTGCCTCTCTTTTAATTCTTTCATTATTTCCTCAGGATTCCTCCAAATTGCTTGTTGTTTTTACATACATGTGTCTATTAAGTTTCCCTTCCAATATTCCCCAGGCAGCACCATAGCTCAGCATGGTCAGAGAGTTAGTTCCAGACTCAGCTGTACCAGCTGTTACCTATACAAAGGAGGAAACAACTAAAAACAAAACAAAACAAAACAAAAAAACCATGTGGTCACCTCCAAGGCTAGGAGAAAAGCCATTAAAAGCCAGAGATTAAAAAGAACATGCATTTGATTTGATACCAAACTCAAAGATGCTCTAAATGCACCATCTCAGGATGTCATACTTAGAGCACTTCCAGGGAAAGGCATAACTCAGAATAATGGAGTGCTCTTGTAAGCAAAGGCCCATGCACTGCAGCACATGCTAGAACTATATTATGCTGAAAGGTCTTTGGATTTTGTAGACTTCAGTGGGAATTTTGCATCATCCTCAAATAAATTTTTGGTGGAAGTTTTCACTAAATATGAAGATGAATAACATTCAGTACAATACAGCATTTTGATCATTCCCTTTATTGCATGTTGATCTCCCAATTTCAGTTTTTGATGTGCGCCGTTTTTGTATCAACATTGCCTTCATTGCTATTTGTAGGTTTCAGAGTCAACACCTGTTTGCATGAATGGGGCCGTTCACATCTCTCAAGATCATCATTTCAGGCTGTCTGGATGTCACTGTGCCACTTGCACTTGGTTCATGTTTTGAACATTATCTCCACAACCTAAAGGGCTGGAAACGTCTTTATTTTATTTTTATTTATTTATTTTTTTAATAAATAAAAGGTGAGATTCTGGACTGCCATTCTGCAGCAAGAGGTGAATTCTGTGACAGCAGAGCACACAGAGCCCTATTTATAAGGAGTCCAGAGGAGCAGTTCTGAAGAAAGATGAACTGGTTCTTCTGGTGGAAAATGCCAGTGGTGACCTAGTCACAGAGAAACAGGCATTCCAGGGTTATAGAGGTCACAGACCATCAGCCTCAGGATGCAAGCAGGTCCCAGAATCAGCAGGTTTCACTATTTGCAGAGATTATTTCCATTTTCTGTCTCTACAGCAAACTGGATGATGGAATGTGGAAATTTCCTCTAGCTCTGTCTCATGCATTTAGAACAGGATTTGATGAGTTCAGTGAGGGCCTAGAATCTCTGTTTGAGGTTCTGTGAGTGTCGAGCCTGAATTGCAGTTCTTGTTCAGGGTGTACAATAGACTGTCTCAACTGTGAAGGAACAAGCTACCTTAGGACTAGTGCACTGTGCACCAAGACCTAGTGACATGGCTCATGCCTTTACACCTTGTACCACTCTCACGAATGTATCAGAGTAGCTGTAAAATTGCTACAGATGATCAAAGGAAAAGAAACCACCATTTGTCTGGCCACTCAGACCACTGAGTGACTACTCAGCTGGCCTTTAATGGGTAAACTGATTTCCTTGGATGTGTGGTAAGGTCCTGAATGTGACCTAAGATCTCAGTCCAGTTCATTTGTTCACATGGATACAGATTCATACTAGCATCAGGCTATCATCCCACAGACCTCTCCTTCTATTAGCCAGAATAGTCCTTCTTCCCTTAATTTGCATCATAAAACAAACATGGCTCTTCGCACAAAATGTCTCCCTAACTTCTAAAAACTGTGTCAGTCTGGAGCAAACCTAGTGGGAAACTCCATCAGCTGGGGGATGGGAGCTCACTGGCAGAATGGAAACAAATTAACTCAGTGAAACGAATTGTCCAGCAGGAGGAGAACAGCTGGATTCTCAACAAATGCAGCAGGTCTGAGGTGGTATCTGCCACCTGTAGTTCTCTCTCTCTCACACACATGCATGCACCATGCATGCGCCCCCCCCCCCCCACCTCCATATAAGCCACCTGTAGTCCGTCCGTCTGTTCCCCCCCCGCTCTCTCTCGCTCTCTCTCATATGAAAACCACAAAGCCCTGGGGCTTTCTAACCAATAATTTTCTGTACCATTGAGAGTATGCTGGCAAGTTATGAACAATGGGAATATTTATTTCCCTTGTTGATCTTGTTTTATTCTCCCATTTCAGTCCCCTCCCAAATAAACCATAAATGCTGGAAGGCCTGAAGCGAGAAAGGCCATCCCTTATTTCCCCTTCTGGGTCTTCCCCCAGGACCTTCTGTGCATCAGGAAGGCAATAATCTAACCCCTGTATTTTCAATGTATTATGCAGGAGAGGGCCATGGCTGTAATGGAAGGTGGGTTGGGAAGCTGCATCCAGCCTTGGGATAAAGCTCTCTTGAACTCATCTACACTCACCTCTTTCACTTACCCTCCCAGTAATTCATTCCACATGTCTATTTCCTGTGTCTGAGACAGAACTTCTCCCACACTTCCCAATTTACCCGTACAGCCCTCACAATGTCCCATAGTTTTTGATTCCATTACTTTGTAAAAACAGTCTCCATATTGGCTTTCTCCATTCCCTCCCATGTCTATCCACTGATGTTATTATTACTTATCTATATATGTTGGGATGGCTCCAAGGAGCTTACCACCTAACCATGTAATGACCAAGAACCAGTTCCTACAACAAAAAAAGGGTGGAGTACCATGGACAGTCAAGTGATTGTCATCAATGTAGTGGGCAACAGTTGCAGTACAGCAGCCACCATGTTGTTGAGAGTGGTGTAGGCCAGGAGGCAGAGAGGAGCTTTAAGGAGGAACAGAAGGAGACGATGTGTCTGTGAAGATATTTGGAGGGCCCACCTCCCAGCAGCGGTTAAAGTAAGCCAGAACGCAGGGGAACATTGTTCTGGGGCCCACTATTTTTAGGGGCTCAGCATTCCAGGGCCCCTAAAAACAGAAAATGGAGCCAGAACACTGTGGTCCGGGGCCCACCATTTAAAAGTAGCAGGCTCTGGAAGGGCATTCTGCCATGTTGGGCAGGTCAGGGAGTTCAAAAACTCCACCCCCCAGCCTGGTCTCACTGAGCATGCTCAGAAGCTCTGAGCATGCTCAGTAAGACCAGGCTCTAGGCCAAAGCCTGAGCCTGGGGTGGGGCCCCTCCCCATAGCGGCCAGGAAAGGGGAGGGGGTAGATGTGGGGGATAGGAGCTGGGGTGGGGGTAGGTGGGGGGCAGGAGCTGCAGGGCAGGTGTGGGGGGGCAGGAGCTGGGGTGAGGGCAGGTGTGGAGGGGTGGGAGCTGGGCTGGAGGCAGGCATGTGCAGGGCAGGAGCTGAGTTGGGGGGCAGGCATGTGGGGGGCAGGAGCTGGGGTGTGGGGGGGGTCCACACTGGCACGAGGGGGGGCCAACAATTTAGGAGGCTTCCAGGGCCCACCAAATTATATTTTAACCCCTGCCTCCTAAGTACAAGGTGTGGTAAGAGTTAAAGCACTCATATGTTTGAAGGGCTATTGAACTAAGGGGTGATGCAGATGGGCGTGGATGGTCAAATGTATCAGGAGGTATAAGTCTTGTCCCTCTGCCATCAGCTGGGAGGAATCTGTCAATTCCTGTGGTGTGAGCCCTGGAGGTGGCACCTATGGCAATCAGGTTAGATAACCAGGCCGACAGATAGACAGATATATGTTAAAGTCACTGAGATGTTCATGGCAGTAGCAGAAGACAGCATGACTGAGTGAAGAGTTTACCGCAAATCTGCCAGCTATGTAATTTCCTCTATAAGCAGACTGAGGACAGAGGTTAATAGATCTTTATGAGGCTTTTATTAGAGTCTGATACAGTCTCAGGTCTGCTGAAGTTGCCAAATTGTCAGGTTGCTCAGAAACATGAATGAATTAGGAATAACTAATGCTAAAAGTATTCCATCTTGTAAGGGAGGTGAATGCAACTCAGTCTCCAGCAATGCTGTGGAGGGTGAATGGGAGCCTGGGTAGCACAGGGAACAATCTGAGAAACTAAAAGGTGGCCAGTTAAGAACTGATAAAAGTACATACTTCTTTGTACAACATGCAGTTACGCTGCGGACCTCACTGCAACAAGATTTGGAAGCCAGGTTCTTAGCAGAATTTTAAAATGTATCAGAAATTAATTGGGACAGCAAGAACATCAAGGTCATTATAGTCAGTATTACAATATAGATGAGATTTTTGGGCAAGTTATAATAAAGCCTTCTGCTACAGGGCAGGAGGCACCCTCTAACTACTAGGGGTCAGGAGGAAATTTTTCCTGGGGCAGATTAGTCCATCATTGCCCCCACAGCAGGGTTCTTGCACCTTCCCCTCCAGCAGCTGGGTAGTTAGAGACAGCACACTAGGTAGATACAGCTCTGTTTGTATCCAGTCTGACAATTCCTATGTCCTATGTAATACTGAGCAAGGAGAAAAGCCTCTAGGGGTCAGCAGGGAGAGATTGGTGTCAGGTGTAGTGGCAGCCACTTGTCCAGTGTCAACAGTACAAAGAGCAGCAATTTGTCTCCTCGAGGTCATGAAATGCTTGTCAGAGGGAAATGAATTTCAGCTGTTCTCAGCCTGTGCTGGATAAATAGGCAGGGGCTTAGAGAGGACAGCTTGCAGCCCCAGAACCAGCACCTGGCTACCTAATGGGCTGAGACCAACAGCCACCCAATGGCCATCTGATGGGGATGAGTCTCTGCTACAACCATGTAGCCAGATGAGTCTGTTCTCCTTTGGTTGGAATCAGTTTTCCCAGAAGTCATGGTGACTCACTGGCAGGGAACAGACGCAGGTCAGCAAGCTGCTTCGTAAAGGCCATGTTCTTAGTTCTTTCTCTTGATGCTGCAATTTCAGGGACCACGCTAGTTACACCAGTGTGGCTTTGTTCGCAAATTGTTTTGAAATTGTTCATTGCCCTGCACTGTGTGGTATGTCAGGCTCAGGCATTTGCACTGGTGCAGCTAGACCATTGGCTAACACACACCCACTGGTGCAGACAAGGCCCAATCTTTTGCTAGAAAAAACCTAGTTCAGAGAGGTGATCAACTCAGTTCTACCATTGAGTGAAAAATGTCTTTGCTAAGAACTCCAAAAGACAAAAGGGGGTGGGGGAGATGTTTTGCATCAGATCACAAAGGTTTTTTTTCCAAAATGCTCGGCAGATCAGAAAGTCAAGCAAAATAAAGTTAGTTTAGATTTCCAGCACTCTTTTTTACCTTTTTAATTTTCTTAATAGAAAATGTAAGTAAATTTCTAAGCAAAAGCCATGTAGTAGGAAATGTTGAAGCAACACGTTTCCATTTTATCAGATTTTTTTTCTGCTGAAAGAATTCACCAAAATCAATACAAGGTCACAGAGGGTTTGGTGAGGCCAGATCTGCATATTTCACAAAATAAAGTTTTGATAGAAAAGTTTTGTCCAGCTCAAGTCAATTTTCACTGAAATACATAAATATGGTTCAGGGCCCAGTGCCTGGCTCAGGTAAGGCTCCACACCCTGGAGTATTCTGAGCACAGCCAGGGATCTTGGTCCCTGCCTGCATATGTTTGAAATCTGGAGAGAGGGACAAGCTCGACTAGAGGAGTCCGCTCCGCTGGTATTGAATTTTCTTCTCTGTGGTACAGTATCTCCTTGAAGCGTGACAACTGTAATTGCTTCCTGATGTGAACCTCGGCATTTTCAGCAGGCTGGGGTGGATGTGGTAAACTCCACAATGGAAACCAAAAACCAAGCCAGATGGGCCATGTCAGTGTCACATCTGGCTCTGATGCTTGAGCAATCACCAGAACAAATGGCTGTTAGTTCTTCTGTACTGAACTTGTCAGTGTTTTAGTGTTTAAAGGGGAAAGAGTAAAGCCTGGGCCATCAGCACTTCCTGCCATTGACCCTACCAGTAACGCTGTGAGTCTGCCTGGTCTGACAGATAACAGTGACCTGCAGGGCTCACTAACTAAACTGTGGCCTTATACTTCCACGGTGGGATGCTAGTGGGCAATGCCAGTGAACATGGTGAGTGACATCATACCTCAAATCAAATCTGCCACAACTGTCATGGGGCCTTTCTCTGTGAAGGAACAGGGAATGATAGGTTAGACACCCTTTCAAGTAAGCCAAAGTATGGAAAATTCAAAGATAAGGCTGTCAGTCAAGATCAGCCCCTCCCACTGATGGAACATAGGAAGCAAACCCTGCCAGGTCATCCCCTGTGTCTGCTGAGACAGCGTTGCTGAACTTCAGAGAAAGCAAAGAGGAAGCAATTTGTTCCTGAATCCAATCCTGCCTTGTTCAGTCAGGCCTCAGCCAGTATTTGTGACATCATCATGTTTGTTTCCAAAAGAACAGTGTGAACTCAGGGAGAATTGCAATTGGTGACATCACTGGATAAATAAGAGAAGAGGCAGAGCCTTCATCCTTATGAGAGTCCCCCAGCAAACTGCAGTGAGTGGAAAGGAAGAGCAGGACAGATCAGTGGGTTGGCAATCAAAGATTTGTGACCCAAGGTCCTTCAGACACCACTGTCATATGGTGGTCTGTAGGTTGGCCAGAGAGCCAAGAACTCCTGGGTTCTAATCCTGCTCTGGTATTGTCTGTGCTGTTAGCATGTTAGTGTGCTGCTCTGTGCCTCAGTTTCCCCATTATACACTCCGAGAGTAATAGTAAAGAAATGGTTTCCAATCAGCATCCTGGATCAAAACATCCCTGATGTTTGATTCTGGATTCAGATCTTTGAAGCTGGCCTTGTTTCTACAGCAGGTTGAAACAACCCCCCCCCACACACTTGAATATCCTTGAACATCAGGGAAATTTCACTCCATGTTTTGCACCTTGGGCCATTGCTAATAATAATAATAATTTTACTCATGTACCTCCTAGCTTGAGGGGGCCAATTAATCTTGGTAAAGCACCCTGAAGACAAGAAACGCTCAGTGATGCTGTCCTTTCAATGGGGTTTGCTATGCTGGAATGGGAGTGGAGACATTTGGAATAAATTAAGCACAAGCTTAATGCCACCCCCCTGTTAATGAAAAAGAAGCATTCTTGGAGAGGTTTTCTAGCTTCACGAGGTGGGGAGCTCTATGTAAGGAGCGTATTTTCTTCATCCAGCCTGCTGTTTGGACTCTAGCACAAATGCTAAACTGACCTCAGTCACTGACATGGTGACCAGTACACCTTCAAGATGACTGCTTTGTTTGTTTGTTTCCAGCTTTGGGTTACGCAAACCAGAAATGCTTGGAAAACACACAGAGTTCTTGGACACTGAACATTTTCACTGCTCTCCATGGCCTGGGATAAGTGCGCCTCTTGCTCAGATAAAGGCTATTATTTACAAAGAGCCTTTTATCCCAAAGCACTTTGCAAGTTGTAATGCAAATACCAGACATGGAGCTGCACATATCTTGGTGTGGAAGGAGGTTGGCATTGATAGTCGTGAGTGCTGTGGTTAAAATATTATCCTAGTACTCAAGAGATGTGGGCTTAATCTCCAACTCTCTCTCACAAACTGTCCACCTCACGATGAGCCAATCACATGGGTTGGACCTTGCAAAAGTGTTCTGCTCTTGTTATGACACTTCTGGCCAGATTTTCAAAGGAAATGAGAACCTAGCAGGCTGAGCTGTCTTGGACATCTAGCCCATAATCTTTCTGTCTCTTGAGTTCCCGTGAGTAAAAGGAGATTGACTTTCTCTATTTAGGCTGTAAGTTCTTTGGGATAGCGACTGTCTCTTACTATGGAAATGTTTAGCACAGTGGAGCCTGGTCTCATTCTGTGGGCCATTCAGCACTACTGGGACACAGATAGTAAATAAGAATGACCAGATGTGTATGTCCCTCACTATCGACCCAGTCCCTGCATGTTCTTCAGAAGAAACCGAAAGTTAAAACGCAGCCCAAGTATCTAATCATATTAAAGCTCTTTTCCCCAACAGATCTTAAAAAGATCATCCTTACAAAAGACGGCAGAATCATTATTCCCATTTTAGAGATGTGGAAACTGAGACATGGAGCAATGAAGTGACTTGCTCAGGTCACCTATTTCAGGTCTGATCTAGGAGAGGATTTCCATACAAGGCAGCAAGATGGGAGGGTGATGAGGACCTTTTTGTCAGACTTGGATCAGAAACAGTCCTCTCTCCAGCAAACTGATTCCATCACTCTCCGGAGATGGCATCATTTCCCAGGGGAATGAGTCTCCTCCCCTGCTGTTCTCTTTGGAGAAACCTGTGCATGAAGAAACTTGCTCCATGAATGAAAAGAGCATGTTGACTCTCTTCTGTCAGAGTTGGTGCTGTACACTTCATTGCTAGGATTCTGGCCTCATTTGTTAGCCTGAGCTCCTCTCTCCCTGCTAAGAGAAGCAATCAAATCCTGGCTGGATTTGATTTCAGGTTTTCCTGGTCTTACGATGAGAATGTCTCCTTTTTCCCTTTCAGGACAGTGATTTAAGTCTCACATCACTGGCCTTGTCAGTGATTGGGAGGAATTATTAAAATCCAGCAGACATTTTGCATTGCACTGAAATCTAAACAGACTCAGTGCCTTTGTAAGATAATGTGTTTTCCTAGCACTGTATGTATGAAAGAGTAAAGATGTGTTTGGTCCAGCTCCCAGAGGAAGCATTGGATGTTTGCTGTCCACACCGTAGATTGGGTATTTCATTTAATCTTTATGTTTTTCCTCTAATTAATACCCATGTGCTAGATGATACACGGACTCTGTTTTATGTTGTGCCAGCAGACTTTAACACTAATGTAATTTACAGAGCAGCTCATTAGAGCTGGGAGGCAATGAGATAGAATAAAGTATTTTGCACAACCATGCTCTCTACCACCTTGATGCTTTTGCTCTACCTGCTAGCTAAGACCCAGTAAACTCAGCTTATCAGAGCCTTTCATAGGACAAAACACTTTAAGTGTACCATTATAAATCCTGTTCCACAACTCCTCCCCCAAGAGGGACAATTACTCACAATTCCCCAGAAAACCAAGGGTGTCAAACATGCACTAATTCTGAACAACGAAGCAGTCTACGGAAATATCAGTTGTGACAAGGTCAGTCTGAGTGGCTTCCAGAAAGTACTAGAAGACCACTAGATCAGCCCCAGGCTCAGCAAATCACTTTTCCCCTTGTAGCTGAGCAGTGGTCCCTCCAGGTTAATTAAGGTCCCATCAGGACTTATTAAAAAGCCTTGCAGCCAGAGAAAGGGTGTAGCTGGAATGTGAGAGAAGAGGTAAGTGCAGTTAGAAGGAAGCAGATTTGGGGATGGGGCAGATGCTGGTGAAGAAGAGGCATACAGTACAAAGACTGGGGGACGGGGAGGGGGGAAAAACTGTCTGAGGAGGCAAAAGACCTTTCCCAGGCTTGGAGGCCTGAGGGACATGAACCTCCTGTTAAGTGAAGTGTGGGATCCACTAGGCAGAGGAGAAACTTTGTCGTATAGCACAGTGCAATAGTGAAAGAGAAAGGAGAGTCCAGTAGGAAGTCCTTGGGCCAGCTAGGTGTGAGTGCCTTGTCTACTTTTTAGTACTACTATCTGTATAATAGACTCTGCTGAGCACCTTACAAACACCTAGCAAGAGACAGCCTCCTCCTTAAAGATCTTGCAGTTAAAACAGTCAAGATGGGAGGGAAAATGTAAGTGATGCAGTTTACCAGAAGTTGCACACTTAAAGAAGAGAACCCAGCTTGCCTCTTTGTTAGTCAAGGGCCTCAGTCATGCCCCGTCACCCCCAGAAACAGGGATGACACGTCCCCACTGAAGTGGCCATAAGGTATGCTGCCATGGACAAGTTTTCCCTTGAGTCAGTGATCATCAGTTAATGTAACCTGGACATTCCCAAAAGGGTTGCTCTAGTACATGCACATTTCTGGTTTTCCCTAGGGATCAATGAAGGGAAATAACCAGTGTTTATAGCCTGGATCATTTAGGGTATGTCCAGGCTAGCTATGGCCAAGATGCTACCCACCTTGAGGTAACTAGCAATCCGGTAGCACCTGCTAAAAGTCTTGTAATGAAGACAAGACCTTTCAGACAGGCTCAATCTAGCAGCCTGAGAGCTCTGCAGTACAAGGGCAAATAGGACCTAGCCCAGTGATTGCATGTCACACAAGCTGGTTTTCTTTTCAGGAGCTACTAGACCTGGCAAGAAGCAAAAGGCCTACAGCAACACACTACTGACCCCATTTATATTAGGACTTTGCTTGATGTGCCCCAGCTGTTGAGAACAGTGCTGCACCAGGAGAGATGAGTAGCTGAGGGGTATACAGTCACACATGGGCTGTGGAGGTTGGATACTGAAAGATGAGTTCAAAACAGAGAAGGAGGAAAATGAAGGATAATGCTTTTCCTAGCAGTGGATTCACATCTGGGTCTGAGTTTGCAGAAAACATGAGGAAAAGCTTGGAACCAGTATTCTCTCCAGGACTTGAAACTGGAGGGGGGAGTAGAGGGTTGTTGAGGTGTTCACTAAATTGGTGTAACACTGTTACTAGCTGATAACTGGGGGGGGGGTGCTAGGAAATTCAGGGGGGTGTAAGGGGAGAGTAGGGAGTATTAGGGAAATTCCTCCTGAACTAAGGGCTATAAGCGAGCTCTGCTTGAAAAGCAAAAGACTGTATCCTTTCTGCACTGAGCTGGCCCCTCCACCTGTGAGAAGCAACAGGGCCAAGACATAGACAGTGATAGGAGCACCCAGAGTCAAGTGGCTGTGACCCCAGCACCACCTTTGCTGGCAGACTTGCAAGTGAGCAGCTCTTTCCAGAGAAGCACATCCATTGTGGAGCTGTGATTTGGATGACTGACTCATGTAAGGCATAACTCCACCCTGCCATGCTGTGTAGGCAGGCCCATGCCATATGCATAAAAAGACACACAAAAGTGTACATGCAAACATATACATGTCTTTGCAAAAGCAAAACTGGGGGAGTTCAGGCAGAGAGATTGCGCAGGGATGGTGGCAGATGTGGAGGAGAAGGCTCTGGGCAGTTGCAGATGTTGGACAGGGAGTGCTAAGTGATCAGAAGGAAAGGAATTGTCTCAGAACTGGTGAGAAACTGGAGTGAGTGGATCTGTTCACAATATAGTGAAGGACGGGGAGGGATAGACAATATGAACCGTACTTAATTCAAGCAGTTCACAGTGCATTGAGTGGAAGGATGAGCTCTCCAGTCTTGGGAACACAATTTCATTTTCTTGCATGTTCTGGATGCATCATCCTGTTACCAGCAAACCATTTCCTGGGCATGTGTTAGTACAACACAGGCTACTGATCACCTGTGAGTGGCAAATTATTATTAGTTAGTGGAAGCAGCAGCAGGCCTCTACCTGCTCCAGATCTGTCCCCAAGCCCAGCTTCTGGTGTTCTTCCAGGATTGCTAATGAGTGCAGTGAGAAATGAAATGGAGAAACATGCATGAAGCATTCGAGCAGACAAAGCCATTTTTTTCATCCTTCCCATCTGGTGTACAGCACGTAGGCCATGCCTTAATGGGGCCAGAAGAAACTGGGATTCCTACCTGAGTGGCCATGCTGCCTCTTGGGAGCCAGTCACTGTGTTCTGTGTCCATCAATCCAAGCAGACTGCCTGGGGCTGAGATCAGGCCAAACACCCTCTGATTGGTACCAATCTCTGTTAGACCCATCATAGTAACCATTCCTTTTAAGAATATGTAGCACAAATCATGTTGGTGACATGCTTATCTCATCCCCGATCACTGATTAATTCTTCATGCACTGTTTCCATAGCCCACCCTCCTTCAGAAGCCTGGTTTGTTGGGGTGAGTCTGATGCCTGTGTGCCTTCTGCCAGGCCAGTGCTGTGGGAGTGGCAGGGTCATGGCCCTCCTCACCCTGACCCTGAAATGCACAGGAGGGGCTACCCCTGCACTGCCCTGAACCCAGGCACAACTAACATGCCTTGTCTTGCTTAAAGGAAAAGACTGTTTTGCCCTATACCCCCCTGGGACAGGGCATTCTCCAGGCCTTTCCTGTCCTTCTGTCAGCCCAGGCCCTGGAGAAGGCAGACAGAGCTGCCAAAACAAACAACCAGTCAACCCCAACCAAGCCCTGCAGGATGAGGTTGCTCTGCTCAGTTTCCAGGTACCGGAATCCAGCTGCTGCCTTTTGCTTTTTGCCATGACAGCCCTAGCCAGAGACTGGGTGGAAAATGTGGCAAGTGGGAGTGGAAAAATAAGTCTGTGAGCTGCAGGAGTGAGGGCTGCTTGGCTCCCGGACGGGAGAGGAAATGGAGGTTCTGCGGTGACTGGAGTGACAAAGGGGAAATTCTTTCCCGTGGTTTTAACCCATCTCCTGGCTTGAGACCTTGTAAACATGTGGACGGTGCTTTTTGCCCAGGGGATGTGTAAGGCTCCTGGAAGTGAGGTCTGCCACAGCACTGCTGGAGCAGCAAGTGGGAGGGAGTTTGGTCTCCTTTGCAGACCCTCATGACCTGCTGTGTTGACTGAAAGCCCTGTGCAACAGCAACAAGAGACAAACACCTTCAGTTCACAGGCCCTTCTGGGTTTACTGAAAGGAGCCTGTACAGCTAATTTCCAGCTGCAGTAGGTTAACCACCATATAATGTGTGCTGGGGTGGGTGTGGGGGGAGAGGGCTGAGGGCAGCCCAGGGAAATGTGGGCTTGGACACCAGAGCCCCACAGGGCAGAAAAGTATGTTTCACATGTGTCTTAACTGCTGTTAACCTGGGTGGTTGGCACCTGGGTCTGACAACAAGGAGTTGTATGGCACTTTAAGACTAACAGATTTATTTTTTTCATGAGCTTTTTTGGGAGAAGATCCCACTTCCTCAGATGCTTTGAAGATGGGTGAACTTA
Organism: Podocnemis expansa; assembly: GCA_007922195.1. Taxonomy (NCBI): domain Eukaryota; kingdom Metazoa; phylum Chordata; order Testudines; family Podocnemididae; genus Podocnemis; species Podocnemis expansa. Next base: position 39,501,198 of record ML681972.1, on the reverse strand, counting down.
CAGAAAGAAATGAAACTAAATGCAAGAGGGTGTAAAACATAGGATCAGGTCATACAGTAACAGCAAATCAGAGCAGTTTTCAGGTTCAAACCATGGGAAGCCTGAAGTCAAATTACCTATCGTAATGGGAAAAGAACACATAGTCTCGATTCAATCCTGCTTTCACAGAATTTAGTTTGCATATTAATTCGAGTTCAGCTGTTTCTCTTTGAAGTCTTCACGTCCCAGCTACATCTCTAATGACAGTTGTTAACAAATCAGTCATCGAGTGATTAGGAAGATGGAAGTGCTCAGCAACTGGTTTCTTTGTTCTTTGATTTCTTATATCAGCTCTGTGCTCATTCAGCCTCTTACGCAGCGATCTACCTGTTTGCCCAATATATAAGATGTTGGGGCATTTCTTGCACATGATGGCATAGACCACATTAGTAGATGAGCAGGTAAATGACCCTTTGATGGAGTAGCAGGCTTGATTAGGACCTATGATGGTATCTGTTGTGCAGATATGTGGGCAGACTTGGCAGCGTGGTTGTTGCAGGGGTGTGTGCCTGCTTCATTGTTTCTGTTGTTAGATCTGTAGTTGCTGGTGAGAATCTGTTTAAGATTAGGGGGCTGCCTATAAGCAAGGAGTGGTCTGTCTCCTAATGCTTGAGAGAGAGAGGGATCATCTTTTAGAATAGGCTGTAGGTCCTTAATGATCTGTTGCAGAGGTCTGACTTGGGGGTTGTATGTGGTGACTAGTGGTGTTCTGTTGTATTCTTTCTTGGGTCTCTCCTGTAGTAGATGACTTTGGGAAACCCGTCTAGGTCTGTCAGTTTTTCTTACTTCCACAGGTGGGTACTGTAGTTTCAAGAATGCTTGATGGAGATCCTCAAGATGCCTGTCAGTGTCTGAAGGATCAGAGCAGATGTGGTTATATCTTAGGGCTTGGCTGTAGACAATGGATCGTGTGGTGTGTTTAGGATGGAAGCTTGAAGGATGTAGGTAACTATACCGATCAGTAGGTTTTTGGTATGGGGTGGTGGTGATGCGTCTATCCCTGATTTGTACTGTAGTGTCGAGAAAGTGGATCTCCTGTGTGGAGTGTTCCAGGCTCAATTTGATGGTGTTGTGGAAATTACTGAAATCTCTGTGAAAATCTTCAAGAGCATCCCTGCCATGTGTCAAGATGATAAAGATGTCATCAATGTAACACAGGTAAAGAAGAGGTGTTTTGGGATGAGACTTGAGGAAACGTTGTTCTAAGTCGCCCATAAAGATGCTGCTATATTGTGGGGCCATGTGGGTGCCCATAGCAGTGCCACTGATTTGGAGATATAAATGATTCTCAAATCTGAAGTGGTTGTGGGTGAGCACAGAGTCACAAAGTTCAGTCACAAGCTGTGCTGTGGCATCATCTGGGATGGTTCTTCTAATAGCTTGTAATCCATCCTTGTGTGGGATGTTGGTGTGAAGAGCTTCTACGTCCATAGTGGCCAGAATGGTGTTTTCAGGAAGTTCTCCAATGGACTGTATTTTCGTCAGGAAGTCTGTGGTGTCTTGAAGATAGCTAGGGATGTTGATAACATAGGGTCTGAGGAGGGAGTCCACATAGCCAGATAGACCGGCGGTAAGAGTGCCAATGCCTGAGATGATGGGGCATTCAGGGTTTCCTTCTTTATGGATTTTAGGTAGTAGATAGAACATCCCTGGCCGGGGTTCTGGTGGTGTTTGTCTGTATATGTTCTTGTGCTGTGTTAGGGAATTTCTTGAGCAGGTGTTGTAATTCCTTTTGGTATTCCTCAGTGGAGTCAGTGGAAAGTGGTCTGTAGAAGGTTGTGTTGGAGAGCTGTTGATAAGCCTGGGTCTGACAGCCTAGTCTGGGTGTGAGCATCCTCACTGTGAAGCACTGCCTGCGGGATGGGTCCTCACTGTTTCTGCACTCACCCTGGTGTGTCGGGGTGCATGTCTGTGCCAGGGTTCCTTGGGCTGAGATGCTCCAGGGCTCTTTCCTAGTCAGTGGTGGAAGAACTTCGTTGTCCTTAAAGGGGGCTGAGGAGGAATCTTTTGAGGGCACTGTTGTGATACTCCAGATCCTCCCTGCAAAGTGAGCAGATTTCAGCCCAAGTTAAAACACATTCCATGCTCCAGCTGCCCCCTTCCCCTCTCCTCACCCCTGGAGTAGTAAAAGAGCTGTGGCTTAAAGCATCTCCATACCCAGATCAGAGGTTTCCCTTTATGGATAGTAGGGGAAGTTGGGTTTTAAACCCAGGTAAGAGCCAAGGCTAACTGTGCAGTGTGGTCATTGTACCAATGAATCCAATGCATTGTGGCTTTGTGGAAGATTTCCTCTAGAGCTGTGGTTTTTATTTTTTTTTTTTTTTCATCTGTGGACCCCTGAAAAATTTGGACTGAAGGTGTGGCCCCATCTGGAAATCTTAGACATCTTATGCCGATCCTCAGGAGTCTGTTGATACAAATTAAAAACCTGCTTTAGAGGTAATGGGATTTAAACGCTTCCCCATCTCTTTCTCATCTCCAGGATCCCCTCACTTGGGTATGTCTTCTGTGGTAAAAAAGTTGGTGTTCTAGACTGTGATGCAGCTAGGCCAGGTCATTGCTCCGCAAAGTGACCCACAATTGACCTCCTCTGGCTATATAGTGGTTAAACGTAGCTGCATAATTGGTCTCGTCTCCTAGGCCTTAAAGAGGACTAGCTAATATGTTAGTTATCTCACTCTAATTAAAACCACCTCTTCTGGCAGTGACACTATAAACTCTGATGCTGGATCATTACCGTGCTCTGAACTTCTCTTGCCCTGATTTCTGTAACACCTTTTTCTTCGCCTCCCCAGCTCTCTAGACAGCAACACAGGCCTGGTTTTCTCAGGCCTCACTGAATTCAGCTGGGTTTCTGGGTTCTTGGTATCCCAGAAAATCAGCCAGCGTTCAGGATGCTGCTTCCCGCCCTCTCACATGTGCAAAGCCCAGCAATGTTCTGCTCCAGGGGTGCTGGAATGAGGGGCACTGGGATGGGGCAGTACTCTCTGACTTTATACAAGGGTAACAACCAAACACGTGGTTTCTGCTTTCAACACCCCCACTATAAACAATGTTCCAAAGCCCTTATTCTGATTCCTCTTTTCTGCTCACCCTTCCTCCACTTTCTCCCAGGTCATTTAGCCATGCAGGTGAAAATGTCCTTATTTCTGCAATCCTTCACAGCTTTGCCCCAGCCCACCTATTAACCAAGCCTTCTGTGCATCTGCTTTACCAGCCTTTGAAAGCAGCCTAGAATAGAGCAAAGGGCCTATTTTCACTTGTGCTATGTCCACTTTACACCATCCCAACTAGCAGAGGAATACCTTACCCTGAGTGTAAATGTAACTCTCACTTTAAAGCCCCTTCAGGTGGCTAGTGTGAATGAGAATCAGGTGTGATGTGTTTTGCACAATTAAACTTCAGTTTTGAGCTCTGCAAGAAACACCATCAGGAACTCCCACTGCAATAATCCAGAGGAAGTTGCCAAGTCAAAAATTGTTTTTAACCATCTTCTTCTTACTTGCTTGTGCTGCTGCAGGAAGGAGTGGGTCACCAGGTGGGCAGTCAAGATCTTCTGAGTTCTGTTCCCTGCTTTCCATTTCCCCATCCCTAAAATGGAACCACAAAAGCTTGCCTGACTTTACAAAGTCCTCTGAGAGCCAGGGATGAGAAGTGGGGGATGTGTATGCGTGTCAGTGATTTACATAGAGACTGTAGGGCCTGACCATCTCAGAACCATCTGTAGATGAAAATCAACTTCTGGGTCTCATGGCCGATTATAATCCAGTGGGTAAAAAGGCAAACTCTGTACTGATGACCCACTAGAATGGCATTGCCCTCAACAGAGCTCTGCATTCAGAGGCTACAGCCTACAACTGGCGTTGGAGATCCAGGTGTCCACTCAGCACTTTGAGGGATGGGGAAACACCCAAACTATCCCCTCGCTTTCTTCTGGTGGCCTCTCAAGGGGTCATAAAAAACAACTATTTATGCCCGAGACAGTAATTGAAAAAGTACATGAGCCAGCTAAGATGCAGAGTCAGTGAGCTGCTCTATCAGGCACCCACCAGTAGTTTACCCAATGTCTACAATGAAGAGTTAAAGAGCAATGTGTGAAGTGCACAGCTGCTTCTGCAGAGAGGGGCATGGAATGGCGACAGAGGCCACAAAGAGCCTGGCAGGAGAGCAGACTCTGGTCTTCCAAATTTCATCCTTCATACTACCTCCTATTCTCTGTCTCTCCAGTACCTGCACAGGTTTGTTCCAGTCCTGGAATCTGTCTGCTGCAGCCCCTTCTTTGTTCTACCAGATAATGAGATGCTTTACCTGTTTGCCTAATTACATAAAGCTGTCTTGAATTCAGTGTCCTCCTCACTCTGTCCAGCTGCCTGAAATGAAGGAATGAATTCTGCCAGCTCTCCCTTGCCATGGTCAACTCTAACCCTTCAGTGGGCAGAATATTTTGTGATAGGCCTTAGGGCCTCCTGGGCCAGGCAACCATTCACTTGCTGAGCAGTGAAGAGCCTGGTGACTGTGGGTGAAATCTCATCTGAGTGTCTGGGTTGTGGCATGGCAGAGCAGCTAAGGACAGGGGCAGCAAGATGAATACAGGAATTTTAAAGGACTTGAATGTGGTCATCTTGAGGAAAACCTAAGCATTGCCCTGGATATCATATCACTTTATACATGCTCCTTACTACCTACCCCAGTTTCTCTTGCTCAGCAGGGCCGCAGCCAGGGCTATTTGTTACAGCTCCATGGTGTTCCATGAACTCCCCTCTGCATCATAAAAGCTAGATGCAGTGTCACAGCTACAGTTCTGTGCCTGGGCTATTCTGACACACATACCCTTGTTTGAGGTTTGTCTCCCTGAAAGTGAAATTCCTGGATGCATGCACACCACCTCTTCATTGCCTCTTCGTAGCCCAGACCTGTTGCTTTCCAAAAGTCCGACCCTGCTCCTGGTGAAGGCAGAGAGTTTGTCACTGATTTTAATGGAAGACTGATCAAACCCCACAGGTTCATCCAGATTCCACTGGAGTTCTTCCTTGGACTCCAAAGGGCTTTGGAGCAGAAGCTAACTATCTGCGTATATAAGGGGGCGGGGGAATCTGAAACCAAAATATGCCACTCATTTTCCTTGGGGCTGACAGGTTGCATTATCTGTCTAAAATTATCCCGTACGTTCAAGCCTTAACTACACAGTCAAGTTCTCTGGTACAATAATTCCAAAACCTTTCTTGATGCCTGTATGTAATAAAGTACATTTACAGAATACATGAATTCCAGATTTGACTGGAGACTCCAGGGACACATATTCCTCTCCTGGAACTTGTATATCCGGTCCTAGGATGATCTTGGGGGTGGGGTGGGGAATAAGCCCAGAACATAAGTATTTCTTGTATTTCTCCTGTCTTCGTCACACTGGGCATGTAGCATACACTTAGGCTGATAAACAGCATCTGGTTAAAGTCAGGTAAGTAACACTCCAGGGGCTTAGTTTGCAGTCAGCAAACTTTCTGTCTCCCCTTAATGTGTTTTTGCAGATGGATGAAAACTGCAGCCAATAAAAGTTACTATTGTAGGTAATTCTGGGGGAGGGGGAGAGGTTGTGTTAAGTCATTGTCCTATCAGTAGAGCTCTGCTGCCAGGGCTTTTGCTTAATGAAAGGCACATGCACATGGAGTCACTCCTTCCCGCCATGAAGATATTAGAAGGGGACTCCATCAGCCAAGGAACTCCCCAGTGCAAAGGCCTTGCAGGGGTTTGTTGTCTGCAAACAGGAAACTGAAGTCAGCTCAACATACAGAGCCCCTATTAACGTGAAAGTCTCTCTCTCCTCTTCACTCTCCTTCCAAAGAAGTGCAAGGTCCTGGGCCCACTATGGCAAAAGCAGAACAGTGTCAGCAGATGAGAAAGTGCCTTGGAACAGGCTGGAGTCTTACTGCAGATGGAGCAGTTTGTGGCTTTTTTGTTCAGTGCGCATCTGCAGAACGATCAGCTCCATACGTTTCTCTCTTCAGCAGGGGCTGGCTGCTGTTCCTCTCTTCGTGGTGACCCTGCTATAGAAATTACCCACAAGTCTCTTGCCTGGCACATTTCCACTTTCCTGCCTCTTGTCAAAGGTTGCCAGTAACACTTTGCTTCCCACCCGCAGACCCCACTAACCCAGTCTCTGATCCTATATGAAGGAGTGTGAGTAAAGGGAAGTCAAATTCAGTTTTTGAGAACTGACTGCTCCCACATGGTTCTGTTCATCATCTAATCACATAAAGGTAGAGGAAAGCCAGGCTTGTGGATAAGGCACAGGGCTGGGATGCAGGAAATCTGGGGTCAGTTTCTGAATCTGATTAGACATCCCTGTGTAGAGCCACTGATTGGGTGCCTAATGGGGTGCTGAGTGCTTGGAAATCTGACCTCATGTTACTCTGCCCCAGTTCCCCTACCTATAAAATGGGAATAATCCTTTGTTCTTCTTACCTTTTGCCAGTCTCCTCTGTGTAGATTGTGAGGTCTTCAAGTCTGTAGAGTACCTAGCATGTTGGGACTCAGACCTAAGTGAAGGTATTGTGCTACTGCACTACAAATAATGATGAATAACAATTACAGCTGTCATGGTAGATGCTTGAGGGCTCTTTTAGTGACTATCCATCCTTTTCAACTGGTGCTAGTGAAAAGTGTCTTATTGCCTCTCTTGGAACTGCAACAGTAATGACGTATTAACATAATAGGTTACAACATGAGGAGCAGAAATGCCTACTTGTCATCTCCACTGCCCCCTTTGGCCTTTGCTAATGTCCCTTAACTCTATCTTTCGGGGTCCCTCTGGGCCTGAGTAGGGAGCTCTGTCTTCCTTGGTCCAGTCAGTCCTCGGTGCCTCTTTTGAGATTTTAAAATGGATAGCCGTGTGGATAAAATGGATAGTCTAGTCCAGTGAAAAAACAACAAGGAGTTATGTGGCACTTGAAGACTAACAGATTTATTTTTTGCATGAGCTTTCGTGGGAGAAGGAAGTGGGATCTTCTCCCATGAAAGCTCATGCAAAAAATAATCTGTTAGTCTTCAAGTGCCACACAACTCCTTGTTGTTTTTTCTTTTGAGATTGCCAGGCCAAGGAACAATTAATGCCAAAGGTGATCATGAATCCATTTCACAGAAGCAGCCCTGGGAACTGGACTCCTTTTACACAGGCCAAGAAGCAGCTAGCAGGTGTCAATGTCTTTCCTCACTGTCACTTGGGATACTTTTGAGCCCAGGACCTTTTGATGGAAGGTGAAAAGAATGCCTTAAAGCAGGGGTCTCAAACGCGTGGCCCATGGGCTGCATGCAGCCCCTAATGTTATTTCCAGTGGCCCACAATGACACTATCATTATCGATATTTGCAATATTGTTGTATGTAAAGGCTTCAGTGGTACGGCCCTCGAGCTAACATACTAGTCCTCATGCGGCCCTTGTGGTGGTTTCAGTTTGAGACCCATGATTTAGAAGAAGCATTTTGCACTTTGCAACAACAGCAAACTTTATGGGTGCTCCCAAATCCATAATTCAAGTTACTTAGCCCTGAACACTATCTACAGGCACACTTTCTAAGAACAACTTGCTTATATGCAGCTCTTTCACAAGAAGCCTTTCATTTCCCAGAGCCCAGCCGGCCATTCTCTCTCCTCCCCCTCAAAAGCCAAGTCCTTAGATGAGATCTGCTGGTCTCTACTGCTCTTGGCATTCAAGTACCTCTCAGGCTGTGCACAGCAGTAAACAGACGGGTGAATATTTGGAATTGCTTTGCATTTGCCATGGCTTTGGAACCAAGAGATGGTAATTCTCTCTCTGAATCGGAAGAAATGACTGTGGAGCTTTTTGAGTAGTTTGGTCAGCTGTGAAACCCTGAATTTCACAGTCTAATCAACCCCTCTGGCAAAGCACCAGCTCACATATTTTTCAGAATAGCCTGTTGTGAATGGTAGGCATTAGAAGGGAAGACTCTGCTTTGGTTTATCAGGCAGCCTGTTCTGCATCTTTAGGGTAGGACAAAATGGATCTGAACGTAACTTCCAGGTCCATAGGCTTGTTGGGATCCTTTACAGCAATTTCAGAAGCTCCTAAGTCATATTTCCTTGGAGTTATCTGGGATATTTCTCTGAAAATATCACTGCTGCACACAGAGCTGACCAGAAAGGCTAATTGAATGTTAGACACCAGAGAGAGAGAGCAAGAGTGCACAGCTGAACAGAAGAAGATTCAGAGAAGGACTACTAAGATGATCAAGGGTCTGGAACAGTTTCTATGCAAGGAGAGACTAACGAGATTAGGACTGTTCATCTTAAAGAGATGGCTAAGGACAAATATGCTAATCGTCTATAAAATCAAGAAAGTTCTGGAGAAAATAAATAGCCCAGAGTGATTTATTTCCAACAGTACAAAAAAAGGTAACCTGGTAAAATTAATAGGCTGCTGGTGCAATACAAATAAAATGTTGTTTTTTCACAGTGCACATCTAATCTGTGGAACTCATTGCCATAGGATTTTATGATGGCCAAATGTATAATGGGCTCTGAAAAGACTTAGTTAAGTTCATGTACAATAGGTCTATCAATGGTGATGAGTCAGAATCATCTGAGATGTAACCCTTCACTCTTGGTGACCATAAATCTCTGACTGCCAGAAGCCAAGAAGGGAAGATAATCGCCCTGTTCTGTATACTTCTCCAAAGCTCTGCTACTTTCCTCTGTAGAAGGCGGGATACTGAGTAAGATAGACTATTGGACTGGCTCAGTATGGCCATTCTTCTCTTCATTATGTTTGACATTTCCACTTAGGAGGAAAGTCACTCTTTCAGTATGACAAGTTCTAAAGAGGTAGCTGTATTAATCTAGTTCGGCAAAACAAGCAAGGAGTCCTGTGGTTCTTAAAGACTTAACAAATTTATTCTCTCACATAAGCTTTCATGGGAGAAAATCCCACTTGGTCAGACAATGCCACAGGACTCCTTGCTTGTTTCACTATGCACATCCATTGCAGCAACTTTCTTTGGCATTCCAATGCTAAAATGGACAAAATCTTTCTTGAGGAATCTAGTATTTAGATGCATCACTACTGGGTGTCCTGCTTTTGCGTTTCACAGCAGCCAGACTGTGGTTGTCCCTGCTATAGTGAATATAGCCTGGAAGTTTCCAAAAGCCTACAGGCATGGGTGTCCAAATCCTGTCGCCTTTGGGGAACAATGTGAAAGTTCCTTTTGTAAATCTGAGCCATAGCTGTTATTTTGCCAGCTTGCTGCCAGTCTCAGGGAAGTTAGCGGGAATCTGCATTCAACACTCTTTATTTTTATTTTATTTTTTTTTCTGGAGGAGGAAATTCTAACCTAAAAATGGAGGGAGAATCCTCTTTCCCACCCAATAATATTATGATTCTATGTGAAAATTCAGAAGATCCCTGATATTCACCACACTTCTGCATTTAGCTTCCATATATATTTTGAGGCCCTTATCAGCAAAATATTTAGCCTGTGCTGAACGTGTTAACACAGGAGTTGGCAACCCTTGCCAACTCCCATGTCAGCCCTGCCCATCACACCATTGGTGGGTGTCAGGGGTGGGGCCAGGCCTCCAGTTTGGGGCCGGGGCCGGCTCCCGCCCTTGCCGGCAGGTGGCATCTTGGTCCTGGCCAGGGCCACCTCTCTCCCCATGGTCTCTGGGTCCAGCTGGAGCAGCCTCTTGTTCCCACCAGTGGGCGGCTTCTGGCTCCACTGTTGGAGCCGGAAGCAGGGGGGGGGCTGACTTGCCCTGGTCCCCGCCCAGCTCTGCCCAGCAGGGGCAGGGCCCGCAGGCAGCTGGGAGCCATGTGCCGCGGTTTCTGCTGGCCTGGAGCCATGGCACGCAGCTCATTCTGCCCAGTGGGGAAGCCTGAGTGGTGCTGTGTGCCACTCAGGCTTGGCCCCCTTTCCATTTTTGGCACGGGTGCCAGGGGTTGCTGACCCCTGTGTTAACAGATGTTTAAGTCCATCCCTATTCAACAAAGCACTTAAAGCATGTGATTACATTTAAGCACACACCTAAGTGCTTTGCTGAATAGGAAGAAGCCTCAGCAAACTCATTCTTACATCCTGGATTTGTTCCTTAAAACATAGAGGTTGTTCCTTCCATACTTGCCAAGGTAGCATTTCTTTTAATTATTTTGCATGGCGAGCCAAGGACTTCAGTGGTGGTTTGATGGCTCTGGAATAGAGGAAAACCAGTTTAATTAGATGAAGTTAGCCAAAGTTACTTAAGCAATCTGTAAGGGGATCCAGGTTTCCTCACACCAAAGAGACTTCAGTCAAGGAAGGAAACTTCCTGAGAGCATGGTCTGTTGGTCTGCGGAATAGCTGCCCCAGGGAAGTGTGGTGGAAGGATTTTAAAACTAGACTGGACAAAACATTCCTGTTGTACAATAGGGAACAACCTTGCCCAGCTCTGGGATGAACTTGATGATGTAATAGGATTTTTTTTTTGCACCTGTAAAATAGAGGAGCTAGATCCATAGTTGGCTGTGATTCACCTTTAGTCCTCTTTTGCCTGTCCTGAAGCAGTTGGATTCCCCGTGCAAGTTTAGAGCAGGCTTTGGCAGCAAATCAGAGATACCCTGCTACAGTGGTTCCCTCTTCTCACCACCTCCCCAACATGCCCCATCTTTGAGGATGGCTCTGACTCTCTTCCTTTGAGGGTTTCCCTACAAAGAGGGAATCCTGCTTTGGCTACTGAAGCTAGCGCTGGTCCTCAGCTGTTGTAGATCATCATGAGTCTAGAACTGCCTGACATGTTTATATTGAAACACTTTCTAGAGAAAATTTCTTTCTAGAGAAAATTGGCTTTTAAACCAAACCAGAATATTCCTTGTTGGGTTGAAATTTTGAAGGCTTTCATCAAAACCTCTTTGGGATTTTGTTGTTTGTTTGTGTGTGTTTTTAAAATCCATTTTCAATTTTGCTTTTTTGCTAAAAGAATTGCAGGAAATTTTGAAAGAAAAATATTTTTCATAATTTTCTGGGACCTGTTTGAAAAAAGCCCCATACTTTCCCAAATGACCCCATCAATCTCGCTGAAGCTGCCTTTCTGTTTATAGCAGCTGAGGATCAGGCCCCTACATCAGCATTGTATGGCCAGAGAGTGTAAAGTCAGGTTAGCAGGGCACAGGGTCTGGTGTGCTGCCAAACTATACTCTGAAGGGGAAAGGTGCCCCATCCCCTGAGCCTGAGGCACTAACCATGCCTGTTGGCTAGATCTAGATCAGTGGTTCCCAACCTTTTCTCCGCTGTGGCACACCTTGATACCTTCAAATTTTTTGAGGCACACCACCATTAAAAACTCATGGATATTCAAATTAACTTAAATTACTTTTGAATATTCATGAACCACAGCACTGTTTCAGAAATGCTGCTATGTAGAGTAGTAGGGGTAGCAGAACAGGGGTGGTAAAACAGGGGAGGTCAGGAGTTGTGTGCAGTGGCAGAAGTGAGTGTGGGGAGCGGAGCAGGGTGGGCAGGAGTGGCAAAAGAGGACGAGGGCAGCCATGTGGGGAACAGCACAAAGGTGGCAAGAGAGGAGAGGGGAACGGAGAACAGGACTGGCTTTGTGGGGGGGCAAGGGGGAACCTGGGGAGTGGAAAGGTAGGTCAGGGGAGCATGGGGCAGCACACGCTTCCCTTCTAAACAGTGGCTCCCTGCCACCCAGGGCAAATCCTCACCCCACTGCTGCTCCCTCCCACCCCAGTGGGTCCCGTCCTCTCCTCCTTCAGCCCCTGCTGCCTGTGATGAACTAGGCCTCTGGCCCCCAGCTAACCCCCCCCCAGCCACCCCACTGCCCATCTACCCCCCCCAATCAAACAGACACCCCACAACCCCAGCTACACACCCTCTGCTACGCATCCACTCCCACCCACCTCTGCCTTTTCCCAGCCCTGCCCAGCCCACGTGGCTGGTCTGAGCAGGGAGGGAACTTTAACTCCAGCTCTTGGGGATGCTCGCGGGACACTTTGAGTGTTGCTGCAGTACACCAGTGTGCGCTGGCACACTGGTTGGGAACCACTGATCTAGATTCAAGTTATTCAGTACGGTTTTGGGAGGTAGATTGCAGGGTGAGGCAGACGTGCTACTTTTATCTCTGGAAAGTTTCTGCAGCTTCTGACACAGCGTAAAATGCTTAAATAACAGATGGCTCGCCTTGGCCATCATTTAATCTCCTCTTGTGTTGTTCGTAGGGCTCTGCTCTTCACAGAAGATGTGGGGGAGGGTTATTGTTCATGTGGCAGGAGTGGGAAGGGACTTCATCTCAACAGCTGATGGCAATGCAGCTGAACTAAGACTTTAAAAGGGAAACATCATTTCCTGCCATAGCGTGACAAATAAGCATCTGAGTCTCTCCCCCAAAGTTTTGTGTTGGAAGTTCACTGTGTCCTTTTTCTAAATGAAACAACAAACCAATTTAAATGGCATTTTGCAAAACTTTTGTTCATGGCTTTGAGCCATGATGCCCAAAGTGAACATGCAGCCACTGTGTGCACAGGTTGTAGTGTGGGCCTAGGGGTGAGGAGGCTGAGGATGTGTGCTAACAGGTCTCTTGGCTCCTAAGTGCCTTAGCAGGGTAAATATGAATCGGAAGGTAAGTGACTGATCCAGTCAGAGGTATTACGTCATCCTCTCTAAGAAACTACCAGTTGTTAGTAGCTGGGCCACCATCTCCCTTCACTCTGGCTTCCAGTCAGTGAGGATACTGAGGGTACAAAGACTTCATTTTCCTTGGCACAAAGGTCCCCATTCATACACTCTTTGGGGCACCTCTGTTTGACACTTATTAATATATAACAAGCCCCCGTCAGTGGCTTTGGGGCCTCTTTTAGTTTTCATACAATCCCTGCCCCACCTCCTGATACCATTCTGCAGGAACCCCCACAGAGCTGGGACAGGCATATATCTTCATAGGGCAGGGTGGGAGTGGTGACAATGAATTTTGCAGAATAGCTAGACTTCCCCAACACACTGCCCCTGCCAGAGAGCCTAGTCATTCCCCTGGATGGCCTATTTCATGGGAGCAAGAAAGGCATTTACTCACATCTGGCTTCTGCTGCCGATGCCAGTAAAAGGCCCAATTATGACGGCAACTTTTGTCATACTGGTGCCTGCCCCCTAGATGCCAGCAGGAGTCTGCCAATCTGTTTCTCCAGGGTCCCTGAGCAGCTGTCACACCTCATTGTCTTTGATTTGGAAAGCTCCAGATATGACAGTAGAACCTCTCTGAAAGTGGGTAGTGAAATCTACAAGGCTGGGATAGTGAGGATGGCAGTGGGCTTCAAGTGCAAGATGTGTGGCAGAATTGAGCATGGGAATTTATGCCCTCTGGTTGCTGGCTCTTGTCCACTCTGTTCACTTGAGTGTTGCTTCAGATGCTCTGAAATGCACACCATGTCCGTTCTCAGGTCCATCCATGCCCCCAACCCCCCTGCCCGTACGCTGCACTGCTTGTTTGCAGAGCTCTCCCTGGAGCCGTGCCTCTCCTTCTGGCAACCTCCTTCTACCTCCTTGCAGTCATCCTGCTCCTCTAGACTTTCTTGGGGTAGTCAGTCCACTCCAGGAGTGCTGGAACAGGCTCCTTTTCACAGAAGAGGCTGGAGTTGGAGCAAAGTTGAAGCCATGCTAAAAGCAAGTTAATTATCAGGGGATAAAGGCCCATTATTTGTTCTGCCCTGAAGCAAGAAAAGGAAATTCTTCTGTTTCCTTTCCTAAGTTCAAATTAGCCTCTCATGAGATTGATGTTGAAGGCGGTCCTGGCACAGAGACAGGGTCAACAGCATCCTGAAATCCTATGTGGAAACTCAGAGGAAAAACATCTCCCCCTAGAATATGGCAAAACATTCCCCCTCTAGGTCAACATGCACATGGCCTGGCTCATCTTCCTGACACCACAGGAATTCTGTTGACATAACTGAACTTTCTCTCACTTTACACCTGTGTAGATGAGAGGAGAAGCAGGTCCATAGTACCACTGGCCTAACTGTAGGTGCTTTTCTGACACCTCCTACCACGATGCCAAGTCCAAGCACCATGGATCTTTAGTTCTGTGGTGTATCAAGCTAATGCAGGGAAAAACAGATTAGAACAGGAAGACATGGAGAAATACATTGTTAAATACCACAGATATGGAACACCCCATACAGAAAAATGATCATACTACAGAGTCCCAACTGGGATTCTCTCCAGAGCGTTTATACAAGCATGCAAGCCAGGTCTGGCACCCACTAAGTCTGACACACACTCAAATACTATCCATGCATGGCAGTTTATACCATGAAGGTGAAAGTTTCAACCTCAAATAACATGTGCCAGTGAACTCTTGGAATGGGCTGGGGGATAGACACACACCTGTGGTGAAATTAACCATCCGCTTGGTGCCTTGGAAAAAACACAGCTGAAACAGCACTTTTTTGGCAATGAGACACTTGGGTCTTAAATGAGGCATTCAGAATTTATGTTGTGTGCCAGCAAAAGTTTTAATTTGAATATACACCATGGCACATGAAGCAGAAACTGATCATAAATTTCTATTCAGACACAGGTGGGGTCTGAGTAAAAGAACTATTTTCACTATAAAACATGTAAAGGGTCTGGCCAGCCACTCAGTTTGGAGAATAGTGTTTAAAGGGGTGATTTGTGGAAGAGGGAATTCCAGGGTGGCCAAAGCAAGCATTAGTTCAGTATCTCATCCATGCTATCACATCCAAGCAGCTTAGTGGCTTGTTGCACAGCTACTCCTTGGCTGACAGCTGCTTCTGCTCTACTGAGACCCATCTCTGCTGAAGTGAGTCTTGAATAGCTGTCTCATAAACTGCTGGCTCAGCACAGCAGGAAGGGCCTGTGGTTTTAGCCCTTTCAAAGCCAGGCACTTATGGTTGGCATCAGGCTATGGTTGCTTTTTTCCCCCAAGTGAATTTAGAGGGAAGTTGGTATTTTTTTGATTTAGAACTTATGAGTTTGCCCTAGAGTAAATGTCTCAGTGATTAGGTGAGACCCAGTCACAGGAGAGACTAGTAGCTTTAGGTGACTAATAAACTGCTAGAGATCACAGTTCCATATCACACTCTACAAAGAGGTGCCCTGCAGGATCCACAGAGACAAAGTCCCTGAGGTTGGATTATTCACCTAGGGAGCCCTCAGAGGCCAATGGATTGGCCCAGGGTCCTGGAGCAGATTCCCTTTCCTATACTGCTGTGGTTTTAAAATGACTAGTACATATCTTTTGCCTTTTACTCTGAGGGTCTCAGAAATTGAAAGGCAGTTTTCCCAGGTAAAAATTCCCTTCCTGGACCTGCCTGAGATGGAACACAGTGGGTTACTGTTCCAATAATAATAATTAACAACACTGAGTTCTTCTCCAGCCCTTTTCATCTGTAGATATCAAAGCCCTTTGCAGAGCATCAAAACAAATAAGGAGTTTAGGGACCCTTTTAAAAACTAACAAATTTATTTATTGCAGGAGATTTTGTGGGAGAAAATCCCACTTCATCAGACACTTCTCCGTTTTCAATCATCTGATGAAGTGGGATTTTCTCCCACAAAGGTTCATGCAATAAATAAATTTTTGTCTTTAAAAGTGTCACTAGACTCATTGTTTGTTTTGCTGAACTAGACTAACAGGGCCACCCCTTTGGAACTTTACAGAGTAGGTCACTGTCATTAGATTCCTCTTAGAGATAGAGAAATTGAGGCCAAGAGCAGTGAAGAGACTTGACCAAGGTCACCCTGTGGGCCCATAGCAGATGCAAGAGTAGAACACAGGTCTCTTGAGTCACAGCCCAGTTGCTGTTATAAGATACATAAAGACAGCAATATTAATAATAAACACATATATGATGCCACAAATTTAATAGGTGGGCTCACTCCATGAAACACAGTATACTCTTCCAAATCCTAGGGCAGCAAAACTTGTTGGCAATGCACCATGATACTTTGGGCAGCTCACACAAGTGAACACAATATTTAAACATTTCTGGCTAAAAATCACATAGCACTTGATCTAAGTTCATCCCCAGCAGCAATGGAGTCATACCAAGGATGCTTTTTACCTGTTTTTAAATGAGCTATCAAAACTGCTTATTTTGGCCCTTCAAGTTTATTTATTTTGGGTATCCTTGATTCTTCATCTCCTCCTCTTCAGGCAGGGCAGAGCAGGTTTAGGGCAGACAACGCAAGCAACTGCCAAGAGCATTGGACTGGGGGCATCAGGCTTGGGGGGCTATTTTTGTAGTTAGTGACAAAAGAGAAAATAGAAGATTTGAAGTAAAATGTTTCAGGTATTTGGTATGTGGATTCCTTTTTCTCTAACTTCTCAGAATGTTCTGGACCTCTGTAGAATCTCATGTCTTATATGGCACGGCTAAATCATGCATGTATATTGTGTGTCAAACTTGCCAAATGAGCTACAAATGTAATAAAAAAAAGGATATTGAAAAGTTTGACAAATGGAAGGAGGGCTCCTCAGCTGGGGCTCCATTTGGTCTAGAGCTGTCCCTGCCTTCTGGCTCTGCTTCAGAGGATCACTCTTTCCTGTGGGATACATCTACTGTCCATGCTAAAAGACAGGCATATTCTCCTGCAAATGGGCAGCTTTCTCATTTTTTATACAGACCGATTTTCTGTTGCTGGGGGGGGGGGGTGAGGATGCAGCTAGGTGCTGGGGAAGATACAGTGTAAAAGAGGACTAAGTCTGGATAAGTAGGGAATAATGGGTGTCGGTACCAAAAGCATATTGTTCCTCAACAGGTCTTGTGCTCACAATGCATGAAAAAGTCGGTATATGATGACAGATTGTTGCAGCTGGATAACATTACGTGCAGAAGGACCTTGATCTAGGAGAGACTGCCAAGGCAGCACCCATGGTTCTGCTCATAGGCTTTGAAAGAAGTTTATTCTCTGAGTGCAGTCACAGAGCCATGCAGGTGAGAAGAAGGACTCTAATGTTTCACTGCAGCTATCATTTAGAGGAATTTTTTGTAGTGAGCTAGTCCCCTCATCCTGCTGTTCATCTTCAGGACAGGTTGCTTCTTCAGTTCTTTCCACAATGCTCAGTTCCATCACAGTTCACCCATTAAGAATAGTGCGCTGGACTCCCTGCATTATTTTTCTTTGCTTAGGTTTACAGAGATTCCTATTCATACAAAGAGCTGCCTCTTGGGCCCTAGAAGCACAAAGCACTCCCTTACCCATCCTGGCTGTTTTCTCCACTGCCCTGCACATTTCAATTTTTCTATTCCACACATTTCTCTGAAGATGTTGGTTTATAAGAGCCAAACCTCATCTCAGTGTTTTCCAACCAGAAAAAAAATGAAAGCAAACAGCAGACAGCTCAGTCGTGAATGGTTCTTCTCATTTCTCCTAGTGAGTGAAAGAGTCAAGCTGGCATCTGTAATCACAGCTCTGCAGTAGGGGACAGAGAGATTGAAATGAAAGAAAGAGCTCCCCAAAACTAGTCAGACTTTCTCCAGACAGCTGGGGTCACTCTCACACCCAGCTCACAACACACACACACACAGAAAATCCATCAAGGAGTCCTGTGGCACTTAAAGACTAACAGATTTATTTTTCGCATGAGCTTTTGTGGGAGAAAATCCCACTTTGTCAGATGCTTCAAAGATGGAGGAACTTACAGAATGGAATGAAAACAAATGCAAGGGAGTGTAAAACATGGGATCAGGTCATACATTGACAGCAAATCAGAGCGGTTGTTAAGGTTCAAACCCTGGGAAGGCTGAAGTCAAATTACCTGTTGTAATGGGAAAAGAACCCATAGTCTTGATTTAATCCTGCTTTCACACAATCTAATTTGCATATTAAGTCAAATTCAGCTGCTTCTCTTTGAAGTCTTGATGTCCCACTGACGTCCCTAAGTACGATCATTAACAAATCATTATCAAGTGATTAGAAAGATGGAAGTGCTCAGCAACTTGTTTTTCTGTTTTGTAATTTCCGATGTCAGTTTTGTGTTCATTTATTCTTTTGCACAGGGGTTGTCCTGTTTGTCCAACGTATAAGGTGTTGGGGCATTTCAGCACATGATGGCATAGATCGCATTAGCAGATGAGCAGGTAAATGAGCCTTTGATGGAGTAGCTGGTTTGATTAGGACCTATGATGGTATTTTTTTGTGCAGATATGTGGGCAAAGTTGGCAACACCCTTCCCAGATTCAGCACCATATTTTCTATCACCAGCAAGCCTGCTTGGCTACTGCCCAGCCCCAGCCCCATATGTTCTGATGTCCCAAAAACACTGAATTCCCCAAGGCTACTCACTGCTTGGGCCCAGCACCATATTTTTTATGAGCAGCCTAACACGGACCCTAAAAAAGTCTTAAGTCATGATATGTGGCAGAAACCTCTGACTCAGTGCATATCACCCAACCATCCTGGATCCAGCTGGCCTCCAGAGTTTGTTAATTTCACGTAGGGTCAAATTCCTCACTCACTTACCAGTAATACCTGGAAATGCTACTCCATCCAGACTGGGCTGCGTAACTGATGATTGCACGGGGCTAGCCTGAATAGCAGAAGGGCATTTTGGTGCTATCAGACATCGAGAAGTGACTGATGTGTCTGTGACTCATAACTGTTACTTTGATGGCCGCCCCTCCCGGGCCATCATTAAAGTATGTAGAACGTGTGAAGTGAACAATGGCTCCTTCACCTTAACTAGATGGCCCCCTTGAACTCAACTGGATGGCCCTTACCACCCTGGGGGCCCATTGTTTTGCAGGGCTTGGTGTAGGTGGGCTCTGCCTGACTGCAAGGTCCTGCAGGGCATGACTCATACCCCCATTGTTCCCCACATTCCCTGTAATCAGGGAAAGGCGGGAAATAGTCTTTAAAAGCTGAGGTTCTGGGGTGCTCAGGCAGGATGGTTTTCAACATCTCTCCTGGCCTGATCAACCAGAAGCTGCCTCCTCCGCTCACAAGTTCCCCCTAGAGCGTATCCATGAGTTACCCCCACGAGTTACTGCCGGCCGATTACGAGTCTCCTCCAGCCTGTAATGCTGTTACCCTTGCTGCTAGGAGTGGCAAGAGTCTGCCCTGCAACCTTTCTCTAAGAAAAAAGTTATTCTATTTCTTTAGGGCTGCTTTAAAACTGCTTTCCCCAGCTTTACACGCTTGCGTGTGTACCTTTCTGTTTGCTTGCAGCTCCAGTTTGTGTTAGGAGCTCCCCGTGTCTGTAATTGCCTCTCGCTACTTTGTATCAGCCAGTGTATCTCTTTTCCTCCTGGGTTGTTTGAACTTGCTTTAAGAGTATTGTGTTTTGCAACATTGTATAGAGTTAATTGGTAGCCTTAGAAGTCTTAAGTTAGCTGTTAAGCTTATAGAATTGTTTTGTTAAGTTGCCTTTGCCCTCCCCTCTGTAACCTCCCCAACTTAAAATAA
Source organism: Podocnemis expansa (assembly GCA_007922195.1). Lineage (NCBI taxonomy): Eukaryota > Metazoa > Chordata > Testudines > Podocnemididae > Podocnemis > Podocnemis expansa. Next base: position 39,481,741 of record ML681972.1, on the reverse strand, counting down.
ACTTTCTTCTCTTTAACTTTACTTGTCCCTTCTTTATTTCTTGAACCACCGCCCCAGTGTGCCCTAAGTTCACCGCTGCACCCAACTCCCTTTCCCGCAGTCCCTCCTTCCCCTGCAACCCCCTTTTCACCACCTCTCCGCTCCTCCCTTCTCCCCCCAGCCGCCACTTTTTCCGCGGCTCCCCCTTTTGCCCCTGCACGCCTTTCTGCGGCTCCCGAGCTGCTTACGCCACTGCTGCCGGCTTCCTGCCACTGCTGCCGGCTTCCCTGCGGCTCCCGAGCCGCCCCCCCGCGGCCGCCGCCGCCGCCTTTTCTGCGGCCGCCCGTCGGCTCCCCTGCGGCTCCGCCGCTTCTCTGGGGCTCCCAGCTCCCGAGCCGCTCCCGCGGCCGCCCGCCAACCCTCCCGGTTCGCCGCCACTTTTGTGCTGCTCCAGCGGCGCTCCCGCTTTCCTTGCGGCTCCCGAGCTGCTCCCGCGGCCACCGCTGCTTCCCCTGAACCCCTCCTGCCTTCCCCGCCCACCGCTTCCCCAAACCTCTTCTGCCTTCCCCGCCAGCCGCTTCCCCAAACTTCTGCCTTCCCCGCCAGCCGCTTCCCCGAACCCCTTCTGCCTTCCCTACCATTTTGCCCTCCTCTGCCTCCCTCACAAACCCCTGAATCCCCTTTCAGCCCCTCCTGCTTCTCCCCATCGCCCACACTCCCACGCACCTACAGCCCCTCTCCTGCCTCTGTCCCCTTACCCCAGCCCCCAAGCACCTCCTCACCCCGCTGCCTTTCGACACCCCCCACTTGCCGTCACTCCTCTTCAGGCCCCAGCTTCCCTGTTACTTATCTTCTCTGCCACTGCGGCACACTAATTTGCATTGTACCCCCCCCCCTTTCCTATAGTGTGTTAACATAGCCTTTAGGTTATAGTGAGTAGGGCTATAGTGTTAGTAGGTTAGCTGAAGAACCCCATTGTCCCCCAACCTGTCCCCACTCCCGAAAGTTAGGTACCCCCCAACACTTTACAGAAACCACTGTGACAAACACAACATACACCGACCACCGCTCCCTATACTCATTTTAATAAAGTGCACCCCGAATCCACCCTGTACCCCACAGGTGCAGTGGTTGCCCCCCAAGATCCTCAAATCTTCGAACCTGCTGGCAAGGTCATGATGCTCTCACACATGCCCAACTCTTCTAGCCAACCGAAAAGACTGGTGTTTAAACAAACTGCTTATGACACATGAGACACCTGCTCACAGCTATAAAAATGGATTAGCTCCATTGCATCTGCAGTCCATCCAGGGAGGGCCACATGCGATAGGGTTCCATTTGGCATGCAAAGCCCAAGTCAGAAAAACACAGTGAAGCAAATCCATGAGGCAAGAGAGAGTCCAAAGGAGGATCTGGACATTGTGATCACTTGAGGTGGGAAGTAAGGAAGATTTGAACAACTACAGATGCAACTTGGTCACTGTGCTCTGGGTCTTAGCTTTCTAGTCACTCCTTGAAATGTCTTTTCCACTGTTCCATGCACATGAATCTGGTCCCAATATGCTCCCAGCTGGCAGTCTTTAGCCATGGATACAATCTCTAATGCAGCAGATAAAAACTCATTGTACTCCCACTGTTGGAAGGACTCCAGGGTCCTGTGCGCTGTGAGTAGTAATATACTCAATCCAAAAACTCTCCTTCTTCATGCAACAATCAGGATGCACAATACATAATTGAGGGCCCCATAGCCAGGGCTGGATTACCACAGGGGCTATAGGGCCTGAAGCCTCAGGCCAGCGGTTTCCCTGTCACCCACCTACCCCCCCCCCAAATTTCCCAACACTCCCTTAGTTGTCAGCTAGTAACAGTGTTATACTGATTTAGTGAGCACCCCAACCTCCCCCACCTCCCTCTAAACACCCCCTAATTTCAAGTCCTGAGGAAGCTGCTGCCCTGGGCCCTGGCCAAAAGGGGGACTCCAGGCTCCAGCCCCTAAAACCACTATGATAATCCAGCATCCCCCACCCCACTCAGTGCTGACAGGGCAGGGGCACCGAGAGCACTCGTGCTCTGCCAGCACTGGAAGGGGTGGCCCTGGGTCCAGAGGCCAGGTTTTACATTCCCACACCACCCCTGGGCTGGCTGGTGTATCCCTAGGGGCAGCACCTGTTCACTCTGCCCAGGGGAGCGAGGCCAGCTGGCACACAGCACCATCTCTGCACCTTCCCAACCTTCCAGGGCCCATGGTCCTGTAGGCTGCACTGAGGGCTGTGCTGCACACCAGCCAGCCACACCAGACTGGCTGGACTGGGGCTGGGGCAGGAGCCTCCTTTGGCCCCAGAGCCCCCTTCCTCCCCCAGCAACAGCCTGCTCACAGGCTGACATGCTGGGAGGTGGCGGGGGGTGCATCCCAGGTTATTTCAGCCCACCCCTTAACAATGTGCCTGCAGCTCTGCTACGGATCCTGTAGGTGCTGTTGGGTGTATTTAATGACATACTCACTGACTGAGTCCACCTCTGACAAAACCCGCCTGTTGTGCAAGGTTGCTGGGTAAACGTTGCACTGGGAACTTTCCCTTGGGCTCAGTCAGTGGTTCGTGGGAAGTCTACTTGGACCCCTCCCATTGGGCCTGACTCGAAGACATTGACAGCAACTGGAGTCTGGGCATTGGCAAACAGGGGTTTTGTAAGGACTGCAGCGATTGGCCCATTGGCTTCATAATGGCACTGAAGCTGTTGAATTCAGCTGTGCATATTGGCAAGCCATGAGCTCCCTTCTTCCCTGCTCTCCCATTGCTCTTTGTTGCCTTGGGATTAGCAGTGCGACAGATCAGCACAGCTGGTGTGCTTTACAGTCAGCCAGAGGGGTCATTCTTGAACCTTGTGCGTCACCCTCTTGTGACCCCAAGGGCTGAGCAAGCTTTCCCCAGCACCTGCTGATGGGAGCATTAGAGACCAGAACTGGGATGCCAGCTCTGAGCCTTGGATTGGCAGAGCAGACCCTTGCGGCATTTGGTGATCACAGGAGCACAAATCCACAACCATATTTAGGCTCCTAACTTCCACTGATTTCCATGGGAGTTAAGAACCTAAATACCTTTATGGATTGGGCTCTCTGCGGTCAGGTGCTGGCAAGACCTCTGTTTTACGGGGAGTCTCCTTCCAACTGGCTGTACAGAACCACAAGGGCTACACAGTGCGCTGGCCAGGGATTCTGTCTGGGAAGCTCAGCCACTGCCACACCCTTGATAATGCTCCCTCTGTGACATGATTGGCCTCTGCCTCTCTGGGAGACTGGCCTTTTGCTGTGTCACACCAGGCTTTTCTGGGTGAACACTCAATGTGCTACCAACTGACCCCTGGAGCAGCTCAGAGGGGATGGCATACTATATATGATTCTGACTCGCTTCCCCATGGCAGTGCAGTCCCATAAATGACAGTGAGCATGGTTTGACTACGCGTAGAATGGCAGCATCTGCACTACAGGAACCTTTGCCCTTGTGTCCTGAGCTGCTTCCAGTGACACCTGTTGCTGTACTGGATCTTCCTCCTGACTGTGGCTATGTGGTGTCATTCTGATATCTGCTGTCTCCCATGGGACTGTCTGCTGAGGTGGCAGGGAGCTAGACTTGTCATATAATGGGCTTTTGCCACCCAAGTATCTAGCAATCCCAAGAAGAAGAATTATTTCCTCATGCTATGTTATCTCACTTCTTCTGGAAAACCTTAGCTCCAAAGGGGTAGCTGTGTTAGCGGAAAAACAAGGAAGGAGTCCTGTGGCACTTAAAGACTAACACATTTATTTATTGTATGAGTTTTCGTGGGAGAAACTCCCACTTCATTAGACACTTTGAATGTAAGTTCCCCCACCTTCAAAGTATCTGAGGAAGTGGGAGTTCCTCCCACAAAAGCTCATGCAATAAATAAATGTGTTAGTCTTTAAGTGCCACAGGAATCCTTGTGTGTTTTTTTGGAAAACTTAGTCTGCCATTAGACCAGGAGTCAGCAACCTTTCCTGACCCCTGTGCCGGCCCCTCCTCCCTGACCCTCAGCCCATGCTGGTGGCCCCCTCCACTGAAAAAGAAGCAGTCACCACTTGAATATTCAGTGGCAGCCATAGCTGGAGTGCCACCCACCATAGAAAGTCACTCTGGGTGGCTTCTTTTGGCGGCAGTGGGCCAGGCACACCACCAAAGCAGCTCCAGGTGGCTTCATTTGGTGGTGACTGAGACGGAGGTCCCCAGGCACACCGCAGAAAGAAGTCACACCACACAGCTACTTTCAACAGTATGGGGGGGGGGGGGAGGATCCTGCCTCAGCTGCTGCCTACAGGAGCTGCGCTGGGCGGCTTCATTCTGCAGAGTGCCTGTAGACCTCTGCCCCAGCTGCTGCTGAAAGAGGCTGCCCAGAGTGACTTTCGACAGCAGAAGTGGCAATTTTGGTGGCGCCACGTGCCGCTGCAAATAGACTCATGTGCCACCATTGTTAGTCTTTAAGTGTTGGGGTCTAATGCAGCCCTGCCTAAGCTGGAGTGACACATGGAGTTGTATTAGGCTCTTAGATTGCTCCACTTGTACCTCCTATATCTCAAACAATGCAAACAGGAAAATAGAACTAAGGCAAAAGTGTATTTGGGTGATCACTATAATTGTGCTTTTATTGCATGTTTTGTGCTTGCTGCTCCATACAGTCTGCACTACCCAGCCTAAAACAACACATGGTAACGTCCTTGCAGCGCACAGAAAGACAAACAATTGGGACCAGCCCTTGGAAAAGTCAGGATTGCGGCAGGATGCTCTTAGTTTGGAGCAATTCCTGCTGAACATGTGGGCGGCCCTGGTAATTGCATTACTCTGGGATCTGTTATTCCAAAGGCAGATTGTTGAAATGTGGCAGTTATTAGAATTGTCTGTTGGGCGGTTTAGGGAGGAATGAAACTGAAAACAAGCTCAGAGAAAGATAGTGTAGCTTAGGCTTGTCAAAGTACAGCTCGCAGGGAGAGGAACAACTCAGCTTTCTCCTGCAGGGAACCAGAGCTTCATAAATGCTCAGGTGATGTACAGGCTGCTGCTCTTTGGAGACCAGGAATGACCTGATCTTTCAGGAAAGCCTGTTTTAAAGCCAATTCCACTGAAGTCTGCAATGCTGTGTAGTTCAGTCCTCTCCCTGCCCGTTCTTCCCCAGCAGCTGGATTTTTTTAGGCCCCCTCAGGGGCTGGTTGCTCTGTGCTGAACTCAAATAAGGTTCCTTGAATGGGCAGATAAGACAATGAGTGGACAGGAAATTAATGTGGCACAAGTCTGAGTTCACTAACCGAGACGTTACGAGGGTGACACAAGAAGGGTGAATTAATCTACCATGCACTGGCTCCAAGGGCAAATTCAGTGCCAATTTTCTGCACTGCTGAAGAGGTAAAGAATTAAAATGATAAATAACAGGAAGTTTCTGATGAATAGAAAGAGCAAGATTGGGGTGAAGTTCCAGGTGCTAAGTCCAGCCAGTAATTAAGAGAACATGTGAGCACACCACTGCCCTCTGCTGTAGGGAATACAGAGGGAAAGTTTGCAGCAGCATATGCTGCTTTCCTCTCCTGGCTTGAGCTAGCTAGCAGCTAAATGCCTGTGATGTCAAAGCGGCAGGCAGTGTCAGCAACTGGGTGAGGCTAGCAGAACTGGCCTCTACACAGACACTTTACACATCAGGCTGTTAACTTACATTTTGGTTTGTCCAAACCAGGTTCATTTTTAATAGTGCAATCACCCAGAGGAAGTGGGACAGAATTCAGCTGCAGTTCAAGAGGATACTTCAGCTTATCCGTCCGTTTAAGCAAAGGCGGCCTTAGACAACTGGGGGCCCTAAAGCAAAGGCCCATTGTGGGGCCTCCTATAGGCCCCCACAATCCCCCTCCGTAGCCCCAGCCCCACACTGCCAGCCCCCCCCCGATGGTCCCAACTCCCCACTATGCAACCCCAGCTCCCTCCCCCACTCACCCTGACACCCCCGGTGCACCTCCCTTACAGCCCTGGCTTCCCATCGCTGGCCCTCAGCCCTCCCTCTGCATCCCCCTGTAGCCATGGCACCTCACCCCCCCACCCATGGCTCTGGCCCCAGGGACAGCCTTCTCTGCCTGCCAGGGGCCCCTGTTCCCCCTGCAGCCCCAGTGCCCCACCAGGTGCCCCAACCCTCCCCCCACGAACCCTTCTCCCTGTGGCTGGCTCCCCCCATGGCCCTTGTGCCCTGCCAGGGGCCCCAAAAATGGTCCCTGTGCCCTGCTGGTGCTCCCCCACCCCACGCCAAAGGCAAGGGGCAGGGCAGGAGCACAGACCTGGCCTCTGGGCTGGCCCACCCTGCCCCTAGGAGAAGCAGCCATCCCGGGGCAGGCAAGAGCCCTGCGTCTGAGACAGCATGCTCTGCCCCATGCCCTTGCCACCAGCACCAGGGCTCTTGCAGCCTGAATGGCCCTGGACCTCGCCTCCCCGCAGAGGCCTGCCTCTGCTGCTGGGCCTGGTCCTGGCTCTGGCACCTGCCATGTGTTCTGCAGGGTGGGAGGCAGACACTGCTTTTTGGGTAGACAAAGGGGCACCTTGTTGCTCAGGGGCCCTAGATGGGCACCTCCTTCACCTACCCCAAAAGCCATCACTACCTTTAAGATGAGTCCTTTCAGGTAATTCAGTGGGAATGCTCACCTGTTTCATCACACACAAGCCAAACTACCATCTTGAACCAGGCTCCTAGTTCTTAGCTAAGGTATGGCACCCTCAATCATTTCTTATACAGTTGCAGAGCAAAACCACTTTCATTTTAACTTAACATGGCACCAGCCAGGGCAGCCCAGCTGCTTCTCTGCTGTGGCAGAGAGGGGCTGCTGGGCCAATTGCATGAGTGTCATTGCAGCCCAACATTCAAGATGCAATGCTGCTCAGTTTGGGGGCTCTCTCATGGGAGAGAGCCAAAGCAATCTTCCTCTTTTCTCCCTCTACCCCCCTCCGCCCCCCACCAGGGCAATCCTGGCCCTGCCAATGGTACATACCATGCAGAAGGCATCTGTGGCTGAGAATACTACTGACTTTTCTGGGAGGTGCTCAGATGCTGTGGTGGAGGCAGCAGTGTAAAACTCCAAGACAGAGTGGTTAGCAGGATGTGGCCAGCAGGGCATCAATGAATGAAGGAATCTTCCAAACAAAGTGGAGGAGGTATGTTTTATTCCAAGCTGTTGTTTAAGCCAGGGTGCCAGCTGGGGCGAATGAGCCGCCAAGGGAGTCCCCTTTCGTATTCTGCAGTGCTGTTATCCAAGTGGGGCCAGCATAGTGTTGGAATAAGAGAGGATACAGGATGGCTTGGCAGGTTGTGGTGTGGTGTAGTGGGTGAGCTCTGGCAGAGGATGCAGACTCTTCTCCCACCCACTGCCCTACTACCTTGTTGCCCAGCAAGCAATGGTCAGAAGGGCAGATCTGTATCTCTAGTTCAAAGGCTGCCTTCCTGCCTCAGTTAGACACCCTGGGGAAGGGAGAACTGTGCCAAAAACGACTCCCAGGGGAGCTCAGCTTAGCTTACATTTATGGAACATGCTTAAAAAAACATAGCACTCCTCCAACCCCCCCCCCCCAGCTCCTTTCCCCAGCCCTCTACTCTCACTTCTTCCAGGGCTGGGACCTCGCACCCCCTGCAGGCAGGCCATTCTTCTCCTTCACCACAGCAACTTTCCTTGCCAAGCTGAAATGGCTGCTCTGCAAGGACCTCATCCTTCCTTTATTTCCTTTCCTTGTGCCCCCCCTGCAGGGCTGGGGAGCTACAGTGACTGATGCAAACAGGCCAGTTAATCTCATTCTGTTTTCCACACACAGCTCCGGGAGGTGAAATTCTGAAACGAAACTCTATGATCATTAAAGGTATGAAATGGCCCTTCCTTCCTCTCCCTTGCTCTCCTTCCAGCCTGCTCCTTGCACTGTGTGCGCTCACAGCACTGGTTTAACTAGCTGAGATTTACGAGGCACATGCTCACAGGTCTCTGAAATAGTCCCTTTGGGGCTGAAACTTTGATCAACTTGTCTTATCCTCACCTCCTCCCATCTTGCTTGGTGCTTTACCTGTGGCATCCTGTCTTCAGTGTTGCCTACCAAGGATGATTGGTTATTTATTAATTATATTGCAACAGGGCTCCTTGGTGCTAATCTATGACCAGTACCCCGTTATGCTGGGTGTTGGACAAACACAAAATAAAAAGACAGTCCCTGTACCAAGGAGCTTACAATCTCAGTGTAAGACAGTGATTTTCAAACTTTTTTTCTTAGGACCCAGTTGAAGAAAATCATTCATGTTCATGACCCAACAATTATATCTTTCAGCTATGCTTTCAAGTCTTTTGGTGGCAGGAGCAGGGATTGCTGTGACCCAGTCCCTGAATGTCTGTGACCCAGTACTGGGTCCCTACCCATAGTTTAAAAACCACTTATGAAAGACATGAGATGACAGCTGGATGCAGCCAGAGGGGGAGGACAGGAGACAATGACGTCATGACAGGCTGTGGTCTCTGCACACCAGCAGCCTAATGAGTGTCAGGTTGTGTGTTGGCATCACAGCAGAGAGTGTGGCAGAGGGTTTGAAGCTGGATACTGTGGGGGCTTTGCAGATATTTAAAGGGAGTACCTCCCATTATTTGTAGCAATGTGGGAGAAAGCACAAAAGTGCTTCCTTGGAAGTGTAACAAGGGTGATGGAGTTTCAAAGGGGCAGCCATGTTAATCTAGTTCAGCAACACAAACAAGGAGTCCTGTGGCACTTAAAGACTAACAAACTTATTTATTCCATGAGCTTTCATGGGAGCAAATCCCACTTTATCATGTGCTTTGAAGATGGGGGAACTCACAGGATGGGATAAAATAAAATAAGTGCAGGGAACTGTAAGTCATGGGATCAGATCACACTGTACCAGCAAATTGAAGCAGTTGTTAAGATTCAAACACTGGGGAACAGCATCTAGAAGAAAATGCAGTCAAATCACCTGTGGTAATGAGAAAAAAATCCAAAGTCCATATTAAGCCCTGAAGCAATTCAGTCAAATTTGCAAATAAATTCAAGCTCTGCAGCTTCTCTTTGAAGCCTTGATCTGGTATTCATCTGTCTGAGCACAATTCGTAAATTGTCAATGGAGTGGTCAGGAAGATTGAAATGCTCACCCACTGGTTTTAGAATGTTGTGATTTCTGATGTCTGATTTGTGCCCATTTACTCTTTTGCACAGAGACTGTCCTGTTTGTCCAATATATAAAGCAGACGGGCATTTCTGGCACATGATGGCATAAATCACATTGGTGGATGAGCACATGAATGAGCCTTTGATGGAGTAGCTGGTTTTATTAGGTCCTGTAATAGTGTCTTTTGTGCAGAGATGTGGACAAAGTTGGCAGCATGGTTTGCTGCAGGGATATGTGCCTGCTTTAATAGTTCTGTTGTTAGGTCTATAGTTGCTGGTGAGTATCTGCTTAAGGTTGGGGGGGGGGGCGTGTCTGTAAGCGAGGAGAGGTCTGTCTCCCAAGGCTTGAGAAAATGAGGGATCATTTTGCAGAATAGGTTGTAGATCCATGATGATGTGCTGTAGAGGTCTCACTTGGGGGTTGTAGGTGATGACCAGTGGCATTCTGTTGTTTTCTTTCTTGGGTTTCTCCTGTAGTAGTTGACTTTGCAGTATCCGCCTGGCTCTGTCAATCTGTTTCTTCACTTCTGCAGGTGGGTACTGTAGTTTTAAGAATGCTTGATAGAACAAGGTGTTTGTCTCTATCTGAGAGATTGGAGCAAATGTGGATATATCTTAGGGATTGGCTGTAGACGTTGGATTGTGTGGTGTGTTTTCGTTGAAAGCTTGAGGGATGTAGGTACCTATACTGATCAGTAGGTTTTCAGTATAGGGTGGTGCTTATGTGTCCCTCCTTAGGTTGTACTGTAGTGTTGAGAAAGTGGGTCTCCTGTGCAGCGTGTTCTAGGCTAAGTTTAATTGTGGAGTAGAAATTGTTGAAATCCCTGTGGAAATCTTCAAGGGCATCCCTACCGTGGGTCCAGATAATGAAGATGTCATCAATGTAGACTAGAGGAGAGGTGGTTTGTGATGAGACCTGAGGAAATGTTGTTGTAAGTTGGCCATAAAAATGCAGGCATATTATGGGGCCATTCACATACCCATAGCAGTGCTGCTGACTTGAAGGTATAAATTATCCTCAAATCTGAAATGGTTGCAGGTGAGTAGACAATCACAGAGTTCAGCAATGAGGTGTGCTGTGGCATCATCTGGGATGGTTCTTCTAAGGTTGTAATCCATCCTTATGTGGGATGTTGGTGTAAAGAGCTTCTGCATCCAAAGTGGCCAGGACAGTGTTTTCTAGAAGCTCACCAATGGATTGGATTTTTCTGAGAAAGTCCGTGGTGTACTGAAGATAGCTCAAAGTGTTGATAGCATAGGGTCTGAGGAGGGAGTCCACATAGCCAGATAAGCCTGCTGTAAGAGTGCCTGTGTGTGAGATGATAGGATGGAAGAATACCAGATCAAGGCTTTGATTTGCTGTTACAGTGTGACCTGACACTATGGCTATGTCCACACCTACGTCGTTATTTTGAAATGAGTTATTTCGAAATAAAGTCCTCATTTTGAAATAAGTTAATTCGAATTAAGAAAATGTTAATTCGAATTAAGGGAAAGCCTGCTATCAAAATGGCTGTTATTTCGAAATGGTTATTTTGAAATAAGGCCGTTCGGGCATGTTGTTTCGAAACAGTTGTTTCGAAACAACATGTCCAAATGGCGTTATTTCGAAATAACCATTTTGAAATAACAGCCCTTTCAAAATGAATGGGGTTTAAGCTGTTTCCAAATGATGGTTCGTATTTTGAAATGACAGAGCCCTTCATTTCGAAATAAGAAAATGTGTGGACCTAATCTTTTTTATTTTGAAATAACCAGTGTTATTTCGAAATAAAAGAGACATGTGGACATACCCTATGACTTACACTCCCCTGCATTTATTTCCTCCAATTCTGTAAGTTCTCCCGTCTTCAAAATGTCTGACAAAGTGGGATTTTCTTCAAAAGCTCATGCAATCAATAAACATGTTAGACTTCAAGTGTCACAGGACTCCTTGTTTGCCTTATAATGCTGCCATCTTGTGGGGAAACAACAGAAGAACAAATAGAGCAAGTCACTAGCAGACCTTCACTAGAAAATAAGGCTAACCTTGTGAACTAATCCAAAGTAAAATCCTGAGCGCAGTCAAAGCAGGTTGTGGTTTTCCCATGAGGTTGCAGCTCCAGTTAAGCCCTAGCCTCCTCTGTAGACTTTACTGCCCCCTGCAAACTGTTGGGAGAATCACAAACTGCCTTGGGTTCGCTAGGATTTGCCTTTGTGTATGTAAGCGGGGGGATGGACCCGCTCTTGTGGGGAACTTCCCAGACTTTGTATACCACCCCGGTGAAGGTGGGTAGCAAAAGGATCTGAGTCCCTGCTCCCACTTCCTTTACCCCAAGGCCTGCCTGACCTCAAAGTCTCCCCTCCCAATCTCCTGTTTGGAGGAGTCTCTGTAACCCCGACAAGGCTGGGCCCCAGGATTCCTGGGGGCTTGACCCCCACTCTTATCGTGGTCTCTCAGGACAGGGCTAGGGTGTCCCCACTCCGGGGTGCTGACCACACCGACCACTCTTCTGGCCCACCAGTTACTATATACACTATATACAATTTATTTAAGCATACAGAAATAAAAAGAATAACCCAATAAGAAAATAGAAAAAAAGTGGAAAAAGGTGAACAATAAACCCCCAGTGCCGCTGCCTGGTGTGGGAGCACTACAAACAGAGTCTCTGGGGCCTGAGGAACAGTCTCACAGTCTGTCCTCCACGTTGCAAGCCCTCTGCCCAGGCCTGGCTGCAACTGGATGATCCAGGGGGCCAGATGCAGGCTCCGGCTGTGGCCACACATCCCCAAGCTCCAGGGGCAGGGCCCTTCTTCCCAGCGTCAGCCCCCCTTCACTGCTCCCCAGCTGCTCACCACACCCAGCTCCAGGTGGCTGCAGCTCCGGCTCCCAGCTGCTGCTCGGGTTCAGTGTGGCTCCTCTGGCCCTCCTGCCGTGGGGCTGCACAGATGAGCTCAGCACCTTGGGCTCCTTCTCCGGCCTCCTGCCCCAGCTTCAGACACCTATGGCTCTGTCACTGCCTCCAGCTCTGCTCTGCTCAGCTCCACTTGGCTTTCTGCTGGTCCAGCTGCTGTGGGTCTGCTCTGCCCAAATCAGCTCAGCCTGGCCTCCCTTCCTGGGTCCTCTGGCTCCCAGCTGCTGGCTGCTTAGTGCTTCCTCCTTAGCTCAGCCCCACACACACTCACACTGGCTTGCCCAGGCGTGTCCAGCCTGCAGTTTCAGCTCAGGGGCGGGGGAGCACTTTCAATTAATCAGGCCATCCTGGGACACTGGCCTCTCCCACTGGCCCTGGGGCTGTCTGTTTCAGAGACCTGCTTCCAGGCGGGAGTGGCCAATCAAAAGGCCCATTCAGTCTTAGTAAGGGGCTATCAGTCCCCTTACATGTAGTTACCTAATACGAGATGAAACACACTTTTTCCCCCAGTGGGGATGTACTCCAAAAGGGTTGGTCTTGAGCAGTGTGTGGGAGAACACGGACATCTCCCTTTCAGACCTGCAAACCTCCAGAGTACTCTTTTCTTAGCGTAGTTCCAAAGGGGCAGCCGTGTTATTCTAATTCAGCAAAAGAAGCAAGGAGTCCTGTGGCACTTAAAGACTAACAGATTTATTTATCGCATGAGCCTCTGTGGGAGAAAATCCCATTTTGTCATCAAGTGCCATAGGACTCCTTGCTTCTTTTTCTTAGTGTAGTGTGCAGAGTCTTTTACCCTGTGTCATGGCAGTGCCTAGCTGGGGGCCCTGCCCTTGCCAGAGCCCTTGGAAGATGCCATAACAACACTGACAGCAGTTTCCTTAGCTCTCTACCGCTGTCTCTCAGCTGAGAGGCAGAAGTGGTGGAGCCAGCAAGGCTTTGGTAATACTGCGGCACCACCAGCTCCCATGTGATGCTTCTGAGGAAGCTGCAGCCTTGCGCTGTGGCCCTTTGGGGCAGGGATTGTCCTGACCTATTTGAAAAGTGCCTGGCCTGTAGCGGCTCCTGGCTAAGTAATAGTAAAACCAACCTGTCTCTCCTCTTACAGTATAGGATCTGTCCTCCAGTCAGGGAGTCCTCCCCAAGCCACTGAAGCCAACCAGCACAGAAGCAGTGCATTGCCCTCCTGAGTCCCTCATGGAGTGTACCTGCCTCAGTTCGCCCTAGGTCCCTTTCTAACCGGGCCAAGTTCAGACCTGCTAGCAGCTAATGCTGCTCCAGCCGTTCCACCACTAACCCCAGGCCTGAGCTTGGCCCCATAGCTCCACGGTAACCTGTCCATGTGCAAGGGAGATGCAGCTTGGCTGGAGTCAAAGAGCCTGCATCATTGACTAGGAACCAAAGCACTGGAGCTGTGAGGCCCCTAGTCTTAGTGAGAGGTGGTGGGGTTGGGCCAGACTGTGTCCAGAGCCAGCAGAGGGAAACTGGGAACAAGCAAACAATATCAGCTCTCCAGTTACTCCCTTCCTTGAGTGAAGCAGGGAACCTGGCAGAGGGCCAAACACAACTGCCCACCCTTGGCATGGCATCAGCAGCAGCTGCAAACAGCTCACCCCAGCCCCAGGGATTCAGCATCTCGGAAGCCTCCCTAGGTAGACACCTAACCTCCTTCACTGGCAGACTCAGCAAAGAGACCAAAGGCCAAGCGAACTCCACACCCCCTGGCTCCCACATGGTCCAGATCTGCCATGCAGGCACCCAGGCTAGACTGAAGCTCCCTCACCTCCCGGGGTGTCAGTCACATGCAGCTTCCAGTTCCACCAGGATGGATTTTCCTCTCCCAGTCTTGTGTGAGTTCACTGCTGTTTCTCCCCAGGAGCCAGAGACTGGCGAACAAACGTGATAGGTCCTTTGTGCAAAAGGAGAGAGTCTCTCCAGGAGAGAGGCTGGGTCTGCCGGCTTCCCCAGGAACACTTTGTATGGCCTAATGCCAATGAGGCCTCTGCTAAAGAAAAAAGAAAAAACAGAGGGAGAGAGTAAGAGTCAGACACAGGGCTTTAAACTGTGAGTGGAACGCCAAAGCTGCTGATCTGCAAGACTTGGTCAGAGCAGTCTGCCTCTGTGTTCCCTAGGGCATGACCGATTTCCTCTCCCTGCCTGCACAGTACTGGCCAAATATTACAAAACATCCTTTTCCTTTTACTGAGCTCGTAGCCTTCGGAAAGATACCCACCCGCTGTCCGTCCCGCTCTGCTGCTGTCTGGCCCCTTCCTTCCTCACAGCCCCTTCCCTGGCCAGGTCTCACTCCTGGCTGGCTAAGGAACCAGAGGCAAGTAGCACAATGAGAGCAGAAGTCCCTAAGTAACCCAGGAGATGCCTGCAGCTGGAAAGGTAGGCAAGAAAGGGACCAGAGGGCTGTGGAGTCAGAGGGAGAGGGGAAGGAGCTGACAGCAATTCAAGCTTCAGCCAAGCTTTGTTTCCCTGCTTCTTACTTCTCAGAGAAGAGTTGCAGCATACTCTTGCTCCCTGGGAAACCAGTGGCAAAGGTCCCACTGAACCTAGCATGTGCCAGATGGGGCCAGGTCTGACTGGGAGAAGAGGTGGCTGTGTCCCAGTCACATGGGCTGAGGGGTAGTTGCCGAGAAGGAAAATTGCTTTCCTTATTCATGAGCTCCTGTTGCTCACAGAAAAGGGTGTTCCTGCAGGGTGGGTATTTTCCTCCTCTGTATGGGGAATGGTTTTCTAGAACAACTCAGCACCTCTCTGTCTCTTGTCAGAGGAGCAGGATTCAGACACTCACAGGCATTCGCCCTGCAGGTGCCCAAGGCTCCACAGAGCCAGTCACTTTGGTGCTTCCTTGAAGTGCCTTGGGAACTTGGGTGCATGGGTTGTGGGTGGGTCATGGGGCCAGAGCAACTGGCAGGGTGTTGTAGCAAGGTCTGCGGGGAGGAGAGGCTGCACAGTGTGCCTGAGAGGCAGTTGTAGCCAGGGCTGTGAGTGAGGGATGCTTTCAAATGGTGGAAGTGTCCATTCTCAGCCTGGCAAAGAGTGGGGCATCTTGTAACATCCCCACCAGCACTGCCACCACTAAACAAGATGCTCTGGTTCCAGACCCATCCCCTGCTTCCCAAGGGAGAGCAGAGCTGAGCTGGGTTTTCTCAGCAGTACCCTCAATGCTCCTGACCCCAGGAGATGTCTATGCAGTGACTGTCCAGAGCATCACAGCAGGCATTCCTGCACACACCCACACAACCCTGGGTGGAAGGGAGGGTTGGGTTGGGGCACTGGTGTTATCTCCAGCTTTTTTCCCAAAGTACCCTGAGAACATAAGATCTGCCTGGCCCTCCCAGCATTGGGCATGGGCAGGAAGGCCTTCTCCCCAGCTGGGGGTTCACCTCTGGTACCCACCAGAGATGGGACATCTCTTCCCACAGTCTGCAACTTTAGTAGAGGAACATGGCTATCTCTTTTTACAGCACTGGGCCCGATGACCCTAAGTCACCTGTGGCATCTGACAACCTGTCCACAGCTTTCTGGCTCACCAGGAAGCAGGGGTGTCACTGGTGCTGGGCACATGGGGCATGTGCCCCGAATCCCGGCGCCAGTGCCCTGGGTCTGGCGTAGCCTGCCTCTCCCGGTCTCCAGCCCGATCAGGCCAGAGATCCGGGGCCCAGCCGTCTCCAGCTGGGGATCCGGGGCTCAGCCGCCCGCAGCCACGGATTTGGGGCTCAGCTGCCCACAGCCGCAGAGGCCACTCTTGGCCCCATCCCTGGCCGGGGATCTGGAGCTCAGCCGCTCACGGCTGCATCCCTGGCTGTGGGTGTGGCCTAGACCGGTGCCCCGGGTGTTTCCCCAGGGCAGCGATGCCCCTGGCAGGAAGACTAGGCATGAGTCATACACACAGGCACCCTTGCTGTTTGGGGTCTCTGCAGCTACCCGAAGACTCCTGCCAAGTTCATCCTAATGACACTGCTAAGGGGGAGTAGCAGATCTGGGTGGAGGAAGAAAACTGGTATTCCCACCACACAGCACTTCAATGGCCAAGAAACAGGGCAATGTGATAGGGCCTCTCTGACTATGGAATTGAGGGGCATGTAAACATTCCCCAGACACAAAAACGCCCCCCTTAAAATGTTAGTGACGTGTTAGCTTCTGCCTAGTAACCTCCACCTCACCCTGGCAGGAACAAGGGACTCCTGCTCTGGGCAACTCAGGAATGCTGCATCTTCCTGCAATGGTAAGGTGTATGAGACAGCTCATAGGGCAGAGCCACATAGCAGCAATGAAGCACCTGTGACCTCTCAGCAGCACTCAGGTTTCCACATCAGTGCCCCCCCCCCCACCCCTCCCAGTTTGCAGCTAGTGAAGCATTCAAAGTGTAATCAGGAGGCTCCAAGGAAGCATTTAAACTGGAATCCATGTGACAGACAGACACATACTTAGTCATACTCCCAAGTAACAAACATAAAACTTGAGCCCCAGGGCAGCAGCAAGGGCTTGGTGTGGTCTTTTTCCAGGCCCATGGAATTTGCCATGGAATTAGTTCCTGGCTAATTATTACCATCTGTTTCTTTGCTGGCAACAGCCACTATTCTGAATGGCTCATGCATGATATTGTTGCTGAGGGTGCTGGAGGACTGAGGGGCTGCAGCCAATGACAGCAAGCCATTCTGAACTTCATGGGAAGAAGCAGGGCCTCTGTAGTGGGTTTCTCCACAGCCTTTGAGTGAGTAGATTCCCAGTGCTCTCTGTGCTCAGGCTCCACATGTGGCTGCTTTGTAAGAAATGTTGGGTGGTGTCTCACTAACTGTCTGGGACATGCCAGTTGTGTTTCTGCCTCTTGATGGTACTGAGGACAGCTAGTTGTTTCCCTCCAGGGAACTAACTGGAGCCAGACCTGAATGCTTTCAGATGGGCTTGAATAGCAAAGGGCTTGTTTACTGGGCATGGGCATTAAAGGTTTGGTGATATCTTCCACAGTTTGGAAATGAACCCAGGTGTCCCTGATTTGTAGGCCTGGGCTCATTTCCAAACCGTGGTGGGAGAAGTGTTATCTAGCTGAGTTCTATTGGACAAGTCATTTTGCCTCACTGTGTCTTCACCTTCCCCATTTGAAAAATGGGAATAACACCAACCAACTTCACTGGGGCTGGGAGACCTAGTTCATGTCCGTCACTGAGACGGGTGAAGTGATATGAGAGTGTGCACTGTATAGATTCCCAGTGTCAAGAACCCTGTTTTCTCACATGAATGAGAAAATAATTGTCTTTCAAGCAAATCTGTGCATGTGTATGAAGGGAATGCATACACACTTGTATGAGCATGCAAACTCCCCCTGATGATATCTGCCAATAGCTCAGTGATGGGAGCCCCTGTTTATTGGTAGCATAGTGTGGCCCCTTTGTCAGCGAAGAATTGTGTCTGCAGGTGTGACTGAAATAGCCAGTAATTAGAACACAGAGAGCTCTGCTCCCAGACAGGCTGAGTGTCACCTGAGCATTTTACCTGCTGCATGTCTCCTGGCCTTGTTCAGAGGCCGATACAGAACATCCTGGCTTCTTCCCACACCAGTGATGGCCATTTGCCAATGTACACATATTGCTTCAGTGCTGGCTCTGCTTTACAGTGACAGCATTGCAGCCCATCTGGCTAAGAATTGAGCTGTACACGCTATGGTGGGATTCATGTTTAGGGTCAAATGGCTTTTTTTACAGGACAGACTTCTTAGGAAGTTTTGCATTCTTGTAGCTTGGCAAGAATTTGCTATTTATCTCATGATGCCTGATGAAGTCACATCTCAGATAAATCATTGGAGCCTGGCTAGAACACCCCAGCCTGCAGTGAAGTCAAGAAACCAAAAGCTGTATTCAGTCTTCTTGGGGGGGCAAGGCAGTGTTGAAATGAATCCTCTTATTGTAGCCTTCTGCCTCTGCAGGGACACTGAATTTTACCTAGGCAGAAAATAGCAGAGTTTTAGAATTATTTTAAATTAAAATAGCTGCTGGGAGTTATTTTAAAACCAGAGGCACCAAAATTAAAGAGCCTTCTTGGCCTACCCCAGCCCACAGGAACCCTGCCAGCCTTGAGGCACTGCCCTTTTAACTTTCCTTTCCATCACGTCAGTGCCAGGATCTGTTATGTCTGTGAGCAAAGGCCAGCTCCACATGAATGTCAAACTGTTTCAAGCCGTTTCCATATTAGTCAGACCAGTGGGTGAGGTACTTATCCCACAGTTGCAAAGTGTAAGAGAGAGGAAATAAGGCAAGAGAAAGCAAATGCCAGCCTGGTGTTCATGATCTGACAGTTTCCACTAGCATGCGAAAAATAATCTGTTAGTTTTTAAGTGCCACACGACTCCCTGGTTTTTTTTCCACTAACAAAGCCTGGCTGCAGGGTCATTGGATTCCACAAAGTCTATCCAGCATGTTAGGGCTTAAAAACGTTACCTGTTGTTTGAGGGATTTGATGATCCCATAAATGTGGCATCTGGGCACTTGACCTAAGGAGGCTGGAATTATCAGAAAGGTTCAGAATTCACATTGGGGTCAGACTTTTTATAGCACTTCAGCATGTCAGGTTTATATTGCTGCACAGCCCTTGGGAAAATCTGGCTTAGGTAGTGGGGAGGTGGCACATGGAAATCGGGCCCTAAAAGTAAGGCACTCGTTTGTTATCAGTGAACAGCCCAAACCACCTGAGCTAAGGACCATAGCTAAGGAGCCTGCTGAAGACACTCTGCTTGCACACCCCACCAGCCCATATCTAGGAACCATCTGTGTCAGGGGGAGCATCTTCCCCCATCTCAGCATTGGGGAATCATTGTTTCTTTTACTCTAATGTTTATGCAGAAACTGCAGAATCACGGTTGGTTCCTGAATAACTGTGTTAAGTAAATACAATCCAGGGCTGTCACTAGGCCGGGGCAAGTGGGGCAAGGCCGCAAGCACTGTATTTTAGAGGGATCAGGGGACGGATCCCCTGCGCCCTCTAAAATTCAGCACCTGGGACTTCGAGTGCTGCCTGCAAATGGATCTGGTTCTCTGCTGCCTGAGCGGCAATGGGGAGCCGGCTCCATCCCCAGTCACTGCCAGAAGGCAGCTGGGGCTGGATCCGGCTCCCTGACGCCTACTGGCGCCTGGGGATGGATTGGGCTCTGGGCTGGATTGGTGCCTGGATTGGGGGAGGGTGCCTTTGAGGCTGCTTGCTCTGGGCGCCAGAATAGCTAGTTACAGCCCTCATACAACCATGCTGCATACAGAGTGCCTCCCTAGCTGCTTCTAACTCACGGAATAGAGGTCCCACCTCTAGAGGATTACACACCATTTGAAGTGCTGCTCCTGCACACAACAGAAATTGAAAAGATTTATTCTACAGAACTGGTCTTTTAAGCTCCTGGTTGAGCTGCAGCATATATAACAGCCTTGAAAGTGACAGCTAAAAACAATGGCATCAAAAATTATTTCCCCTTTACTTGCCTTCCAGACCTGAGATCAGGGTTTGTGCTTCACTCCTGCAGCAAGGAACATCAAGAACCCTTGGGACATTAGAAAGAATACAGCTCCACTCTGCATTACGGCCGTGCCATGTTACCCTGTGGTACGGAAAGTCTATTAACCAGAAGGCAGGAGTTAGCTAGTAAAGAGCCATTGTGGTCCCTTGCCTACTGTCGCCTGTCTGTAAAGCAGTGGTTCTCAACCTTTTGTGGGTCCTAACATGTTTGTGGCATATCGTGAGCCTACAGGACACACAAAGCCTCCCGCTCCACTGAATCTATCCATCTCCTTGGCTCTCCGCGACACACTTACTGCTGTGTGGCAACACAGTAATGCGTCCCAACACAGTGGTGGAGAGCCTCTGTTCTAAAGCTCCCCATGTCCCTGCACGTCCCTTGGTCCAGCAGTGCACTGGCTTTCACTCTATCAGCATGACTGCACTTATTTTGAACTAGGCAAAGTACCGTGCTACTGAGGATCATCTCAGTGCCCATGCAGACAGCATAGCAGCTACACTGGGACAATTAGTCCTTCAGGGACTTTTCCACAATGTCCCCTCAGCTGTCTCTGTGCTGTAGACCAGGTCCCACAAGCTATTTTCTGAGCCCTGCTCTTAATTGTTTGGGCGCAAATGCCTGTTTGGGTTATTACCCCACCCTAGCCATCAAATCCTTGAGTGAGATGAACAATAAACACTTCAGATGGCTGGGGACTGCTTTTTGGGAACTACCACTAATGAGTAACCCAGACAATGCCCCTGAATGTAAAGAAGGCTTTGGGAACAACCCAGACTACTCAGCCATTGACACGGGACACTGCACATGTCTGCTGACCTTAGCCACATCTTAGGGATTATTCACCAAATGCGTGCATTTGGCTAGGAGACCTACTGCAGCGCTCACATGACTTTCATCTGACTTGGCTTTCTTCTGGTGATATTCAGACAGTAGGAGCCTCCAGACCGTCAGACTTTTCCCTAGGAAAGAACTGAACCATAAGAGGTAATTTTCCCTCATACAAAATACTTTCTTTAGACTCTAGGACGTTTGGGATGGTTTTAGTTCTTCTGTGATTAGAAGTATTCTAAGTGCTGTAGTCTCTGTCCCTTTGCATGCAGAGGGGAGGAATTCTGGGTCTTTATTTATGTGGCCATTGTCTGGCATTTTTCAGCATTGTGGATATACATGGATATGAGCAGGGAGAGTAAGAAGTATTTCACCCCATCAGCCCAGTCTGAAAGAGAATACCCCAGTAATAGAGATGTTGGGAAATGATCCTTTGTTCTTGTGAACAAAATGTATAAGAAAACAATTACATTTTCCTTTGTGGTGGCATTTTTCTTTGCAGATGGTTGGATTTTTGTCCCCCATGCCCAAAAAAGTAAAACTCCCAAATGGAAAAAGTTTCAGTTTTTTGAGTTTTCTGAGTTTTTTTTTAGCAAAAATGCCCAGAATTCCCCACAGTTTCCATGTTGTGAAAAAGGCTACTTTCTCCCCCAGCACCCCCTGGCAATGTTCAAATGACAAACTTCAACCAATGATGTTGTTGTCTGTGCATGGAAAATACTGTATACAATTATCCATATCATGGAAATGGTGGGCTGGAAGGGCCCTTGTGCATTGAGGTAGGACCAAGTAAACCTAGACTCTTCCTTACAGAGGTTGTCCAACCTGTTCTTAAAAACTTTCGCGGACGGGGGTTCCACAACCTCCCCAGGGAAGCTTATTCCAGACCTAAACAGTGGTTAAAATATAATTTGATGGGCCCTGGAAACCCATCTAATCTCTGGCCCCCCTTCCCGTATTGTGCAGGCCCCAGCCCAGGTAGGCATTTGCAACCATTTCTCAGTGACATACACATCTGTTACCACTCCATAAAAATATGGCTATTGCTCCATAAAAATACTGGTCCCAAGTCTGGCCTCACACACTCACCCCTCCACTCCTCTGCACCTCCCTGACTTGATCCTGTCCTCACTCTGTGCCTCCACTGCTGCCCCCCCCGCCCTGATCCTGGCCTCACACACTGCCCCCTCACCCCAATCCTGGTCTCCCACACTGTTCCCTCTGCACCCCTATCCCCATCCTGGCCTCACATGCTGTCCCCTCTGCCCCCCAAGCCCCATCCTGGCCTCATACAAGTGTCCCCACTGCCCCCCCAGATGGTACTTGGTCCTGGCATGAATGCAGAGTACCTGACTCAGTGACCTCTCATGGTCCTTGGCCACACCACTCCCACTCTGAGCACGCATCTGAGCATGCTCAGGGCAGGGGATTTGAAAACTCCCCCAGCTTGGCTTCAGCTCCCTGGCCAGGGCAGGGTGAAACATGCGTTCCACCTGATTTTTCTATTTTTCAGGGTCCTGGAACTCTGGCCCCTCAAATTTGTGAGCCCTGGAATGTGTTCTTGCTTACTTTAATCCCTGGACCTAAACCAACCTTAGAATTAGAAAAATTTTCCTAATATCCACCCTAAATCGCCTTTGCTGCAGATAAAGTACATTTCTTCTTGCCCTACCTCCAGTGGACCATCCTCTGTATAACAGTCCTTAACGCACTGAAAACTGTTAACTGTTCCCCTCTCAGTGTTCCTTTCCTAAGACTAAACATGCCCTATTTTTTAACGTTTGCTTGTAGGTTAGACTTTCTAAACCTTTTATAACTTTTGTTGTGCCTTTCTACAATTTATCTACATCTTTTCTAAAGTGTGGCACCCAGAACTGGACACTGAACTCCAGCCAATGCCTCATCAATGCCTAGTAGAGTGGGACAGCTACCTCTAGTGTCTTCCATATAACATTCCTGTTAATACAGCCCAGAATTATATTAACCTTTATCACAGTTGCATCACATTTGTTGACTCATATTCAACTTGTGATCCACTATAGCCCTCAGATCCTTTGTAGCAGTATTGCCACCTTGCCAGTTATTCATTTCCCGTTTTGCAGTTGTGCGTTTGATTTTCCTTCCTACATGAAATATTTTGCACCTGTCTTTATTGAATTTCATCCAGCTGAAATCAGACCAGTTCTCTAACTTGTCAAGGTCATTCTAAATTCTAATCCTGTCCTCCAAAGTGCTTGCAACCCCTCCCAGCATGGTGTTGCTGCAAATTTTATAAGCATACTTTCTACTCTGTTATCTAAGTTGTTAATAAAAATATGGAATAGTAATAGACCCAGGACACTCCCCTGTGGATATCCACTCCCAGTTTGACAGCAAATCATTGATAACTGCTCTCTGAGTACAGTCTTTCAATTAGTTGTGCATCCATTTCATAGTAATTTCACCTAGACAGCATTTCCTTAGTTCTGCATGACAATCTCATAAGTACACTATGTCAAATCCTTACTAAAATCAAGCTATAACACATATGCTACTAACACATCCACTATGCCAGTAGTCTTGTCAAAGAAGGTAAGTTGGTTTGGCATGATTTATCATTGACAAATATGTGCTGGCTATTCCTTATCACCCTATTATCCACTAGGTGCTTTGAAACTGATTGTTTAATTGTTTAATAATTTGTTCCATCTCCCACAAAAGCTCATGCAATAAATACATTTGTTAGTCTTTAAGTGCCACAGGACTCCTTGTTTAATTTGTTCCAGCATCTTTCCAGGTTGATAGGGCTATAGTTCCTCAGGTCCTCTTCGTTCCCCTTGTTAAAGATCGGCCTTGAAAGTCCTTCTCTGGTCCGCTGGAAGCTCATCTATCTTCCTTGAGTTCTTGATGATCATTGCTAACAATTCAGAGATTGTTTCAGGTAGTTTTTCAAGTACCCCAGGACGAATTTCAGCAGGCCTTGTCATCTTGAATACATTTAACTTATGAAATATTCCTTATCCCATTCTTTCCCTGTTTTGGTTTCTGTTCTTTCTCCCTTGTTTTCGTATTAATTGTGTTGAGTATCTGGTCACCATTAACACTTGTAGTGTAGACTAAAACAAAATAAGCATTAAATACTTCAGCTTTCTTTATGTCATTAGTTATTAGCTCTCTTTGCCTACAAAGTAAAAGATTTACAATATCTTTCATCTTTCGTTTCCTCCTAAAACATTTTAAGAATCTCCTCTTGTTGTCTTTTATGTTCCTTGCTGGGTAAAACTCATTTTGTGCCCTAACCTTTTTGATTTTGTCTCTGTACACTTCTGACATTCTTTTATGCTCCTCCTTAGCAATTGTTCTACTTTTTGTAGGATTTCTTTTTGATTTTCAGGTCAATCAGCAGCAGGAGCATCGCTTCCCCTGGAAAGGACCCAGGGCACCAACCCAGGCCCCCCCCCCACCTGGACGCCATGCTCCTCGCCGCAGGCCATGCCCTGGGCCAGGGATGGGGCCAGGAGCAGCCACTGCCAGCTGGGCCCGGATCCCCAGTTGGGAACAGGGACGGAAGCGGCAGCCGTGGCCGCGGATGGCTGGGCCCCAGATCCTCCACTGGGGACGGGGACGGAGCCGCCGCCGCGGCCGTGGGCAGCTGGCCCCGCATCGGGCAAGAGACCGGGAGAGGTGGGGCCACACCAGACCCAGGGCACTGGTGCCAGGATTCAGGACATGGGCCCCATGTGCCCAGCGCCAGCAACGCCCCTGTTCAGCAGCTCCTCATGGAGCCATATGGCTTCTTGCTATTCTTCCTAGCTTTCCTTTGGATTGGGATAGTTTGCAGATATGCCTTTAATATCATCTCATTGAGAAACTGCCAGTTTTTCCTTCCATAGGACCTTACCTATCAGTTCTCTGAATTTGTTAATTTCTGGTTGCTTGAAGTTCATTGTCCTTATTTTGCCACTCTTACACCTTCCTTTCCTTAGAATCATTAAATGTCTTATTTCATGGTCCTTTTCATCTACCTTCAGATTCACAACCATTCCTCCCTGCTGGTAAGAATCAGGTCTCAAATGGCTGCCCACCTGTCTAATACCAAAAGTTGGTCTCAGTACATGCCAAGAACTTACTGGACATTTTGTGCTTTGCTGTGGTTTTTTTCCAATAGATATCTGGGTAGTTAAAGAAGCAAGGAGTCCTGTGTCGCGTAAAGACTAACATATATTTATCACATGAGCTTTTGTGGGATCTCCCACAGAAGCTCACGCAATAAATAAACCTGTTAGTCTAAGCACCACAGGACTCCTTGCTTCTTTTGCTGAACTAGACTAACACGGCTGCCCCTTTGGAACTTGGGTAGTTAAAGTCCCTCATTACAGCCAGGGCTGGTATTCATGGTGTTTCCATAATTTGCTCTAGAAATCATAAACAATCCTATCTGGCTTTCACAGCGGGGACATGGCTTTGCTTTCTGACCGTAATAAAATCATAATGCAATCACTGATCCACTTTTCTTTTCAAATCCTTCTCCTGTGGAATGATTTTCTCCATGAGGAGAGGTTATTTTCAGGGAAACACAGCACTGATGGGAATATCTGCCTCATCGGGGATTCCAATTACCCCAGATAAGAGCTCCTGAGCATGTGATTGCTCTTGACTCCAAGGAACTCAAGAGGAGATTATGTCAGCTGCTATGAGTAAACTGGGCAATCATTACACACACAAATTCACCCACTGTGATGTGAACATGACTGTTCCTGAAATGCAACTCTAAGAACCCCAGTCTCGGGACACGTCCTGCTTCACAGATGCAATTTCCATGGGCCTTGCCATTCTGCCAGTGTACATTTTAGTTCATCAGATAAAATATAAGAAAAGCACAGACCTCAATTCACCCCAAAAAACCTGAAAAAAGCCAATTTCAACATAAGAATCATGGGATGTGTCTCTGGATATGGGTACTTTGCTACCAGACTTTCATTCGTAGTAATATATGGAAGAAAGTGGTATAATTATGTGCAGACAGGGTTATATTTTCGGCAGCACTACAGTACAAAGGCAGCATATACATCTATGGCGAGAGCAGGACAATGTGTCTAATTAGGACTGTTGGGAATATTGTTCCTGGATGTTGTCTCTGGTTCTGCTGCAGTTTTGGGCAAGTCTATGCCTCAGCTTCTTCTGTGGAGCGGGAATAACAGCTGCTTGTGGAGGAACTGAGGGGCTTGATTAATGAAGGTGACCAGACCAGATAGCACAGTGATGGGCACATGACTGTAGACAGTGGGCTAGAAGAGGTTCTCTGCTGGTGTAACTCAGTATAGCTCCACTGAGTTTGGTGGTGCTATGGGGTATCCCTACACTTACAATTTAGTTTGAATTAATGAGGATTAATTTGAACTAAATTAATGCATGGCTACACTGGCTTTTATTACTTCGAACTAAGGAATTCCTTAAGTTTGAAGTTACGAACACTTACTTTGAAGTTACAAAACCTTGCTTAACTTCAGAGTAAGGGTTAGTTCGAACTTATCAGTATGTATTAACCCAGTGGAGCTGCATTAATTCAAACTAACAGACCTTCTTCATTCCAGGGTGCCTTCCTCTTTCTACGTATTGGACGGCGGCATGGCCTTTCTCAGGGGCCATGTTGCCACACTTCCCATGGTGCACCCCTCCTAGATCAAACTAGCAAGTCCTGTCCATGGACATGCTAGTTCAATTTGGGTTTCTAGTGGGGACATGTTAGTTTGAATTAACTTAGTTCGAATTAACTATTATTAGCTCAAATTAATTAATTCAAACTAAGTTAATACGAACTAACTTCTTAAGTGTAGGTATAGCCACAGTGATTTAGACCAGCAGAGGATTTGCCTTAAGGACTGTGAAGCTTAGTGGGCTCCTCACATAAAAACTCTAGAAAAGATTGCGATTTCAATGCAAAGGGTAAATATTACGCCACAGCTTTGCAGGGTAAAATTTAGTTCAATAAAAGAGCAGATAACTCTGTATTAGTAGACCCATATGTGAATGTTATTTTAACCTCAGAAGCACATCCAGATTACATTTTGTCATTGTTAATAAAACCAAAAATCACTGGTGCTGAGGAGTGACTGCTTGGAACCCAGCAACCAGGACATACCAATTTCTGGAAACAAATAGGACATTCTGAAGACCCATTCACAGATAAGCCAGAGATCTTGTCAGCAGCCTTTTTCTGCACCTTGGTTCTTTTCTTATAATGATGCATTTACCAAGGTAATTTTAAGATATATCTGTGGGTGCAGAACTTGTACTACCATAGCTGCATGCAGAAACACTGCTGGGCTGGGGAAGGACCCAGAGCTTGGCGCGCTGCAACTTGGGGCTCGAGCTCGGCAAGTGTGCCACCACTGCAGGTGGCCCGGTGGCAGATCTGGGCCTTAGGTGCTTGAGCCCTGTAAGGCCAATGCCAGCGACGCCCCTGGCTGCATGGCACCCCTTCCTATGGTAAGACCATCACCATGGGACCAGCCCCACGTGACTCTTATGTATGAAAACACCTGCTGGCTTCTCTGGAAGAGATGCTGGCATTGCACATATACAGATGAGTCCTAAGTGTTTACTGCAGTTTGTTTCGGTAGTTTGTTAGTATGAAAACTTTTTGTAAGTCAGATTTATATAGATGCAGGTCTCCCAGGCCTATCTGAGAGATGCTATCCAGGCTCTGGATTAGTTAGTCACTTGTACGAGTGTTTTTAAAAAGGGGGTTTTGTTCCAGTTGAAGTATTTATACCATTGGCTGGTATTTTTTGTTCAGCGGCTTGCAAGTGCTTAGTATGCAGTTGCTTGCTAGTTCCTAGTGTGCAGTTGGCTTCTTTATAAATGTTTGTTTTTCTCCCACTTGTAAACAAACAAGGTTTTGCAACAAGACATTGTGGGAGTGCACTTGTGGTGGTGCAGGTGGCCCTTTAATTCTAGTCCCCCATTTTAAAGGTGCATGACCAAACAGTCTTCAGGGCTAAGGCCTGCTCTGCCTTTGCAATTTGCACCTGCCAAATAATTGAAGCCAGAGCTCAGACAGGTCCTAATGCGTCACACCCACATTCAGGGAGTGAGCCATGCAAACACCCAGGCTGGCACTCACCTGTCAACTGCAGGTGCAGCTGCACCTAGAAAAGGAAGAACAGGCCCCAACACTTTTGAAAATGCGCCCTGTGGAAGTGACTGGAAGTGACAAACACCCACCTGGGACATGGGCTGGTTGATTTTCTTCAGACAGGTTGAACAGGTGCTAGTAAGAGAGAGGGAGGAAAGGAAAACCCTGTCACCAGTTTGCTGGGGTTTTGTCCTTATTTGTGTTTGTTTGGGCAAGGCATGTCAATCAGGGATTTCCCTAACACCCCCTGGAACTTCTGAACACCTCCAGCTGTCATCTAGTAACAGTGTTATACCACTTTAGTGAACACCCCAACACCTCCCCTAATTTCAAGTCCTGGGGAGAATACTGGTCAATATTGAACTTCAGCCTCAGCCTGGGACACAGAGAGCAATTGTGTCACTAACACCTGGGGGAGGCTGTGCTGGGGAAACAGGGCTCCTTGCAAGTGGGCAGCAGATCCCTCCAGAGCCGTGGCAGTGAGTTCAGGGTAGGGTTACCAGCAGGGCTAGCTCAAGGGGTTGTGCTGCCCCAAGCCAAATTTTGATTTGACCCCCCCCATCTCATTCATGGAGGTTGCAACTGGTTTTCCAAAGTGCAAAAATCTGCAGCATCTGCCTGCAGGAGGATTTAAAGTGCACTCTGCCTACATGACATAAACTGCAGGTTGACTAACAGTGCCTGAGCTGCTAGGAAAGATTTAAAGAGGCAGGAGCCAGCCTGATCTTGGGGGGGGCTAGGCACCCCTATGAACCGTCACCTGAAGCCATGGCTGTCTTTTGCCTCACAGTGGAGCCAGCCCTGCTTACCAAATTCCAAAGGGATAGCCGTGTTAGTCTAGTCCAGTAAAAAAAA
>ML681972.1:39272211-39449882 GCA_007922195.1 Podocnemis expansa | reverse complement strand
GCAGACCCTTGTGCTGCGCCCCCCCCCCCCCCCTGCCGGGGGCTAGGGGGCTGGGTTGGGGCGGGGCTGCGGGTCTGCCCCCCCTTCCCTGGCCACGGGTGCTGCTCTGGGGTCTGTGCTGGAGCAGCGGGGAGGGGGTGGGAGGCAACGCAGTTGGAGGGGATAACGATTAGGGCTCCATGCTGCTTCCTGCCCTCTCCCCACTGCTCTGGCACAGACCCCAGAGCAGCATCCGTGGAGGGGAAGTGGGGTGGCTGGACCGGCAGCACTGAACCTCGCAGACCCCAGCATGGGGGGGGGGCAGCAGTGCAGCCGTGTGAGGCCCCCCAAAGTGTGGGGTCCTGGGCGGCCGCCCTGCTCACCCTCCCCTAGGGACGGGCCTGACCAGAAAAAGGAAAGATCAATGGCAGGCGGGCAGGGCATGGAATGTTATAGGAGGGAGAGGAGCTGGGTTGGCAAACTGAGCTGGATGAAGTTGAGCGAGCATGCTGGCTGTTAAGGGAAGGTGCATGATACTAATGTAGGAAGAAAGGATATGTAACTATTTTAACTGACATAACTTGACTATCTCTAGGTAGTCTTATTGCTTTTCTGTGTGCTAGCTAAGGCTGTGCTGAATCCTCACCATCTAAACGTCCTCATTCGGGCATTCACTTGTTTATTGTTATACATTAATAACAAAAACATACAATGCACTCAAAGTTTGCATGGTGCTTTAGAACAGTGTTTCCCAACCAGTGTGCCATGAATTCTGAGCAGGTGTGCCACACGTTTTTTTGGAAAACTTCTCAAAGAGCTCTGGATTGGCTCATTGGCTCATGAATATTCATGAGTTCATTTGGAAACTATATAGAATAGAATAGAATAGAATAGCATCATGGTGGTGTGCCTCAAATTCATTAAAGGTAGCAAGGTGTGCCACAGCAGAGAAAATTCTGGGAACCACTGCTTTAGAAAGACTGAAAAATCTCTGGTTTGCCCTGAAGAGTTCATCCTTAAAACAGTAAATTCTGTCCTCTGAGTTTTGCAGCTGTTAACTCAAACACACGCCCTCTTATTCTAATTCTGTGATAAGCCTGGAGCCTGCCAACAGACTAGTTTTAGAGAGCACTTAACAAGGCTCAGATCAGATGAGAGCAAGCTAGAAACGGGGAGTGCCAGAGAGAAGTGACTGTTATCATGACCTTTGTGCTGTATGTCTGACACACTGTGGCCTTATGTAAACGGTTTTTTTCACCTCTTGTCTGTAAAATTCCAGATGTAACCTCATTTTTGTAGCCCTGTTCCCTGACACAGATGTCCTTTATCCATGTGAATCAGTGATTTCTAAACAAACAAGTTCCAAAGGGGTAGCAAGTTCCCCCATCTTCGAAGCATCTGATGAAGTGGGATTTTCTCCCATGAATGCTCATGCAATAAATAAATTTGTTAGTCTTTAAGAACACATAACTCCTTGTTTGTTTTGCTGAACTAGATGAACACAGCTACCCCTTTGGAACTTGTCAACATGCAAGTGATTTCTAAATGAGCCTTATACTTTATTCCCTTCTGCTGTTACCTATGAGGTTGATGTACAGTTTGTAGTACAGAAATCACTGAGAGAGCTGATGTGGATCCTGACCACATTGTGCTAGGGACTGTACAGATACATATTTAGATACAGCAAAAGAAGCAAGGAGCCCTGTGGCACTTAAAGACTAACAAATTTATTTATCGCGTGAGCTTTTGTGGGAGAAAATCCCACTTCATCAGACACTTTGAAGATGGGGGAGCTTACAGAACAGGAGGAAAATAAATGCAGGGGAGTGTAAGACATGTGATCAGGTCATAATGTAACAGCAAATCAAAGCAATTGTTAAGATTCAAGCACTGGGAAACAGCACATAGAGGGAGGTGAGGTCAAATCACCTGTTGTAATTGGAACAATAGTCACGATTTAATCCTGCTTCCACACAATTGAATCTGCGTATTAAATCAAGCTTAGCTGTTTCTCTTTGAAGTCTTGATGTCCCATTGATTTGGTTGAGCACGGTTGTTAACAAGTCATTCACAGAGTGATTAGAAAGATGGAAGTGCTCAACAACTGGTTTTTGAGTGTTGTGATTTCTGATGTCAGTTTTGTGCCCATTTATTCTTTTGTGCAGGGATTGTCCTGTTTGTCCAATATATAAGGTGTGGGGGCATTTCTGGCACATGATGGCATAAATCACATTGGTGGATGAGCAAGTGAATGAGCCCTTGGTGGAGTAGCTGGCCTGATTAGGACCTATGATGGTATCTTTTGTGCAGATATTTGGGCAAAGTTGGCAACGGGGTTTGTTGCAGGGATACGTGCCTGCTTTAATGTTTCTGTTGTTACGTACATAGTTGCTGGTGATTATCTCCTTAAGGTTAGGGGGCTGTCTGTAGGTGAGGAGAGGTCTGTCATCCCATGGCTTAAGAGAGTGAGGGATCATCTTTTAGAATAGGCTGTAGGTCCTTAATGATCTGTTGTAGAGATCTGACTTTGGGATTGTATGTGGTGACCAGTGGTGGTCTATTATTTTCTTTTTTAGGCCTTTCCTGCAGTAGTTGACTTTGGGGTACCCCTTTGGCTCTGTCAATCTGTTTTCTTACTTCTGCAGCTGGGTACTGTAGTTTTAAGAAAGCTTGATATAGGTCCTAAAGATGTCTGTCTCTGTCTGAGGGATCAGAGCAAATGCAGTTGCATTTTGGGACTTGGCTGTAGACAACAGATCATATGGTGTGTTTTGAATGGAAGCACAAGGGATGTAGGTAACTAGACTGATCAGTCAGCTTTCAGTATAGGGTGGTGTTGGTGTATCCATCCCTAATTTCTACTGTAGTGTCCAGAAAATAGATCTCCTATGTGGAGTATTCCAGGCTTAGTTTGACCGTGGAATGGAAATTGTTGAAATCTCTGTGGAAATCTTCAAGATCATCCTTGCCATGTTTAGATACAGTCTCTGCTATGAAGAGCTTAATTATTAGCAGACAAAGCAAGTGAAGAGGCACAGAGAAGTCCCAGGTTGATACAACAAGTCAGTGACAGGACTGGGATTTGACCCTGGGTCTGCTGAATCCCAGTGCTCGGGCATTTGCCGTTCCTACGTCCCTTCCCTAGGCATTTGAGGCACTTCTCGTGGGGGTCACTGACAGGCAAGGCCTTACTGCAGGCGGCGCAGGGCATGAAACCTGGCATGGTTGAGTGTGTGCCAGGCCATGTGCTGTCTCCTGTATGTGGGGTGAGGCTGGTTCTCCAGTGCACTCTTGGCCGGGTGGCCAGGTGGAGACAAAGAGGGATTCCAGAGTTGGAAAAAGAAACACAAAAAGAGTTGAAATTGAAGAAGTTGACAGGTGCTTGCAAGCCTGCAAGAGAGGGCAGTACCAGGACCCTCACAATGGGCAGAAGGAACTGAAGGTGGGGGCTGGGTCAGGGCCACTGATATATTGCGCAGGTCCGATGGGGTGTTGGCCACTGACCCTACAGAGACAGGCTAGGGCAAAAAGGTTCCAAGCATCTGTAGGTTGTGGCACGCACCTACCTAATCCAGAATGGATGTGAGCGCGCTTGAAGAAGAAGGAGCTGTTACATACATTTTTTTGTGTAGGTTCTACACAAATATTAATGATTGTTTCTAAAGTTTCTTGGTAACAGGCTAGTGGAAGAAGGTGTTTAGAATGTAGCACCTGTTTCTTGGTTGATGGCAGGAGCATCACTGCCCTGGGGAAGGACCAGGGCATGGGTCCGGGTCCAGGCCCCGTCCCCTGACCGCAGGCCACGCCCCCGGCCCTGATTTGGTGCTCGGGCCCAACCCAGCCTCTGGCGCCTGCTGCGCTGGCCAGGGACAGGGCAGGGAGTGGCAGCCATGGCCGCGGGGCTGTCCGGCCTAGGAAGGGACTGGAAGCAGCTGCCGTCGCTGCAGGCGGCCGAGCCCCCGGATATCGGGAGAGGCAGGGGCTGTGCCAGGACCCAGGGCACTGGTGCCAGGATTCGGGGCACGAACCCCGTGTACCAGGCGCCAGTGGCCCTGGTTGATGGCATTTGGGGCTCAGGACACTTGGCAAACACAACCTTTTAATTTTATGCAAAATGGTCTCTACGCAATGGAAAATGTCTCCTCTGAAAGAGTGAATAGTAACAGTGGGTTAAAACATTTCATTCCTACCTCCTCAGAGGCCACAATTTCCAAGGAATCCTCTCTGGGTTTTCTTGGGCATCATACCCCTAGAGTTAAGATTCCTGCTGTCTCCTGGCAACCAAATAGTGGTGATAATGAGTTGAGAAGGGGAGAAAATGCATTTTGCGTGCTTTGAATTCCAGGGTCTCATTCACTAGATTTTTCTAAAGTCAAATGGTCCACGTTTAGAACGTGTCTTTCGTACATATTCAGAAACTTTCCCATAGCAGAGCAAACTGTCCTTCAAGTTCCGTATCCTCCCTTGGCAATGGCCTAACACTCGCAACTCAGTAAATGGCAAACTGCCATAGTACACTGAAACAGTTGTGCAATGCTGTATATCAAGTGTGGGATTCCTTCCCGCCCTCTGGCAGCTTCTATCCTGGAGCATGCTATTTGATGACCTTTATCTTACACAGCAAAATTACACAGGTTGTTGCTGGTGATAACGTTGTCGCCTTTCCCCTTTCAGCACTTGCACTGTAGTACAATCCTGAATTCCCGTGGCAGAGAGCCCCACAGGATGGCTACATGCTGCATAAAAGCATGTTTTCCTTGTGTCTGGTCTAAATTTGCCTGCCATTAATTCACATCACTGACCTTTGGGTCTCGTATTCTCCTTAGCTGCACCTTTCAGACCTTCAGCCAAGACTGCTTCCCCTCTGGCAAGTTCCAAAGGGGAAGCCGTGTTGGGCTAGTTCAGCAAAACAAACAAGGAGTCCTGTGGCACTTTTGAAGACTAACAGATTTATTTATTGCATGAACTTTTGTGGGAGAAAATCCGACTTAGTCAGACTCTTTGAAGATGGTCTGATGAAGTGGGATCTTTTTCCATGAAAGCTCATGAGATAAATAAATTTTTTAGTCCTTAAAAGTGCCACAGGAGTCCTTGTTTCTTCTCCTCTGAGGCTCTCTCTGCTCTTTATATTTTCATGTAATTGCATCAACCAGTCAATTGCAAGACTAAGGCAAAAACTGAGGTTGCTGTTCAGTACATGACCAGCCTGGCGGTACTGTGGTACGACAAGCAGCGCTTCAGTCCCTGTGAAGTGACTGCGGTCCAGCATTCCAGGACCTCATTACTGTAACTTAATCCTGCCATTTGATGCAGAGTATGGCATGCAGATGTTGTAAGTGGAATTTATCTAGGAGCTTAATGTGATACCTGTAGCAAAGCCAGGTTTCACGCCCTACAACAAGTTGGAAAGCACAGGCGCTTTACAGATTTTAAACTTGGTTTGAAGCTTAACGCAGTGCTTTTGCCAGACGCTGCTTGACTGTCTGCCAAGTGATGAACTGGCTTTGTTGATATGCCTTGTCGGTATGCCGCAATTACTGAACTAGTATAAAACTAACAGTAAGGGAAGCAGATGGTCAGAGGGACTGAAGACAGGAGACAGAACCTTCTACCTCTATTAGTATGCCAGTTTGGTCCAGATCAGCAGTGACAGAGCATTCTCATTGCCATCTGATGGCTCATGCTGGCCATCTCAAGGGCTACACAGTCATGGAGAAGAATCTCGTCCTCTCTTGGGCATTCCCTCCATGCCAAGGCAGTTGGTAGTTGAAGGAAGCTGGGCATCCTATGCTGCTGTTTGTCATAGCTGAAATGCACCGAGATGTGCTTAGAAAACAGCGGTGGCTTCTATTTGCCTTTTTTTTTTTTTTTTTTGCAGCTAGAAGTGATCATCAACGAAATTGACGCAGCGCTCATGTGCAGACCATTCATTCCCTTTTTGAGTATCACAGCTGGAAAACATTTGAGAAAACAGTTTCCCAATTACGTGACCATCCTGCTTGGATGGGGGTGGCGGGGGATGGAGGCTAGATACGAAGGGCCCTGAACGCAGCTGTCAGCACAGCGGGAACAGCACTTCTCTCCTGCACATTCGCAGAATTCCTCTCCACTTCATCAGAGCTGCTTTCCACTGCACATTTCCTAGCAACAGCAAAATGTTGTGTAACTATGGTTACAACACATCTCTGCTCTTAACAAGGTGCTTAGTAATGGGCCTAAATACTGGCTGAAAGAAACAGGGTAGAAAGTTTAAGGTAAGGAGCTAAAAGGCCAGGATGGACCGTGCAGACATTTAAGCTTTTGTGCTTAGAACATGGATGGTTTGAGTGTTCTAGTCGTGGGATTTGCCTGTGGTTCAGCATGCAGTCTGGCCCAGGGAGCAAATGGAAGTCATTCCAATCTGGAGGCTATTGAGTGACATAGTATGGTGGATTGTTTCTCCTAGATATCTCGAGCAGGTGTCACACCCTAAACACCCCCACTGGCAGGCTTAGCAAAGACACCCTGCGGCCTGAACTTCCGTCTCACTCCCCAGAGTTGTTCCTCAAAGTCAGGCAGAAGCAGCATGGTGGAGAGAGCCATGGGGGAGGCTGGCACAGCTGTTGCTGGGTAAATGGAGAGATTGCCACCCAGTGCCTTCCACTTTGATTTAAACTTTCTGTGAGAAAGGCAGCCGCTTTGAGCTTTTTGGCTGGCAAAAGTTATCTGGATACCAGCAAAAGTAAACATGACCAAAGCAGGAAATCATACACAAGTATGAAAGCCTTTCTCCTCAAAACCATTGGCTTGCGTTGGCTATACTGTAAGAGGAATAACTTGTTTCATGTACTCTGCCTCTCAGACACATATGTTGTCATAATTATTGTTGGGAGGGGAAAAGAGGAAGGGCCAAAGTGTTAAACTCTGTCACCCTCTATTTGCAAAAGCCATCCTTGGGTTATTGCCTCAAAAGTTCCCAACGGCTGAAAAGAAAAGTAGCTCAAGAAGTATAGGGAATAAACAGGAAGAACTAGAACTACTAGTGAATATTCACAGTTATGTTGCAACTGGCATCACAGAAATTTGGTGGGATAATTCATGTCACAGGAATATTGGTATAAAAGGGTACAGCTCGTTGAGGAATGACAGGGAGGGGAAAAGGGGGCAGTTGCCTTGTATCAAAGATGTATATTTACTTGTACTGAAGTTGTGATAGAAGTGAGATGCTAAGTTTCTGGATAAAGGTAAAAGGATGTGATGGGACACCTGCCCTTCACTGGCCAGGAAGGGATTAAAGGGGCCTTTGGAGAAGCTGGATGAGAAATAGCCAATAGGAAGGGGCTGTGTGGTAACCATTTGGAGCCCAGGAGGCCAGCATATAAGGAAGGTGCAGAGTGAGGACAGTGCATCCCAGGAGCTCAAAGGGGAAGAACTGTCAGTACCCTAGGTAGAGCAGTGTCTGGCTGCAGAAATTCAGTAGAGCTGAATGATGTGAAGCAAGGGCCAAGAAGGTATTGAGGCTGCAGGGAAGTAGCCCCTGGAAATCAACGGAGCACTTGTGTGGGAGCTGTTGCAGAAGCCACACACATAGGGTCCCTGGGCTGCGACCCAAAGTAGTGGACAGGCCTGGGTCTGTTCCACAGCCCCGATTGCCCTACGACTGATGGCAGGATTACAAGGGCCACAGTGAGAAGTGGTTAGAACCACTGTTCCCTCTAAGCTGTGCACGTGTGCATGCGCACACAGGTCATGAAACCTGCGCACACAACAAAATAAAGTTCTCA
Organism: Podocnemis expansa; assembly: GCA_007922195.1. Lineage (NCBI taxonomy): Eukaryota > Metazoa > Chordata > Testudines > Podocnemididae > Podocnemis > Podocnemis expansa. The sequence goes on along the minus strand of ML681972.1, from coordinate 39,442,140 downwards.
CAAAAAAATTCAGTAGCACTAATACTGATGCTCACAAAGAAATGTTTTTGCGCACACAGTCTACGAGTAAATAAACATTGGTTAGAACTGGGACTGCAGAATCCCCCCAGAAGAAGGAGGGTGTGGCAGAGACAGAACTGAGTCCGAAAAACTGCAGATAGGGGCTGAGCTGGTTTTCCAGATAACCAGCAGGAGGCACCACGGTAGTGAGATGGACCATGTTACAAAGCCATAAAAGACAAAGCTGATGTCATGGTAGATCAGACAAGGAGTCCTGTGCCACTTAAAGACTAACAAATGCCACAGGACTCCTCTCTCTTTTTTTTTTTTTCTTCTTCCTGAACTAGACCAACACAGCTTCTCCCTTGAATCATGGTAAATGTCTGTGATCGACCACCTAACTAGGAAAAAAAGGTGGATGAAGCTTTTTATAAACAACTTTCAAAATCATTGAAAACAGAGGGCTTGGTGATGATGAGGGACTTCAAACATCCAGAAATCTCTTGGAAAAACAATATGGTAGGACGCAGATTATCCAGTAAGTTTATGGAAGGCACTGGAAACAACTTTTTATTACAGAAAGTATAGAGAGCAACTAGGGGAGGAGGCTGTTCTAGATTTTATTCTATCAATCATAGAGGTGAAATGATCATGAAATGCCATCTCCCCCTAAAGGTGAAAGACAGCTCGGTGAAGTGATCGTGAAGTAGGAGTTCATGATTCTAAGGAATGCTGGGACAATAAACAGCAAAATAAAGACAATAAACTTCAAGAAGGCAGATTTCTGTAAACTCCCAAAACTGATGTAGTTAAGATCCCAAGGGAAGCAAGTCTAAGGTAACAAGTAACAGTCAACATGGATTTGTCAAGAACAAATCCTGTCAAACCACCCTAACATCCATCTTTGTCAGGGTACAGGTGTTGTAGCTGGGGAGAAGCAGCAGACATTCCCAAGGGGTTCAAAAGCATCTAATGAAATGGGATTTTTCTCCCATGAAAACTCATGTGATAAATAAATTTGTTAGTCTTTAAGTGCCACAGGACTCTTTGCTCATTTAGTAGAAGAGGTGTATCTTGACTTTAATAAGGCTTTTGAATTTCATCTCTCATGACCTTTTGATAAATAAACTAGAGAAATATGACTTAGAGACGAACCCACCCTCTCTGAAAGCTAGACCAAGTTCCATGGTTAGCAGCCTCACAGGGCAGCGTGCTCATTGCTGAATCACCAGAACAATTTTCTTTTCCAGTTCCTAGGAGTTCTTTTGAGGTTTCCTATCCAGGCGGTGACCCAGCCCAGCCTCATCTCCCCTGTCAATGTCAGAATGCATGGTGATTACAGCAGGCTATGAATTGATTACTATTTGGTTTCCTGGTTTCTTTTTTCTCCGTTAAGTAGTTTCTCTTTATTTCCCTGATTTTCTTTCTTATTCCTTCTCTCCTTCCTGCTTGCAGAATGTTTTGCATGAGGTATGTTTATGGTCTTCCCACCATCTTTATTCTTGTTTCCCAGTAGCCTTGCATCTTAATATTTCCATCACTCATTCTTTCCTAGGTCTATACTGCTTATCTAGACTATGCAGATTGTCAGCAAATGAACTATATTAAGCCTTTCCTTACATTTTCTCTGTATTCTCTGTAGGTGAATGGCAGATAGGCGTTATCGAACATTAATCTCTTCAGTGTTACAACAGACATCAAGAAATTTTGTTATGAAACTTTTTATTTTCTGTTTATCTGGAGTTTTCTATAGCACCTTTCACTAAAGTAGCTATTTCCTTCTGTGACTAATTCTCTTCTAAAACCATTCCCAAAGATTTGCTCTCTTTGCAATGAAGTGATAAAGCCCATGTTTATTTACTTGCTTTTAATAAATGATTCTACTATGATAAAGGCATGCATTTTAAACCAGAAAAAGTCCTGCTGATAAATGCAGTAAACATGAGACAAAATACAGCCTTTCCCTATTCATTCTGTGAAATCCCAGCACACTTTTGGGCATTGTAAAGTAAAGATATCACACAGTTTTTTAAATGTAATGTTTTGAATGCACTGTGCTTCTTGGGTGATTTATGTAATAACCAGCTATAGACAATTGTTTTATCTAGTGTGTGTCAAATCCGATGCGTGCCATAACATGCTGTGTCCTGATGGTACACCTTTGGCCATATGTTGCTTCTTTCTTTTAGGTCTGTATTTGAACTGGGAAGCCATTACTGAAACCAAGCACTAGCCTGGGAACAGAGTTCAAATCTGGCCTGCAGCTGTCTGAGAACTAAGTGGGGGGTCTCACCTCTGCAGCTGTCATAAATCTACTGAGCCCAGTAGACTGGCACCACCCTTACCAACTGGAAGTGTCAGCTGTGTAGACGTCTGGGCTCACTTATTGTTTCTAGGTCCTTTCAGGTCACCACTGATCTGAATGGCAGAGCAGTTGGAGGAAGCCAGTCTGGTGAATGTCCTAATGCTGGTAACTCCCACCCCAACTATTCTCACACCCGCGGAGAGCAGTGCTGATTTCCCACAGTGCTTTCCCATTCAGCCCTGCTGCTAAGATGAATGGCTCCTTTTGTCAATTTATAAATCACAGTAGCTCAAGCATGGCCTCACCTCAGGTCTCTAGTTCCAGGGCATGGTACCCAGATCCCCTGCACCTACTGGGAAAATGAGAGACTTCTATTGCCATCATCCACAGATAACAGCATCACTGTAGCAGTAGCCATGATGACCTCTGGCTTGCAGCTGCACTGCCTCGCAGGTAGAGTTGGGCTGGGAAGTGTTCAGTATCTGTCAGGACCTTAGAAATCCCCAGTCTAGCCTCCACAATCCTGAGAGTTAAAAAACATTTATATTATGTTGGCTTAAATTTGTTTACTTCCTGCTCTTGGAGCCCAGAGGAGTCATGTTTTCAGATTTTTCTCTGCAATGTGGAAGACTAGAAACTTACTTTATTTTTTTAAATGAGAGCTGAGATTCTTGTGAATGCAGGAGCTGTGGCTGTTAGGAGATAACATATTCCTTGGAGACTTCTGAGAACTGGCACCACTGAAAACAGTGAAAGCCCCTTTTCAGGATTTTGTGCAACAGCAGCACAAGTTCTGAAGCATCTTGGCCATGCTCCCAATCCCAAAGAACTTTACTCTGTGTCCTTGGAGTGGCACAGAGTGGGGGGTAGCCAGTGTAGAGTTCTGCAAATGGCTTTTTGGGAATGAAGTGTATTCTAGAAGCCAGAGTTTCTGCAATAGCTAGTTTGGTACTCATTCAGTGCAGCAGAATTGTTGCTTCAGTGAGCACTATGGCTACCCTGGGCCCTTCAGCTTTGCAGGGCTGACCATATAGGCTGCAACTGCAGAAGTGAGTGCAGTAGAGACCCTGCTGTGAGATGCTAGCTTATGGCCAGAGAGCAGGGCAGCTGGAAAAGTGGCATCATTATGATATTTATTTCACTAACCAGCACAGTGTGTTCTTAGCCTGCCAGCTACAGGAGGCTTTGAGGAATCCAAAGCTCTGGCTCCTGATTCCTGAGTGTGGGGTTGTACAGGTGGACTGGTCATAGGGCTGCCACATCTGGCTAGATCACTGCAGTGTAAGGAAAAAGGTGTCAAGCCCCTGAAGCGACTTTACACCATCACTGTCCCTGATTCTTGCACAAGCACAAAGGGAGTGTGGGCATAACCCAAGAACCAGAGATCACCTACTGAAATGAATAGGTGCAGGGGTCAGCATAAGGAAACACTTGTTTGCACAATGCACAGTCAGCCTGTGGAACGTAATAATTGACAGGAAAAAATGTTTATCTGCTATCACTAATAAAATCACTTTCTTAACGTCTAACAAGATATAGGTGAATACAGACATCCTATCAGTATCTTAATTCTCTAATAATACAAGTCTACATTTCAAAGGTCTGTTCTAGCTAACAGGGCTGTAACTATGGCAGGGTCAATGGGGCTTTGCCCCAGGCGTGCCGGAGCAGCTCAATAGAGCTGCTGTACTAAAAGGTGCATTTTGCAGTGCCAGCCCCAAGTGCTGCTAATTGCAAGGGGCGCTGAAATAGCATGTTACGGTTCTGCTTGCTAACATTGCTTTCTTAGTTCCAAAGGGGGTAATTGTGTTAGTCTGGTTCAGTAAAACAAACAAGGAGTCCTGCGGCACTTAGACCAACAAATTTATTTATTGCATGAGCTTTCTGAGAGAAAATCCCACTTCGACAGACGCTTTGAAGATGGGGAAACTTACAGAATGGGAGGAAATAAATGCCCATCTTCAAAGCGTCTTCCGAAGTGGGATTTGCTCCTGTGAAAGCTCATGCAATGAATTAATTTGTTAGTCTTTAAGCACCGCAGGACTCCTTGTTTGTATTGCTTTCTTAGCTTTTTCTAAGGAATGACCCTAATTAACATTTATATACTTTTCTAATACATCTTTAAAGGTTGATTTTAGGCCATTTTAGCCTGCTAGTTGTTTAACCTTTTCTGGTTCAGTGTCACAGCCATCCTCTGAAACATGGAGCAAGGGTTACTTGTAGGTTTAAACTAGTGTAAATGGTGGATTGTTGGTAATCTTTAAATCAAGATTTACAGGGGTGAGTGGATGAAGTTCTGTGGCCTGCATTGTGCAAGAGGTCAGACTAGACCAGTGGTTCCCAAAATTTTTTCTGCAGTGGCATACCTTGCTACCTTTAATCAATTTGAGGCACACCACCATATAGTTTCCAAATGAACTCATGAATATTCATGAGCCAATTAGCCAATCCGGAGCTCTTTGAGTACTTTTTCAAAACATTTTGTGGCACACTTGCACAGACCTGATGGCACACCTGTGTGCCATGGGACACTGGTTGGGAAATACTGGACTAGACTACTGTATGATCATCATGGTCTTGTTGGACCTGAAAAAAAACAGGGAGTCTCATGACACTTTTAAAACCTAAAAATTTACTTATCGTATGTTTTCGCGGGAGAAAATCCCAAATTTTAGTCTTTAATCTTAACACCTGCTTTGATTTGCTGTTACAGTATGACCTGATCCCAGGACTTGCAATTCCCTGCATTCATTTTGCTCCCATTCTGTAAGTTCCCCCATCTTCAAAGTGTCTGATGAAGTGGGATTTTCTCCCACAAAAGCTCATGCAATAAATAAATTTGTTAGTCTTTAAGTGCCACAGAACTCCTTGCTTGTTTTTCTGAACAAGACTACCAAAGCTGCCCCTTTGGAACAGGGCACATTATTTTGCAGACCAAGCCAGCTGCTTGGAACTTTTGGACCTTAGAGCCTATGACCAGCCACCTCAAGGGGGCAGCAGAGACCTCATTCTCCACGCTCCGTTTCTGGCTTCTCTACTCCATCTGTATAGCAGCATTTAGTCAGTAAGTGGCGCTGTGTGTAAAATACATGATTCAAAAAATTAACCTCAATTTAAGAAGAATGGAAAGATGTAGTTAAATTGGAGAAACTCTAGAGGAGAGCAATAATGGAAGGTTTAGAAAACATGACCTGTGAAGAAAGGTTGAAAGAACTGAATGTGTTTAGTCTAAAAAAAAGAGGGATGAGAGGGTATATGATAGTCTTCCGATATGGAAAAACTTTCCCGAAAGGTTGTTCTCCATGTTTACTGAGAGTAGGACAAGAAGTCACTGGCATAGTTTGTGGCAAAGGAGATTTATGTTCAATATTCAGAGTACCTTTCCAACTCTATGGCTAGTTAAGCTCTGGAATAGGCATCCCAGGAAGGTTGTGGAATCCTCCTCAAAGATTTTTAAGAAGAAACTGGACAAACCCCTGTCAGGGATGGTCTAGGTTTACTCGGTCCTGCCTCGGTGCAGGGGACTGGACTCAGGGCTAGAAGAGATATCAAGAGGCCATCATTCCTATGAAAACAGATAAAGTTTTCTTGTTATAAGAACCAAGAGCAAGGTGCAAATTAGAGATGATTTGAGTCTTTTGGTATGTGCAGCTGTCGTCACAGAACAATGCTGTAACACAGGGTATTTTACAGTCTCTGCTTTCTTCCTTAAAGAAGCTAGAATGGAGTTGACACAAAAGCTGTAAAACCAGTTATCAACAGAAACACAAAGTGTGCTGGAGCAGCACAGGAGGAGGAGGAACCTGCAAGCCAAGGGACTGCAAGTGTGTTCAGAAGGGGAAACAGAGGCAAGCATCACTGAGCAGGTTGATAAGGTCGTGAGCAACATTTAAGCGGAAACAAACAAGGCGTCCTGGGGCACTTAAAGACTAACAAATGTACTTATTGCATGAGCTTTTGTGGGAGAAAATCCCCTTTTGTCAGACACTTTGAAGATGAGGGAACTTACAGAATGGTAGGAGATAAATGCAGGGAAGCATTAAGTCATGGGAACAGGTTACATGGTAACAACAAATCAAAACAGGTGTAAAGGGGAGGCAGCTTGTCTGGTGATTAACTGTTAAACCAGGGATCAGCAACCCCCGGCACCTGTGACAAAAATGGCACGGGGGCCAAGCCTGAGCAGCACGCGGCGCCACTCAGGCTTCCCCACTGGCCCTACTCCCCCAGCACTGAGCGGCTGGACAGAATGAGCTGCGTGCCACGGCTCCAGGCCAGCAGAAGCTGTGGTGCACAGCTCCCTGTTGGGCAGGGCTGGGTGGGGAGCGGGGCAGTTCAGCATCCCCTTGCTTCTGGCTCTGACTGCAGAGCCGGAGGCTGCCCACCGGTGGGGCAGAGAGGCACCTCTGGCAGGACCTTGAGGCCACACGGAGAGAGATGGCCCTAGCCACAACCTGGAGGCCACCCGCCGGCAAGGGTGGAAGCCAGCCCCGACCCTGAACCGGGGCCTGGCTCTGCCCCCTTTTGGCCCCGGTGCTGGCCCCCACTAAGGGTGCGGTGGGGAGAGCTGGCATGGGGGTGGCAAAGGTCGCAGACCCCTGTGTTAAACCTTTGCACCCCAGAGTTACTGGTCCCAATTCAGTAAAATTCGTCAGTCTCAGAGCTGTTCGGCAGCCACCTTGGTGGACAAAATCCTGCTCCCTCACCCAGCCACCTCCATAACTGTTGCAGAGACAGAGCTGGACTGTCATAGTGATCCCTTTTGGCCTGCAGATCTGTGTAAGAGCAGAACTAAGTAGTGCTTCCATTGGTCATCTTATCTGCAAGGTTAATATCTGAATGTGCTGTGGAGACCATTTCTCTCTTGTATGAGTGACTGGACCCTTCTAGTGTAGGGTTTATCCATGTGAAGGAAACTGCTTTGCTGATGTCCATGCTGCGCCTGTGCTGTCCTGACATGCAGGCTGTCACGTTTCTCATTTGTAAAATACATAAGGGAAAAAATTGCCTTTTGCCTGTTTCATTGGAATAGGGAAGTTGGGGGAGGTTTTTAAACACAGCCCACTATAGAACTAGAGGAGAAGAGCAAGAGGTGAGGGGCCTGCCCCCAGAAATAGCATCTCAAAAGCCCTTGGAAGCAGGCTGAAGCACGAAGTGTAGCATGAGCTTTCAAACAACCCACCTTCTTGCACTACTGATTGTCATAGAAATGTCTGAATGTACGATTCATTAACTCTGCTTGTGCAGCTCACAGTGTGCTGATGGGAGTTTTCAAGGCTTCCTTTTTGGTGCCTGGCCTTAACCAGTGATGGACTCCTTAAACAAGGGCCTCAGGAGGGGAGAGGGCAGAACCAGCAAAGTCTGATTAAGTACACAATAACAGTGTGGAAGCTGCATGCATTGATCTTCAGTTCAGGCCTGTGAACATGCTGGTCTGTGAAATATTTATACTTTCCTGCCTCATTTGAAAGCTGACACCAAAAGATAGCCTTGCAGACACTGATGTGGTTGCAGAAACACTGTAATTACATTTTCAAGTCACTGGCTGGCACAGGGCACCTGCTGGGGCAGTGGAGCTCAGAGCTCTTCATGTGGAAGGAATAAGTAAGAGAGTTGTTCTAACAGTAGTTGCCAAAGCAAAGCACTGAGTGAAGGGCTATGGGCAGTGAGCTGAGCTTTAAATAGGTGGACATTAAACCTCCCTGGAGCTTTGCCACTTTGTGGAAGCAGCCTTTGGTTTTTCTGCTTTTCATTTAAAAATGATAATGAAGTGAAACAGGAGGAGGATCTTTTGTTTGCAGGAACAGCCAAATCAGAGTGATGGAGCAGAATCTTCTGCCCAGATTTTCATGGAGCTCTGCAGTGTTGCTGAAGCCTGTGGGAATCTCCCAGGCTCACTCTCACACAAGAACAGAAGGTTCAGGCACAGTGCTGACCTCTGCTCTTAACCCTGAAGCTCTTCTCCTCAGAGAATAGTGGGGGACAAACTGTGGAGGGAAGGGCGCCATAGGATCTTGGGTGGTTTGATGGGGTACTGGGAGGAAAGGCCAGCTCAGCATGCCTCTGTGGAGTGGGGAGCTCCTGAAGGAGGCACTAAGTGAGTCTGAGTACAGAGCTGGGCTGCGTGTAACCACACTCTTCCTGATGCTGCCCAGCTGTTTGTACAGCACCTAGCACAGCAGGGCCGTGATTGAGCAGACACTACTGCATCACAATTATTAATCACTGATCCTTCAGACTGGCTGCATCCTTTTGGCTCTCATTGTGTATTCAATGGCTGGTGGGGTAAATCCTTTAGAAGCAGGCAGGTTCTCTCTTTTCTTTGCTCTGGTGGATAATACCTGCTGTTGGTGCTGAGCCACGTCAGCCAGCTGGTCATGCTGAAGGTCATGGCTGAATGAGATTTCCTCCCAGCTGTGTTATCCTTGTTGGGCATTGCTCTGTGTACACTGGCATTCTTGACAGCCTCGGTTGGCTTTTTATTCCCCATAAAACATCTTCTTAATTGTTTATCCTCAATACATGGCAAATGGAAGCTGACTGCTTTTAAACCAGACGTAGTACCTTCATAGCCTCCAGCACTGCGTATGAAAAGCTTGTCCATTGCTCGACGTCTCTTACAGTGCTGCTGAAGCATTACAGTTTGGTTTCACCACCCCCATCCGTGCCTGCCTGCTTCCCTCCTCTCCTGCAGATGATGGGAGGCTCCATTCTTGGCAGTACTGATTGTGCAGCCTTCACAATAGAAGGATGCTGTTAATTTCCTCCTCCTGATTGGTTCCCATGTCTCTGATCCCTGTCCAACAAGTGGAGGTTTATAAAAATTTGCTGATCCAGATACTTCCTATTTTCAGCAGAGACAGCCTTTTGTTCCGCTGCTGGCAGCCCAGCCATCTTGTACTACTACTTAATCTTTCACAGTGTCACTTTTCTCCACAAAGCCACTGGCAAAATCTGAGTTGTCATGTGCTGTTTTTAGATGCAGCAATGCAGTCACACTTGCTAGGTCTTTGGGGAAGTAGTGACTGAGGAAGCTGTTGACAAGAAGGGAGCATATGTAGTATTAGCACTATAGGTCTATTCATGCTATATCGCATGTCTCCAAATTTTCTATAAAGATCTTCCATGAAGATCCATTTATATTCTGCAGCCCCAGATTGCATGCACTGCAGGGGAAAACAACTGATTTCTGTTCAGTTTACAGCTGGCGGACAGGGAGAGTGGAATTGTCATAAAAACCTAGGGCTGGGTGTCAAGATGCTTGAGTTCTGTTCTTGAATCTGCCACTGATTTCCTGTGTGACCTTGAACAAGTCACTTACCATATCTGCATATTGAGGTGTGTCTACACTCAAGGCAGCCTAGGGAAAAGAGATACTGCATAGGCAGCTGGCATATGTATAAATAGCTGTGTAGTTGGTGAGGCACAGCTGAGGCAAGGAAAGCACCCTACATACCTGACCCACAAGATGTATATCATATATGACTCCCAGCACAGCTAAGCACACTGCACTGTTTAGCTGTACAACATCCCAGCTGCCAGAACCTTTCATGTCTGGGGGGGTAGCCGTGTTAGTCTGTGTACAGCAAAAATGAGAGTCCTGTGCAGGGGTTAAAGGATAATGTGCTGGGCACTGGAACCCTCCTAATCGTGTGGGTCCCCCTCCTGCACCCCAGTTCATGCCTCCCAGGGGTTAAAGTATAATTTGGGGGGTGGGGACCTGGAACCCTCCTAAATGTACTCACACCAGGGTGGGCCCCCCAGCTGGCCTGATCCTGTCCCCCCACACCCTCCCAGCTGGCCCAATCCTGCCACTCCTGCTTTCCCATCACCCCCACCAGCAATCCTGATCTTGCCCCACCCCCTTATCTGGCCACCGGAGCAGCACTGCCTGGCCACCGGCTGCTCCTCCAGCTGAGGAAGTTCTCACTGAGCTGCCCACTTTCACTGAGAGTTTACTCCAAGCGGGAGTTTTAAAAGCTCCCAGCTTGGAGCAGCTCTTGGCCGGCCAGAAGACTCCGTGCATGGCTGGCAGTGTTCCATTCTATTTTTAGGGGGCCCCGGAACGCAGCGTTCTGAGGTGTTTTCCTATTTTTAGGGGGCCTGGAATGCTGGCTCCTTAAAAATAGGGGGTCTTGGAACAGTGTTCTGGTGCATCCCCCTTACTTTAACCTGTGGTCCTGTGGCACCTTAAAGACTAACAGACTTCTCTGGGCATAAGCTTGTTGCTTGCATCTGACAAAGTGGGTTGGAGCCCACAAAAGCTTATGCTTGAAGATGTATGCTAGTCTTTAAAGTGCCACAGGACTCTCGTTTTTGCAGAACCTTTTGTGTGTCCTGTAGTAGTAGGGGTAGTGCCTGTATGCCAGAGTCTGCACTAAGTCCAGATACAACTTCAATTTCCTCATCTGTGACAGGATAATTGCATTGTCCTGTATCACAAGAGTGTGGGGAGGATAAACTTAGTAGGGCTCTAGTGCCATGTGCGAGGCAGTGTGGCCCAGTGGATAGTGCACTGGACAGGCGTCAGGAGACCTACTTCTAATTCTGGCCCTGCTCCGTGACCATGGACAAGTCACTTCACTTCCATTTCCCCTCCCTCTCTTCCTCCTTTGTCTGTCCTGTGTATAGACTGTAAACTCTTTTACCAAATGCCTAGCACAATGGGGCCTCAGTGGAGAAGTTCTTTGACCGTTCTCTACTATAGGGATTCCAGAGCCTTCCATTGAACATCTGATGCTGGCCAGTGTTAGAGACAATGCCAGAGGGGTAGTCGTGTTAGTTTGTGTACAGCAAAAACAATGAGAATCCCGTGGTGCCTTAAAGACTAACACATTTCTTTGAGCATAAGCTTTTGTGGGCTGCAACCCATTTTGTCAGATGCATGTTACAGACAGGTCACTCAACTCAATGAACCATCGGTCCCCTCTGCCACAGCTATACAGTGCTGATGTAAAAGCATTCCCAGTGCCTGTCATTAGTTGTTAATTGACAGAATAGTTTGCACACAATCTGTGATCATGGCCTGTCAGCTGTGTATGGTGCACAGTTGTTCAAGGGCAGTATTATATTTGTGCATTGCATGGAGCTGAATTTCACAGCTTTCCAACCATCTTCCCTTTGTCCAGAATGTTTCTGGAAGTGGTGGGGGAGGAAGGTGGGTAAATCAACTCCAAACATACAAATCCTTTTCCTTTGGTGTAAAGCAGAGTGGCAATTTGTGTCTCCCTTTTGAAATGTTCTGCACTGGAAAGCTGAGATTGTTCTAGCAGCAGTTGCCTGAAAGCAGATGATATTGCCAGTTTTTGTAGCAAACCTGCTGCCAAATTCCTGGGCACTCCATCCCAGCCCTCTGTATATCTGGGAGGTGCTGGTAACTTGGTTTCCCTCTCGCTGATGTGTGGGAAGTAATGAACTCAGGACAATCTGTCCAAGCTCTGCTGATTCACAGAGGCTGATCTCTGCTTATGGAAAGGTTCCCAAGGGGCTGCTTAAGAGGCATTGTTCATGGAGCGTTACCACCTGACAAGTGTTTACTGACTGATCTTATTTTTGCAGGGAGTTTCACTTAAGAAGGCAAGCCCAAGATCTTTTTAAAAACAGTATTTTTAATAACTCAATGGTTTGTCCTGGGAAGGTTCCTCCAGGAAGGTTTTAAAATCCTCAAATATCAACCACAGCTGATGGAGCCAGAATTTCCTGGGAAAGTGTTAGGGCAGGGGTTTGCCCTACTTACTGTTCAGATACCACTGCTCAGCCCTTCTACTCTGTTGTTCCCCCAAGATGGAGAGGGGAGAGTTTCTGCTTTCTAAAGAAGTGGCATACTGCATGCTTGTGGGTGATAGTAACACCATGAAGCTATGTTTTTGCTATCAGCACAGCACATAACTGCAGACCTAGCCTCATTGCCAGTATACCCCTTTCTCTTTGTTTGGCCATGTCGCTGAGAGTCAACACCCCATGTAAGCTGGTGAGCCCAGAGACCTCGTCCCTACAGCCACTTCCAATGACAAGCATGCAGACAAAGGAGTGGGGGGGGGGCTCTCTGACACTCCTAGGTAGCAGAGCCACGTTACCTTTGGCATATTGCATGAGGTGCCGGACCTGCTTTAGTAGCAGCCTTGACTCTCACCCTCTGAGATCTATAGTTCTGCTGCTGACAAGAGGTGGTTAAAATGCCAGCCAAGTCTCAAAATTAATGACAAGGTCCCAAACTGGAGCAAGACATGTAGCCCCAATGGGCTCTGCCAGGCCCAAAGCTCTTTGTTACCTGTGGGTGGGAAACCTGCCAAAGGTGGGCATGGGGACTCCTGTCTGGGAGTGTGGTTTCCTTATGGCCAGCTGTGTTGTTCGTGTACACAGTGTCTGTGGGTTTGGTGAGAGGAGGAAACTCCCATTGCCATGAGTGCACTGCATTCGCTGGTGCATGCGGTGTTGGTAATTAGTGACAAAGCTCTCTCAACAGCATTATGGCAGGGTATGTACACAGTCTGGGGCTGAGTCACCTCTGACCTGTGCTGGTGTAGTCATTCTGTGGCATTAGGTTGGCGTGAGTGAGAGGAAGATCCCACCCCTTGGAACCAATTCTCCTCAGCCTTCACAAAGTCATTCGATACCATTGCGACATGGGGGCAACACTCTCCAGTCTGAATGTCATATTTCACCCCCCACGTGTGGTGCAGGGAAATGGAGATTTGGTATTGTGACATTCAGTGAGGCTTCAGGAGCTGCATGTAGAAGATGTTCAGAAGCAGTCACGTTACTCAGCCTCTGCAAGACTGTAGCAGTGCCCTCCAGCGGGCAGTGCCCCGGTAAACTGCTCTGAGAAGCAGCCCTTTAGCCGCACACGTGCCACATGGTGAAAAGTGAACCAGGAAGCCCAGCTGCTTCCCCCTCACTCCTCAGAAAGGCAGAGGATCTGATGCTTAACCAGTCACCTTGCTTTCAGCAGCATCTGCTTGAGTGAGAAGACAAGAGAAATCAGTAAAAGCAGCAGGAAAGGCCGGGGGAGGGGAGAAGAGTGTATGGGAAAGTTCATTTCAGCAAAGCAGCTCCATTTGGTGCAGCACCTTTCCTAAAACTGTCTAGTCTCTCAGGGGCAGAGATAAATTGAGTCACTGTGAGAGGAGGGTGAGGTTCCTCCAAGTGCACTGGGGGGCCTAGTTTCCAGGTATAATTTATCTGAGAAGAGCTTGGATGCTAAGAAGATAGGTGCTGTAGAGAGAGGGAGGATAAATAAAACGTGACAGAATAAAAGGCAGTGAAAACTCACTCCCAGAGCGGATACTCTGTTGCTGTGGCATGGGGGGAGGAGTTGCTTTGAATTCTTCTCTTCTCACCTTTCTGCTTGATGTTTTTAACTTAGCAAGCCTAAAGTCTGCTCACTTCTCCCCACAAATTGGTCACCACAAGTCTGCAAGCCACGGGAGAGAGAAGCGTGCAGTGTGACAAGGATGGGAACCCCAGGGACAGGCATCCTCCCTGCCAGTGAGAGTAGTACAGTCCGAGGGGGAGGCTCTGCAGAATGTGCAGTATGTTATCTGGCAGCCAGCTGATTCTAGCATCACAGGGGCTTGGATGGAGCAACCGAGGTGGTGGAGTCAGTTCTGCTGACAAGGGTTTGTGCCAAGCTTGGGAGAAATTGTTTGTTTCTGCTGTAACTGCTCTGAAATGGAAGTCACCGCAGCCCTGTGAGTGTAGGCGACAGGGGTGTGCCGTGCATCTGGAAGAGCTCCGCAGTCCTGCAGGCAGCCTGCCCGAGAGGAAGCTGCTGAGCGCGGGGATCTGATGGTTCACATTTAACCACATCCGTGCCTCAGCTAGAAATATTTACAGGCGTTTGTCACCGTTTCCCTCCATTTTGAAAAGAATCCCCTGGCAGCCGGAGCTGGGAACACTGCTCTCATGGCGTTCAGCCCCTGGCAGATCCTCTCCCCAGTCCAGTGGGCCAAGTGGACATGGTCTGCTGTGCGAGGAGGGAGTGCTGGTGACGGTGAGGCTGGTGGGGTAGAGCAAGAGAGAGAGGAGGACGACTCACAGGCAGAGACCAAATCACTGGGTTTCAGGCAAGTATACAGCATCCCTGGGACCCGGCATGAAAGCTTGTTACAAATCCATTTGGCTCCAGCACATGGAATGGCATTCATAGCACGACACATCCTTCCAGGGACAAAATGCTGTGTTGTGGCTATAGGAAGTCCCCTGGACTGCATCCATCCTGCTTGTCAGCATCACTCTTAAGAGCTTCTTGGTTATTCAGTGTATTGAATACTCAGCATTTGTATCTGTCTCTGCTAATTCTGCCCTTCCCTAGGCACAGTGTGGCATTAGCATGATCACGTCAGAGCACTCTGGAACGTGCCCTCCTTTTTGGAAGTGGTCAGCTTTTGCAGGTTTCAAGCCTCATTATCCCATGGAGCAAACTCTGGGAAAGGGAGTTGTCCTGCAGGCTCCAGAGGCTGCAATGAAATGGTGCTATCCAGTCTCTTAGCTAACAGCCTACATCCAGTAGTGCTTTAGAGAGGAAGGAGCAGCAGTCAGAGGTTTTGCGTCCTGTGAGTCATTGATTTGTGCTGGGATAGCCCATATGCATTTTCACAGAAAAAAGAATCAGTGCAAAAAGCACCACAGCATAATGATGTGATGTGACTAATCTCTGAGAGGTGGGTCCCCAGGGAGGGAGTGGAGAGCAAGGAGGCCCAGAAGGGAAGTTTCAAGGAGAATTGACTGCAACATGGTTTCAACCTTCTTTACCTTTTTCATTTGTTAGTGTAATGTGTTGGGAATGAATCTGTCACAGCCCTGAGGATGTCAGCTGCAGATCGTTTGATTTGTTGGTCGACCTGGGAGCTGGAATCCAGTCTGGGTGGATATTTAGGGAAGCATTGCAGAGTGAATCTTGAAAGTGGTAATTCTTCATTCTTTCCCCTCCTTGGCAGCTCGGACTCCGAAGGCAATTTTGAGACCCCTGAAGCAGAAACGCCAGTGCAGTCACCTGTAAAGGAATTCTGTGACCCGTCGCTGGGATTGGATGCGGTTAAGGCCAGGACCCAAGGTAAAGAGGTGCCGTTCACCTTCTGATTTCATTTTAGTCTGCTTTGCATACAGAAAACAGGGTGGGGAGTGGAAAGAGGAAGCTGTTTTCTTAAATAAAACTTGCCACATGTTTGCAGTTCATGGGCTGGATAGTTTAAATGCAGATGCTCTGAGCTATGCACCTGCTGCAGAGGGTCATTTTAAGTTGGGTGAAATGTTGATTTATTGAAGAGTTTTGAGAAGGCCAAGGGTTGCACTGACATTTGACAGAGTCGGTTTGATTTTCCCCAGTTCATGCCCTGGCATGGCAGTGTGCAGTTATAATCAGGCAGTTTTGCAATAGTTGGTCACACCCACCCGCTACCCCCAGAGCAGAGATAAAGAGCAAGCAAGTATGTGGCAATATGGTGAAGATGTCTATAGATCCGGTTCTTTGAGTTACCCAGAGGGGCCAAGGCTTTTTCCATTAGGACAGTGAAGAGCACAGCATTCAGCGAGTCACACCTCTCCTCCTCGTCCTTCCCCCCGCCCTCCACCTAACTCACCAACTTCCTCCAGAAAGCCCTGCCTAAGTATCTGTAACCAGTGTGTCTTGCTGGCTGTGTGAGTCTCTTGACAGCCAACTGATTGGTGCATGCCATAATGTGCGCAGGCCCTTTGCTCTTTGTGATGGCACAACTCTGCCCTTTTTTTGCAGTAGCTGATGTGATGTTTCATGCCTCAACCCTTCCTCCTTGATGTCTGCAGCTACATGAGTAAAGGGGATCTTGTTATTTCCGTGGCATAGTGCTGAGATGAACAGGAATTGAGTTCTGGACCCCTAGGCTAATTGAGTCACAAGTTAATGGATTTGGGGGGGGGGGATCTCACTCTAGTTGCTCTTTGCCATTTGTCCAGTGAAGAGTGAGGTGTGAGCAGAGCTGGGGTGGTGCTTGGGGAGGCAGCACTGAAATAGGAGGGGCTCGTAGAGGCCCACCTAGAGAGGCCTTGGCAGGGTGGTCTGAGGACTCTTGTGGTGCAGCCAGTATTGCCTGTTAACTCTGGGCAGAAATAGATGTCAGACGCCACTGGCCTAATAGAAAGCATAGATTGAAAATATTGCAAAAGAGTATGTAGCCCTTTTGCCAGGGCGAGCTGGTAGAACAAGGGCTGGGTTCTATATTTAGGGGTTTCCAAATAATGTTACAGCATTAACCGGCTAGCATTAACCCCCACCCAGTCTTCTGGGAAATCACGCACTGTTCCCTGGGCACCCCAAAGGGGTAATGCTTCCCTGCTTGCAAGCACAAGTCTGAGTGTAGTATACAAAACTTTTAACAGTAATAAAAACAGAATGTAAAAAGCCCAATAACAAAGATCAACACTGATCTGGAGAATCAGTGCGGAGCAGGTTCCCATCATGATCACACACAGCATAACAGAATGTGTGAACTCAATAGCAAAACCAGCACTAATCTAGAGAATCAGTGCAGAACAGGTTCCCAACAAACCCAGGGCATGTAGGGAATGCCTTTCTGCCAACTGTCCGCCAGCACCATCTGCGGTCGCTCACGCTATCCGGACCTCCACTGGTTGCTCGCACCATCCCATTGGCTCTGCCCACTGATGGTCACTCCAGCCTGCCGCTAGTTGCTCTCACAGTCCACTGGCTCTGCCCACTATCTGCCGGCACCGCCTGCTGGTCACTTACTCCATTGCTGCTCCTATCTCAGTGATTTCTGCTCTGAGAGTGTCTTTTCTCTCAGTGGTTTTATCTCAGAGAGATGGTTTGCCTCTCTCAGTGATTTCAGCTCTTAAATCTTGCATAACTGCAGACAGCTTCTCCCATTAAAATAGCAAAAGAAAGGCTTCACAGGAGCCTGGCCAGATCTGTCCTTTGACAGTGGGGTAGTAGGGTGAGGCAAAGACTCCGGCACAGCTCTAGACCAAGCTAATGCTAAATTCCTGCCCCTGTCTTAACTTCACCAGGCTGGAAGGACGGGGTGAGCCTTCTTTTAATATTCTTTTTGCTAATGGTAGCTCTTATCCTTTAACACACCTAAACAGAGTTTGAACAAGCAAGGGAGTAGCATATTACAAAAGACTGTATTTCATGTTTCTTTTCAGTAGAATAACAGATATTGACAGATTTGTGATCAGATCAACCCAAATTCCATTACCCATGTTGCCCTGCACCCATAGTGTGACTATGCTAATATGCTCTTTGTGCTCATGCAAAACAAAAGCCATGCAGATTAATTGCTCCCCTCCCCCTTTCTGTTAGGCACAGCTTCTAGACCTGCCTTACAAGTAAAAGCCGTATTAGTTCTGAATTCCTGAAACCCCGTCTGAATTTACCTCTGTTCAAATGCTGGCCATAAAAGAGGTTGGAATCAGCATACCCTCTCATACACTAGATCAGAGGTTGGGAACTCCCAGTGCTTGTGCCAAAAAATGGCACGGACGCCAAGCTTGAGCGGCACACAGCACCATTCAGGACCCCACAGGCTGTGCTTCCTCACTGAGGAGCGTGGTCAGCAGGGACAAGGAAACTGCGGAGCACAGCTCCTAGCCTCTGCTGGCGCCACCCCCTGCTGGGCAGGGCTAGAGGGGAGAGGCGCAGGTCGGCCAGCCCAGAGCCACGGTGTCTGCGGGTGGGTGCTGGTGGGTTCCAACCCCGACCCCTGGAGGCTGCCTGCCGCTGTTGGGGGTGGGGTCGGTGCTGGCGGGCCATGACTGTCAGAGGCTGCCTGCAACTGCAGGGAGGACGGTGCCAGCTGGCCCAGCTCCCCGGAGGCCACTTTCCACTGCTTGGGGCAGGTGCCAGCCCCAACCCCGAAGCCTGGCCCCCATTCCCTTTGCCCTGCCCAGCACCCACTGAGGGTTTGGTGGGCAGGGCTGGCATGGGGGTCAGCAAAGGTTCCAATCCCTGCACTAGATGCTTGTAAGAGTTTTAGTTCTTCCCAATGCGGACACTGTTAAAATTTTAGATACTTTAAATCTCTGGTCCTTATTGTTATAGAATCAGCCAGTGAGAGCTGCAGAGAATCTGACTTCTTTGCCCTGTCAGGTTCTCGTGTATCTATGGCTTCTTTCAACCAGAATCCCATGATGCAATTAGTTATACCTTTGTATTTTATGCCAGCTGTCTGCTTTCTCTCGCCCACCACTTCCCTTCATTATGCTTGGTTCTAGCCAGCCCTGTTAGCCCTTCACATTTCCACACATCTAACTTCCTTAGAATTTTTTTTTTAAGTGGAAATCAAGGTTGTTGTCCCTTGGTGACTTAGTGTGTATCAGGCTGTTGTCAAATTCCTTGTCTACATCTGCTTCTTGTTGCAGTATGGCGGCTTTGTAAAGGCAGGGGTAAAGTATAATTTGGCGGGCCTTGGAATCTTCCTAAATTTCTAGGACCCCCGTGCACAGATTCGGGCCCCCCTTCACCTACCCCAACTATTGTTCACCACATGCCTACCGCTCATCCCAGCTACTGCCCCCATCAGACTCTTCCCCCATGTCCTCCTCAGCCTCCACTCCGACCCCTTTTTCCCACCCCACCCACCGCACGCTTTCCCTGCTGGCTGCCCCAGCACCCCTTAACTGCATCATCAAGATGACCAAGGAGCCGGGCCATGGGGAGGGAAGCTGCAGGCGGCACTGGTCAGCTGGCTGGCAAGAGGAGGCCCGGACCTGAGACTGTGTCCAGGCTGCACGTGCTGCTGGGCCCAGCAGGAAGGGGCAGGGAGGCCGCAGGCTCCGGGGGAAGGAAGGAAGGGGTGGCCAGGGTCACTCCAGCCCGCAGCCCCTTCCCTGAGCCAGTCCTAGGGGAACGTGCAGGAACACTGTGTTCCATTACGTTCTTTCTTTTTATAGGGGGCCCCAGAATGCAGCATTCTGGCATGTTCCCCTATTTTAGGGGCCCTGGAACACTGCCCCCTAAAAATAGGGAGGGCCCTGGAACGCCATTCTGGGGGTGTTCCAGTTAACTTTAACCTCTGGTTAAAGACTATCAGTGGGACTTCCCTACATGCTGTACTCATCCAGCCAATCCGCAGAGCAAGTGACTGCCTAATGTCGGAGCCTGGTGACTTGTAGACTACTGAGGCTGTGTGCAGGAGGACAAGTCCCATACAGGGCAGTGCCTGTGGGGAAGAGGGTATTTGGGGATGGGGATGCACTGGAACTAGCCATTCTCACTTTCATTGAGTATACAGTGCTGGCATGGCAACCTGGGCTAGTATTTGCTCTCCCTCACCCAACAGGGACTGATCGCCCAGGAGTTTAGCTGACAGGCGTTGGCTGAATGCCCAGTCTGCTTATGCTAGATTTGTCATTCATCTCTCTTAAGTTGCTATTGGTTATCTCGGTTCCATTAGGTGGTTGTTTCATCCAGTAGGGCCCTATGATTGTTGGAACTCTTCTAGCCCAGTGGTTCCCAACCTTTTCTCTGCCATGGCACACCTTGATACCTTTAATAATTTTGAGGCACACCACCATGTAGTCATCAAATGAGCTCATGAATATTCATGAGCCAATCCAGAACTCTTGAGTGTTTTTTCAAAAAATTCTGTGGCACATCTGCTCAGGCGTCGTGGCACAATGGTTGGGAAATGGTGGGTTACCAACAGTAACTGTCCTTCCTTGAGGTGGGCTGCTCGGATCCATTCAGTATTAGGTGTCTCCGTGCTGGAGTACCGGATTGGTCGGAAAAGCTTTTGTCCTAGCCTGTCAGAAGAGGGGAGGCAGCCACCGCCCCTCGCGCCACCCGCGACTATATATACAGCTGCCTCCCCACCCCCTTCTTAGTTCCTTGGAGTCACCAACTCCAGAAGCGGGGACGGAGAGGAGGGACCTGAATGGATCTGAGCAGCCCATCTCGAAGAAGGACGGTTACTGTAGGTAACCCACCGTTGTTCTTCAAGCGCTGCTCGGATGCATTCAGTATTAGGTGACTACTAGCCATGCTGACGGATGGCAGGTGGAGTTGGTACTTCTGCCTTCAGCAGAGCGACAAGTCCCCGGGAGCAGACCCCCACCAGCAAGGCACTTGCCGGGAAAAACGGCGAGTGGGCCTGATGGCCTGGAGGGCGATGGCTGAGGGTCCGCCAGGATGGGGTAGGCCTGAACCCACAGTGACTGAAGAATAAGGGTCAGGCCAGATCACCTGGGTTGGGGAAAAGGGAAGGCAATCTTGGATCAGACTGTGTGGGTGCCCTGCCGAAGGGGGAACTCGGAGCATAACAGTCCGATAAGTTTGCCCATGGTGCAATTTATGAACGTGCAAGAGAACATCAAAGGCTAGCAAGAGGACTAGCCGAGTAGGCGCGTCTCGGCGGGATGCAAGAAGGCATAGAGCACCGCAAGCTTCCAGGAGCCACCTAGCCATAGATTAGTTGGTGGTTACTAGTAGCCTATGAAGTAAAGGGAGACAGGCAATGGCTGCCATGGAGAGTGCAGCTACACAGGACATCTGAGCCAAGAGAAGAAAGGGTAAAACCACGAGGTAGCTAGAGGTTGGCTGAGAAGGCCACAAAACATGGCCTGCGGTCTATGGGTTCAGGTCAAAAGGGGGTGGGGTGGCCGAGGCCTTTGGCATGAATAAAAGATCCCAAGTGCGGAAGCGCATGATTCAACCGGAACGGCCCTATAACTGGCTCTCGTAGGAGAGGCATGGGAAGTACTGGCTGCAACGTGGCCTAGCAATTGGGGGGGAGGCCTATAGGCTGCTAGAATATGGGGGGGGGATCAACCCCACCCCCCGGTGTGGACCCATCGGATTTTCCCTTTGGCTCTTACTAGAGCGTGGGGAGACTGGGGGAAGGTGGAAGGAAAACTTCCACTATTGTTTGAGAGTCCCTAGGCGATCGAGGAATCGAGGGCAGCCAGGAGAGAATCTCCAGCCTCAATACCTAAGGTCTTTATCTGGCAAGTAGCTCTATCATCTTGTCTGCCAGGGTTGTCCAGGAGGCATCCCTAAGACATGATATGAGGGAAGGTACCCATGAGGGCCCTTCTAGGCTTGAGAAGGGAGCCTAAGTCGAGCGGTCGCCAGTTTGAGGGATGCCCCGTTATGAAAGAACCAGATGGGATCCCCGCCCGAAGCGGGGGAATGGAGGAGAGAAGAGGCGGGAGAACCGCTGGGGCCACCATATGTTGCCTAGGAAAAGGGGTTCTCTGCATGTTGCACCATGGGAATAGCAGTGGTGTCAATGGGGTCCTTGAGAGAAGTGAGGGGGACCGCAAATATGCCAGACGCCGCTGACGCGTGTGGGGAGGGAGCAGTAGCCCCAAGGGCTGCGCTGGGTATAGTGGACAGTACGCAGGTGGGCAGGGTGGGAAGGGGAGAGAGAGAGAGAGGGGAATATGAGTGTTGCGCCCCGCCGGGGGAAGATTGAAGGTAATGCTATGTAGGTGCCCAAGAATGGGGAAAACCTTCGTCTAATATAGATGGCCATCCCCAAGGCGGCAGATATCGAGTAGTATGTGTGCGGGCATTTAAAGGGTAGGCCCCGCACTGTTTCTTGAGGTGTGGAACACGGCAAGGTGTTCCCCTTTTGGGGTTAGGTGTCCCCGGTCATATTTGATGACCCTGGGGCACCGTGGACGACCCTAAGGGTGATAGATCAAAAAGGGGGATGTTGGGTGGGTCCCCAGTTCCCAGTAGGTATCCGGAGGTAGGCTGGGGATCCTGCGAGGTGGGAAGGGGAGAGAGAAGTGATGCACCGTACCTACGGTTCCTATAGGGGTATACCTCTCTCTATATACATCTTCCCGACAATGACATCCCAAACACCCATGTTTTCATATAGTTGTGACCTGTTGACTGTGAAGGAAATTCCTGGTAGAGGGTCGCAGTCTCAGCACGGGTAGCTGTGTGACTAGGGTGTCCCCCACCTTTTTTTTCCCCCGACCCGGGTATGCGGGGTCCTACCTGGGACACGCGTGATGACCACTGTGCCGTCCTACTAGGGGGAAGGTCTTCAGACATGCGCATCTTGGAGTCCCACCGAAGCTAGGCTACAACAAGGAGCGTCACCGTCCCTTGACGGGGCTAGGGTGGGAAACACGATGGGCGCAATCGGGGAGGAAAAACTGTTGTAATGGGGGGGCAGTTTTTGTTGGTCTAAGGGGAGTGCCGCTGCCAAACCTCCGATGTGTAGGGCTCGGGCCCAGGTAGGATGGTGGGTGGAACTCTGGACCTTCAGATTGAGGGCCTGGTGCTCAGCGGCTTGCCAGGTAGACCCATGAGAGTATGAAGGTGGGCCTAGGAGGGCGTGGCAGATCTGGCCTTCCTATGGGAAGGGGAGGTGGGTGGGCTAACAGCGCCTTAAGCCAAGGGGTTAGCAGTAGCCAGGCAGCTCGCGCTCCTGAGAGTGGCTAAGAACCCTTTCTGTCCAGTTGACATTGAAAAGGCAAGAGCTTTTACCCAAGGGGTAGGATTTAGGGCGGTGGGGTGGCACCCGGGAGAAGAAGGCCAAGGTACTTGGCCTCCCCTCATGGATCTCTGGCTGTGCCGACCACTGGAAGAGTTTCGGGAGGGAACAGGGCCTCTCCTTCGAAAGGCAGGTCCAAGACTGCCTGCTGCGCATCGAGGCCACTCTGGCCTCCCTAAGCCAGGCTGCACTGTGAAGGGTAACCGCCAATGCCATGGTCTGGGCAGCGGTGTCCACCGCATCGTGAGCGGAGAGGAGGAGGTCCTGTGAGACCATGTTGCCTTCCTCCAGGAAGGCATCATAGTTGTCTCTAGCCTTGGGTGGGAGCATGTCCCTGAATCTCCCCAGTGATTCCCAAATATCCAGCAGGTACCTGCTGGTTATGGCCTGGTTGTTGGCCACCCGCAATTGAAGGGCCGATGATGAATGCTCCTTGCGGCCCAGCAGGTCTATCTCCTTATTCTCCCTGGAAGAGGGGAGGGGGTCCCTGGGGGGATCTCCAGCCCCTGCTGTCATTTGGACAACGTCCCGAGGGGGAACTGGGTGGCCAGCAAGTGAAGGGTAGTCCGGTTCCAGTACTCTGTACTTCATGCTCACCGCATCTGAGACTGGTGGGACAGAGCATGGGTAGTGCCACCTGGAGTGTGCAAAATCCCATACCCTCGGGTGAGGTGGGACTGCTAAGGGCTCCGTGGCAGTGAACGCCAGCCCGAAGAGAGTATCGGGGGGAATACCCAGGGCCTCCACCTGCATGCCTAGGTGGGCCATAGCTCGGCATAGGAAGTCGAAATGCACTGAGAGGTTTCCTGTAAAGGTGTCCGGTGCCGGAGACAGCACAGCACTGGGGAGCCGGCAGGGAGGGGATGGAGTTCCCTCGAGTGACCATTCTTGTGCCCTGAAGCGAAAGGGGGATGCTGTTTGGCGCTGGGGCTGTTTAGAGCCTCTGGATGGCCCTTCTTCAGGGCTGGAGCTGGAGGACGGGTGTCGGGACTCTCTGCCCTGCGCCGGCGGTGGTGTACCGCTGGCCTCCGTAGCTGGGGGAGAGGGTAACCGTCCCTTTTGGGCCCAGGCCTTAGAGAAGAAGGCTGGCTTGCCCCTTCTAACCATGGGTGGGGCGGGGGGAGTCGGGAGGAGCAGTAAGGCCCACACTGCCTCCATTGCCTCCGGTGTGGAGGGGACAAGGATTTCCCCCATGTGGGCGTGGGCAAGTCCTCACTGGGAAAGGGAGGACTGCTCAGGTGCGAGGACTCCCTCTCCGTCGGCACCGGGCTCTGCGGTGCTGCTGGTGGGGTTAGTCGGTTCCGGGGTGCCAGTGCACTGGGTCAGTTCCACAGTGCCGGAGTTGGCACCTAGGTGGTGCGGCAGCAGCGGGCACCAGTGGCACGGTGCTGCACAGGTGCCGGTGCCAAGCTGGATCTCGGGGCCGGGGTCAAACCCGAGGTTTCGGGTGAGGGTTGCTGAGCCTCCTCTGAGGCTAGGGCGCGGCATCGCTGTTCCCTCTTCTTGATGGTCCGGGGTTTGAAGGAGAGACATGTGGAACACGCTGAGACCATGTGGACTTTGCCCAAGCACCTAAGGCACTTCCTGTGAGGGTCGTCCCTGGGGAAGGCCTTGCCACATTCCGTGCAGGGTTTAAACCCTGGCATGGTTGGAAGCTTCAGTCCAACAACGGAAGATTCTTGGAGTGGAACTAGTTCCACAATAGATTCTCCCAGTCGGCAAAGCTGATCTCATGGGACAGGCCGCTTGCAACAGCAAGGAGTGGACGTTCCAAATCCAACGCACACGGAGGAAGAAATGAAACTGAGGAGGGGGCGGGGAGGCAGCCGTATATATAGTCGTGGGTGGCATGAGGGGCGGTGGCCACCTCCCCTCTTCTGACAGGCTAGGACAAAAGCTTTTCTGACCAATCCAGTGCTCCGGCACGGAGACACCTAATACTGAATGCATCCAAGCAGCGCTCGAAGAATGCTGTTCTAGCCTGTGACTGTAGAGCTGAAGAGTCAGACCTGTTACTTACTGTGAGGTGTCTTCTACTCCAGCCCACCTGGAGATCCTCTGACCTGACAGTCCTACATGGATGCAGTCAGTGCTGAGATCCTGGTGCCAGTCCAGCACCGCATACAGCAGAAAACCTGAAGATCTGAAGTAGACTGGCAGCAGGTTCTGTTTGCCTCAGTGGACAGGCTTGCACTGGGAGGCTGCTCTTAAAACTAAGGGCTAACAGCCCAATCTTTTGTTGTTTAGACAAGCCAGCAGTTATTTAGTTTGTAGGGTGATGCTCTGGGGAGCAGACAGTGGGATTGCTTAGGAGATTTTCCTTACAGAGATTCTGATCATCTCCACAAAGACTTCTGCTCAAGGAGGCCCCACCCTCACAGGGCCTCACCCAGGGAAACACTTAACATTTTAAATGTCTCTGAGAACTGCATTTTGTAAGTGATTTTCCTGGGAAGAACTATTCCTAAAAACCTCTGCCTAGGCCAAAATTCAGTGTACAAACGAACTGACTCCTCATGGTCTCCATTCTCAAGACAAAGACTGCAGTGTTCCCTGTGGCTTCTTCTAACAAGGCAGGGTAGCCAGTTGCACTATCTAGGAAGTGCGGTATTTATGCTCTACTTCACTGACAGCTCAATGGCAGGGATGTATCTGTGCTGCCCCTGGTAAAGAGGAAGAGTTTTGTCACTGGGCTCTTGAACCGGCTCTTAATGGGTGTGACATGGCAGATTGTATGGGTAGGATATAGACCGAGGTCTAGTTGGAAGGTCCGCTGGTAAGAGCGACTCCAAGTGAACCATTCCTTTCTGTGTCTTCAGGCACAGGGCAGGATGCTGGAGAGCCAGTTTGGGGCAAATGTAACCTCCGTTGGGTTCAACTGCTTTCTACTACATCTCTCTTGGGCTTTAGGGGAAATATATTAAAAAAACACAAGCCCAACTCCAGCCACATCCGCCTTTGAGTGACTCAGGAAGTGGAGCAGCTTGCAGTCGTTCGGGATGGGGACAGCTGTCACCATCTCTCCAGATAAGCCCTTAGAATCACATTGAACATGGTAGCTGAGGAGGCTCCATCCACTGCCCTCCAGCAATGTTTCTGTGATGTGCCAGGCTCTTCAAAATGATGAAGTGAGACTACTCATGATGCATATACTGTGCTCAGAAGGCTTTCTGATATGTAATACTACTGGACTTTGGCTAATGCATACATTAAACCCTCCTTAGAACAGTACATCTTACATAGTCTGCATATCACTCAAGAGCTGTGGTTACTGTCAGAGATACAACAATCAGGAATCAATCCAGTTTATTGACTGCTTATGAATGTTTAACAGGTACCAGAGACAGAGAGATCAAGGTGCCCCAAAATGTTTGTGAAATGCCCATAGTTACGTTACTCCACGTTGAGCACAGTGCTAGAAGCTGCTTGCATGGATGTGTCACAACTTTCCCTGGTGTTTAGCTGGGTTACCGTACTAGCGGGAACAGAAATTCATTTACTGCGCTCTCATCCATATTTAGAAAAAAATTAGGTTATGATACCTGTAAGGACAACAGCACTGAACAGGGGAGGCCTGTTGTTACATAGACAGTCAGACTGCGAATAGATGCATTATATTCGCATTGTCAGAGACAGAAGTACAGACTGTCCCATTCATCTGCCAGGCAGGGCTGCTGCACTGATTCTCTCTTCTCAAACAAAATCTTAATGCTGTCTTTTGTCATCACAGACTATAGAGTCCATAGTTCTACCCTGTTCTCACAAAAGGCACCTCCTCCTCCTCTCCTATGGGAGTTATTTTTCACAAGGAAGTAAGTGGAAGCAATAAATACAGATCTGTCCTTGGTCATAGCAGCTCTCACCAGCATTTTCTTCTGTTACCTGTGATTCAGGCTCCTGTTGTTCTGGATGTTAACAGCATTATCATTTGTTTTTCATAGAGCACCATTCACAAGCATCCTAAAGCTTAACAGCAAAAGAGACTTAAAAGAGACTGGTATCTGTTAAACAAGGGTGAAAAACCAGCAGAGAAAATCTCTCTTTAAAAGTCTGCACTGAGTATGCAGTTCAAATGTCCTGGGCTTAGTTGGTTGTTGAGCCCTGTCAAAAAAGGGATTTGTGTGACACATGGAAAGCAGGAGGAATGAGTCAAATGTAAGTAAGGGCTATAGATAGTAAAGGGTGGTTCTCTTAGGCCTTTGGCATGCAGGGCTGTGGGGAATCATTACTGGATCATTTGGCTGGAATGTGCATCATAAAAAGGGAGCAAGGACTTTGCAGCATGGTGCTGCTGCCAGATTTTCTTGACTCACTTGGAAATGGAAGAGAGTGGGATACTTGGGACATGCTCTGGTTAGTCAGTAGTTGTAGTTAATTCCCTAGGGAATACAGTTGTTATATGTGCATATTAGGCATCCATCACTGCAGTGTCCTCTCCCGATGTTCACTTGAAGAGAGTGTAAAATAGGGCCCATGTTCACCAGTTCCCTCTTGCAACAAACAAGCCAGTTACCCTGACAAGACCAGAACCGTGGCCTCTTTAGGCACGTTTTTAGCATTTACCACCTTTGCAGCTGTTCTTTACATAAATTTTTCTCAACAACCTGTCTATGAACAAGTGCTGGTCCCTGAGATCAGTCTGATGCCATTTGGAAGGGAGCAAAAGTTGAGAAGCACTGCTTTATAAATGCTTTACAGTTTTATGTCACTTTCCATCTGGGTGGGCTCTTGATGCTTTGCCAAATCCCAGCACATTAAGCCTCAGTACCTCTGCAAGCTAGGAAAGGGCCAGTGTCCCTGTTTTGCAGGTGGTGATGCTGAAGTGCCACTAGTGGAAGTGAATTGCCAGAGGCCACAGAAGAAGTCAGTGATAGAGCTGGAGATGAGTCCCAGGGACCCAGATCTCCCCTGCGCAGCACCTTGTGCAGTTGATTATGCTGGTGCAACATGGATCTGGAGTGCTCTCAGGCCCAAATGGTAGCATTCTGCAGCCAGTTTGCAAAGTGCAGGCCAGTGAAGGGTCTGGCCTCATGCTTCCTGGATTTCAGCTGTGTCCTGATCCCAAAAGTAGCCTTTCCCCATAGCCATGGATCTGACTGCCAAGGGAGGCATGACCATCTGTCAGGAGTGAAAAGCTTGAACAAAAAGATTCCTCTTGGCTTGAAGTGTGAAAGGGACCATGCCCATAATGGATTCTTATCCTCAGTGGAGTCCAAAGTCACAGAGGATGACTCTTTAGCTCAGAGGGTCTCAAACTCAAATCACCACGAGGGCTGCATGAGGACTAGTGTGGTAGCGCAAGGGCCGCACCATTGAAATCTTTTCATACAATGGTATTGCAAATATTGCTAGTGGTAGGGTCATTGCAGACCGCAAGAAATAACTTTGGGGTTCAGGCCCAACGTTCCCTCTGAGACCCTTAGGCAGCTGAGCAATTTACGTTGCTCGCCGCATGGCCTGTCCCTGCCCCTCCCCCCTGCTCTCCCGATCAGCCCCCC
The DNA here is from genome assembly GCA_007922195.1 of Podocnemis expansa. Taxonomy (NCBI): domain Eukaryota; kingdom Metazoa; phylum Chordata; order Testudines; family Podocnemididae; genus Podocnemis; species Podocnemis expansa. Next base: position 39,413,890 of record ML681972.1, on the reverse strand, counting down.
CATTCCCCTCCTCCTACCCTAACCCGCTCCCCTGGTAACCCCCCAGCTGGCTGGAGCCCCCAACCCTCTGTACCCTTACCCGACCACAGTAGCAGCACAGCTGAGCCACGGTTCCTGACGGAGCATGCTCAGATGTTCTGAGCATGCTCCGTCAGAGCTTTTCTTGGCAGGAGTTTTAAAAACTCCCAGCTCCGGAAGAGCGCTTAGCTGACTGGAAGACAGGGTCTTCCAGCTGGGTAGCGACTGGGGCTGCCGGCCGTGTGTGGCCAGCAGTGTTCCCTGCGTGGGTCAGCAGTGGGAGCTGCATGCCCTCACTGCCATGCAGCTTAGAAGGAGCATTGGGTTGGGCTGCGAGTTTGAGGCTCATGCTCTAGCTGCACAGCCAGTTTTTCATGATGGGGCCAAGCATTCCTCCTTGCGGGGTCTGAGTATGTCTTTGAAGTGCTGTGCAGAAGAGGTAGGGTCAGGGACCCACCCTTTTCACATCTAGCAAAGACATCAGTAGAAAGAGTTGCCCCAAAGGAGCTGTGTTCTAGCTGCATTCAGCAGCACAGTGCCTGCTGCTGCCAGGCTCATGCTGGGAAATTGTTTTCTTCGATGTCACTTCAGGCCAGCCTTTGGTGGAGTTCAGTACAAGCCAGCACTAACACAGTCAGACTAACAAAGCAGGGGGTTCTGTGAGTCTGCTGGTCTTCAGCCATGCCCACATGAAGGATAGGGAGCTTGACAGGCCTTGCACGCCCGTGCCACATTCTCCAAACATGACTCAGGCAGCAGCAGCGAGGGGGTGGCTGTGTGGTGGGAGAGACTCTTTGGAATGTAAGTGTACGTTGAGCACACCAGCTCCAGCGGAGGCACCTCAGTGTAAGGAGCAGAGCCACACAGCCATTCATTCCCTCACTGTGCAGGCTGGGATTTCTGGAAGGAATAGCATTCACTCACTCCCGCAGGTTGCAAGTCAATCAGTTCCCAGGGGAGCTGGATGGGCTGAGGGCCTGCCAGTCACGTGAGCCTGCTGCTTCAGTGACTCTTCTCCTGCGGGCAGGGCAAGAGTTTCATTTCACAGCCTGTTCTCTTCTTTTGGCCACTGGCCGTAGAGTGAGCTGGAGTCAAAGGAAAGGCACCGAGAAGGAAGAGCAGCTGGGGGAGGAGGGCCCTGGGGCTGGGGCCTGGGCTTTCCATAGGAGGAAAAGTTCCAGCGGAGTAGACATCTTAGACTAGTTCAGCAAAACAAACAAGGAGTCTTACGGTGCTTTTAAAGACTAACAATTTTTTCACATATGCTTCTGTGGGTGAAGTCCCACTTCATCAGATGCTAGAAAATGGACAAAATGGGACTTCATCCACAAAAGCTCATGTGAAAAATTAATTTGTTAGTCATTAAAAGCAGGGCCCCCACTGACCCCCGCCCAGCATTGGGGGGCAGGGCAAGCCCCTACTCCAACCATCCCATGCCAGGGACAGGTGAGCTGGCCAAAAGGGTGGCCCGGTTCAGCGCTGCTGATCTGCCTCCCCGCCCCCCAGCCACATGCGCTGCTCTCGGCTCTGTGCCGGAGCAGCGGGGAGGGGGTGGGAGGCAGCACAGCTGGGGTGGCAGCAGGGGGTGGGGAAGCGATACCAACTCTGTGCTGCCTGCCACCCCCTCTCTGCTGCTCCAGCAGGGGACTGGCAGCACTGAACGGGGCAGCCCTTTTGCCTGGCTTGCCTGGTCCCTGGCATGGGGGGGCAGTGGTGCAGCCTCGTGAGGCCCCCCCAAAGAGTGGGGCCCTGGATGGCTGCCCTAGTTGCCATACTTTAGGAATGGCCCTGATTTAAAAGTGCCACAGGACTCCTTGTTTGGTTTAGGTAGGAGGAGTAAACTGCAGTGAAATTTTTCGTGGTATCATTGCTAGAAAGGCAAGGGGTTGATCCTGACACTAACCCTTGCCTTTGAGGGGTTTTCATGAGGGATGAATTTGCCCAGTTTGCATAGCCAGGGGTTTGATGGGAGACACAGTTTTATTCTCCTTCTCGCTTCCCGCCCCCCAGCCCCCAGTAGCAGAATGGAGACACTGCTGGTGCTGGGAGCTTAGCAGATGGCTATCTTGCACTGAGCAGTGCCTGGATGAGTCCTGCTGGGTTTTGTTGTTGGAACATCTTCTAATTTCAAACCGCTTTGACTAACCCCCCACAAAGAGGAGATCTTTGTGGGAAAAGCCCACATACCCCTGGGGCTGTTTGGGTGGGACTGGGATCCTGAAGGGAAGGGGGCTGTGTACATTTTGCAGTGATGTGGGAATACCAGTGGGCTGTAAAATAACCCTATTATGTAGTCCGCACAGAGCCTCATGCTTCTCAGATACCTCTTGAAGAGGAGTGGGTATGAGATTGAGTGGTTGTGAGCATGGGTGAGTTCTGAAGGACCAGAACTGGACTGTGCATTTCATGGAGCTGAAGGGGTGTTTATTGTGTGCAGCCTGACTACAGCCGGCCAATACCCACTGTCCCTTGAAGGGTATTAATAACTGAGCAAGACTGCTGTTTTGGAATCCAGGATTATCTCAGAGGTGATGTTGCCTGCACATTCTGGGAATGTGAAGATGGGATTTTCTTGTGCAGAGATAAGGAGGTTCTTTATTGCTGTGTTGGCTTTTTACGTGTTACACTGACATTGTTTGATCTGTTCCCCAGCTCCAGTCATTCTGGGGCTGCTTTTGTCTGTTTCTTTCTCCAGCTGTTGAGATTTTACTGAATGCTCTCCCACCTTTGGCACATCCCATAAAGTTAAGACAGCACTCTTCACCAAGTTCCAAAGGAGTAGCCATGTCAGTCTAGTCCGGCAAAACAAACAAGGAGTCTGGTGGCACTTCTAAAGACTAGCAAATTTATTTGCTACATGTGCTTTAACCCAAGCCTGCCAGGTGGTACTCCTGCTTCCAGAACAACGCAGCTCACCCACCCACCCACATCCACAGGGAAAAGGTGAGCTGTGCCACAGCTTGCAAGGCTGAGTGTTGGCAGGCTTCAGGAGAGAGCAAATTACAAATCAGGGTGCTTTCCCAGGAGCTTTAGATCCCCCATGTTGATTGGGAGGGCACCCCAGTCGGTCTCAGCATCCAAGCACAAAATGATTGGAACCAAAGTGTCATTTAGTCACAGATCCCAACCCCATGTGCGACTCTCAGAGGAATGTGGGTCACAGCAGAGGTCAGAGAGGTGATCTGCATAGAGATGGAATACCTTGTTCTTTAATTACTCAAGGGAGAGTAATTTAGACTGATCATAGGCTTATACCTATCAGTACATTGGCAACAAGGAGAATCCACTGCTCATGGATATAAAATGTGACTGTTCCCTTAGGAGCTGTGTTAGAGCAGTAGTCTGAAACATTGCATCTTTCAACAGGCATAGTAAAATACCATGAACTTGATTAATGACATTTATCCTGATAACAAGTGGGAAGATGCCCTCCCCCATGCTGGCTTGAAAAGCTGCCACACAGTCACAGCTGCAGAAAAAATTGTCTCATTGTGGTTTTGTTTGGTAATATGTTTCACAGGGGCAGAAAGGTACATTTCTAATGGCGGACATTCTCTCTGAAGCCTGGGGATGCAGACAGCCCTTCATGCTCTATTTCCATGGCTTTTAGCATATTGAGGATCAATTATGCAAATCAGAAACCACCAGCTGAGTCAGATTTGGCTCAGCATCCTGGATGAGTGTAGGAATGTGGATATTTATCTGCTCTGTTTCTCTTCTTGTGTGGCTCCATAGTGTAATCAGTCAATAAATATGGAACGGTAACAAACTCTCTTCTGGTAATCATAGAGTCCTGACCAACATGAGTGCTTTGGTGTTTAACAGGCCCAATTTGTTCAGCCCATGACAGCTGGCTGCCCTGCCTACTGTAATGCAAATTCCCCTTGTGAAAGTGTATTAACATTTGCATTATTTCAAACATGATGCAGCGCTGTACCACTTGTGCTGGCAGGAAGGAGACAGGCCACAGTACTGGCTGTGGCTTCACAGGACTTCACCAGTGGCCAGATTTTCAGACCAACTCAGTGCACACAGCCAACGACAGATTTTTCAGTGACACCCAGAACACTTGCAGTAGGGGTTACAATGAACGCTGAGAACTTAAATGCACCTCCAATTATGGGGCCAAGTACTGGAAAATCTGGAAATCCTCTTACCAAATGCAAGAGGTATTCTGAAGAGTTGAGGATGGGCTTTCATTACTGCGGCATTTCCCCCTCTCTGTTCCCTCCTTCCCAGCCAGCAGACAACAGCGTTCAATCCCTTCTGCATCTAGAAGACCAGAGGTTCTCAACCACTGGGTTGGGACACATTACTTGGTCACCTCACAGTGGTCAGTGTGTCGCAAAGAGCTGGGGAAATGGAGGGATTTGGCCTGTGGGGTGTGGGCTGGTGTGTCCTGTAGAGTTGCAATATGCTGCCAAGCGTAGTGAGACCCACAAAAGGTTGAGAACCACTGATCTAGGCACTTGATTGTTGTCATTTTCAAGGTGTGTCAGCAGATGAGGATCCCCTGAAGGAGAAGAAAAGGTTAAAAAAAGTACCGGATTTAGGAAGCCTAATACAGGAAACTGCAGAAGTTGTGTGATGCAGTGGTCAACGGTATGTCTATGCTGGCAGTGGCAAATTAGCCACCATCAATGCGCTCTTCTGGGTTTGACTGAGTGATCTGTCAAGATGCACTCAATCAATCTCCAGCTCAGTGTTGTAACTGGAGTAGTGCTAAGTCAGCTGGACAGCATTTCCAGTCGCCTTAGCACAGCACGTACAAGGAGGTAAGTGGGAGTTAGTAAGTCACAAAGAGATACGCAGGGTATTTTATGTACGTTGTGTACCTCCCGTTGACTGCTGCCAAATAGTGTGGTGAATCTAAATTAGGGCCAAGTCACCTAGGTCAGGATCTTGGCTAGCCTAGAACTGAGCATGATACAGAATTCTGTGTGGGTTCTAGCTGCCATGAGAATAAGATTAGGCAATATTTCAGGGAAGGGGAGAGGGTCTTCTAGAAAATCTCAGAGACATTCCTGGGTGTTTGTGAGCTAAATAAATAATTTTTAACAGACCCCGTTTCTGTATCTTTTTTTCTCAAATGTGCCTGCTTTCACTGCTCTATGCTGCTCACATTTTGGTGACCTGTGCCATGCATTTTGTGTCAGTGAAGGAGAATAGGTCTCATGGGGCTTCAAGAACTAGAGTAGCTGCTTATAATATTGTCAGGAGAACCTACTGCCTGGTCATGTTTCTCCATTGCTGATTCAGACACACACATTTTAATCTTTGCAGAAACTTTCTTCAGATAATCGAATGCACCTGTACATGACTTATCAGGATACCACCCTGTGTTTCTGAAATCACAGCCTGTTTCCATGAAGGTGATGATCTGGAAAATAGAGTTTTTCCTTCTAAGGGAAATGGAATTATAAAATAAATGACAGCATGTGAAAGGTTAAGACAATCCAGCTTTTTCTTGGCTTCCTTATTTGGATCAGGCCTTCAGAAGGGACAGACTCACCAGACTGATGTAAGGAGTGTTATGCAACAAGCAGGCTCTTTGGTGGCTGAGGAGCCCCCAAGTGGTTCCTGTCCTTGTCAGGATTAATAAGAGTGATTGTTGGAGAGCAAGCAGGGATGTCAGAAGGAAGCAGAGCTGCTGTCAAACCAGGTCCTACATCTAGAAGCTCAGAGTCCTTAGGAAACCTTTTTAGACCCTTGCTGTGCTCCTGATTCTACACCCTAACTCCTGTGTCCTGTCTTACCTAAATAAGCACCCCGCTTGTTGGCATCATAGGGAGTAACTATGTTTCTTAGTCTTTAAGTGCCATAGGACTCCTTGTTTGTTTCACTGAACGAGACTAACACAGCTACCCCTTTGGAAATTGTGATGGTGACAGATTCAGGGCTCATACTTTTTGCTTGTGTGAGAATGGGCAGGGGAGTTACCTAGCACAGTTCACCCACAAGTAAGGGACTTAATGGTTAAACACTCATCATTGCTGGAGATTAGAGACTTGCAGACAAAGGCCTTTTCCTTGGTCTGCATCATGTTGAGAGCTTCCCTGTAAGTTTGCAGGACACTTTTAATGGCTCTTGAGCCACAAGAGGACTGGAATCCATGGGATCTGTTAAAGTTTGGACAATCATCTCTAGAGCTCAGTCTGTCTACTGTGAACAGTACCTTCCCCTGTAGGAATGCTGAAATGCAGGCAAGGTGGGGGATGTATAATGTCTTTTATTGGACGGACCTCTGTTGGGGAGAGAGAGAAGCCTCTGAGCTCACACCCAGCTCTTCTTCAGGCCTGGGAGGAAATATACTCGGCATGTTACAGTTGACTATCATGAGACCAATCTGGCACAGAAGTCACACCATGCTTTTGGAGAGGCTGCAGTGGGCCAGGCATACACTGCAAATACAGCACTTTGTTGATGTTATAGGCTTTAGGCTACACTCTTTCTCCCACTTTTTGCCTGAAATCTGCATTCACACAGCAAAGGCTGCTTTGGAGGAGAGAGACTAGGTTGGTCTTTCAAAGGGGCGTAGGAAATTGGGTGGCTTAACTCATTTACTACTTGAAGTGGAACTGTACGGAAGTACATAATGGTGTAACACAAAACACTTCCAGTTAATGCCCCCTCACCCTCTGACAGTGCAGCACGTGCACATTCAGTGAAACTGCCACAGCAGGACTACCCCTGCAACCTAAGCTGCAGCCTGTAATTAGTCCTTTAAATACAGGGCCTGCCTTTCTTTACATTGCAGCCACTTGAAGTGTTGGGCAATGTAATAGGGCCTTCAAGCAAATATAAGTGACCACCAGAGCAGTGTAACAAGGCCTTAACACACTACAGCCTATGTCAGGAAAACTACGGTCGCTCAGGAGTGTGATTGTTCTGGGCCCCCCCCCCCCCCCAATTTAAGTGCTTGTGGGCATAGTGCTGTCCATAGGAGAGCTTCTCTTGTCGGCATAGAACATCTTCACCAGAGGCACTGCTGTGGTGTAGCTGTCTTGGTGCTTCTGCACCTCTGTATGTGCAGATATAAATGCAAGTGAGTCACACAGATTGGTGAAGTGGTGCATAGGCCGAAGGCCTCATTGCTCTTACCACATTCCTCTTCCATTGACAAGAGATTTCCCCTCATTGGGATGGGAAGTTAAGAAGTGAAAAAAAGAATGGAAGTTTAGGAAATGACTGACTGCTGATAGGATAGTTAATCAGCAGTGTCCAAATGGCAAATTACACAGCGGCTTCTGTGGGTGTTCTTTTGAACAAGCCACTTCATGGCTGTCAAGCTTGGGCCATGGAAGAACAATGGGGTGCTAGTCCTCTTTACAGCAGGACTTAGAAAAATTTTCAGACACATGCTAAAAGTTGTGGCAGCTTTATTAGGCTTTTTTATGTCTCATCTCAGTGGGTAGTAATGCTTTTCATTGTTTTTATTCAACATTTGCAATGTAGAGTTGATGCTTGGGAGTTACAGTAAGTGCTGTCTGACCAGCCCTAGCTAGGGGCTTGGGTTCTCTGCCACCCGGTTTTGTTACCTTTTCAATCCAGTTGCAAAGCTCATCTTTCTTCTTGGGTGTTATGGTGGGAGTGGGTCAAAGAGAAAGGGCAGTTACAAGAGGAGATCATTATAGGTTTGTTGGTATGGTGAATGACTGTGGTCTGTCTATGGGCGTTCTTTCTCCCATGGTGATTTTCAGATTCTGTACTTTTACATTTTACAGAATGTTTCTGTGGCTGGGGATAAATTATAAATCTAAACAGATAGATTGCTCTTGGTGTCTAGGAATCTTGGAGCAGCTTTGAGAAGAGGAAAGTCTCAGGGCAGCCCAGTCAGCTGATATCTAGCACAGAATATTCTGGAAGGCGGTGGAGCGGGCATGGTTTTAATAGCTGCTTTTATCTATTTTAGAATTCCATGAAGATGATGAACAGCTGATAGCTGAATTTTCTGAGAAGTACATACACCAGAAGCACTCAGAGGATGAGGTGCAGTCACCTCTTGCAATTCCACAAGCTGAGAAGAATTCTAAAGCAGAAACTGATCTCAAACTAGATAAAAATTCATCAGTGACACAATTTGTACCAGAAACTGAACCACTTTGGGGTGTCTCTTCAGCACTCACAAAAGAAACTGATTCTTCATCTTTAGTAGTGTCAGCTCCAGATCAGACTTCAGCATCCAATGTTCCGCTAGCTGTCCAGGAGCAGGTGATGTCAGAAGAAGACAGGGCTGTCACTCTCAAAGGGTTGGCTGGTGCTGAACCAAAGACTGAAACATTTGCCCTGGAGTCAGTGCCTAGCAAAAGTAAACTCAAGAAGGTGAAACCATCTTCCCTTAGAAAGAAAACAGCAAGTGAGACTCCAGAGAGTGACACACCTACGGATGGCATCCCTGTCCCCACAGCCTCTTACCAGTTCAATCCAGATGAGTACGATGAGAACATAAACCCCTTTGTGATGGGTGGTTCCAAAATACAAAATTCTCCTCCTGCTACTCAGCAAACCTTCATGGCTTTCAACAGTGATACAAATGATTCTGGGGTGGAATTGGCTGAGGAGTCCAGGGGGCAGGCCCTGAAACTGGAATTTGATTTTACAGATGGGGAGGAGAATGGAGAGGTCAAGAAAACACCGCCAAAGAAAGCTGGTAGGAAACCTGCCAGCAAACTGACTCCAAAACGGCAAAGAGAAGGTGCTAATAAAGCTATGAGTACTGAAGGCATGGGAAAGGCACCGGCTGAGGTGCCTGTCCCCAAAGCTCTGTACCAGCTGGATCCAAGTCAGTGGGACGATCCTAATTTCAGTCCTTTGGGTGGCAGCTCAAAGTCACAGGACTCCCCAACCTTTCCAAAGGCTTCCTATCATTTTGACCCCAACAACTTTGACTCAGTGGATCCTTTTAAACCTACCAAGAGCTTAGCCAACACAGCTGCTGACTCCTGCCCAACAGCTGATAACAATCTCAATGAAATCCTGGAGTCTCAGACCCTGGAAGTGCACGGAGAGGAACTGACAATAGGCAAAGCCTCTCCAAAGAAGGCCAAATCACGCTTGCTAACGTGAGTGATGTTGTGTGTTAGGTTTGCTGCTCTTTGTGTTGTCAGAGGGGTCAGGCAGCCAGAGTCTTGCTTCATGGGGTGGTGGCCTGCTTGTTTGTTTCCCTGATGTATTGGGAGTAATTGTGGTGATGCTTCCATTTCCTGCCACGTTGTTCTCATCAAAACATTTTTTGCAGTGATTGAGCTGAAAAATGGACAACCCTAAGAGGCAGCCAGATTCTGCAGTGTCACTCAGTTTTGTTCTTACTCAATTTAGCTGCACCCTGTACTTGCGGTGGCTATATCTTTTGCCTCCTTCATCCAGCTGTTCTTCAAAAATAGATGGGAAGAGAAAGCAAAATACACTCAGCAATGTTTGTGTTAGTCATAGACTCATAGACTCTAAGATTAGAAGGAACCGGTATGATCATATAGTCTGACCTCCTGCACAATGCAGGCCTCAAAACCTCACCCACCCACTCTAGCAATAGGCCTCTAACCTATGACAGAGTCATTAAAGTCCTCAAAACATGATTTAAGACTTTAAGATACAGAGAATTCAGCAAGTAGCCTAGTGTCTCAGATCTTACTGAGGGCTGCATAGCAGGTAACAGTGAGTTACTTACCAGTAACCATCCTTCTTCGAGATGGGCTGCTCACATCATTGAGGTACAGGTGTCTATGTGCTGCAGCGCACGGTAGCTCGGAAAGTCTTCAGACTTAGCCTGTCAGGTCAGGGCATGCGGCCAACGCCCTCTCTACGCCATGACTGCGGCTATATAGGTGACTGTGACCCTGACACTCCCAGTCCCATATACCTTCACCAACTCCATTAGTGGGGACGGTGGGAGGGGCCTGAATGTATGTGAGCAGCCCATCTCGAAGAAGGACAGTTACTGGTAAGTAAGCCACCGTTCTTCTTGGAGCGCTGCTCACATCATTCAGCTACAGGTGACTGCTAGCTGTACCCATGGATGGTGAGAGGAGTTACAGTCTACCCACACTGAGTACAGCTCTGCCCACAGTGGCATCATCTCCAGCCTGTTCGGCAATGGCGTAGTGCGTCATGAAGGTATGAATCAACGACCACGTAGCAGCCCTGCAGATCTCTTGGATCGGGACCTTGGCAAGGAAGGCCATCAATGACGCTTGGGCCCTGGTAGAGTGGGCTCTAACAGTTCCAGGAAGGGGTGCTTTCAACCTTCCGTAGCCGTCCTTAATGCAGTTCACAATCCATTTAGAGATACACTGAGAGGATACTGGTAAACCTCTCTTACATTCGGCAACTGTCACAAACAACTGGGGAGTCTTGTGGAATGGCTGGGTGCACTCAATGTAAGTTAGAAGCACTCTCCTCACGTCCAATGTATGTCACGTCCTCTGGTTCTGCATAACCTGGAGGTCTAGGTAAAAACTGGCAAGCAAAATTTCCTGGTTAAGGTGAAAGGGTGTGGCCACCTTAGGGAGGAAGGATGGGTGGTGATGTAGAACCACCTTATTCGGATAGAACCTCGTATATGGGGGGTTCCAAGCAGAGGGCTTTCAACTCTGAAACCCTTCTAGGAGAGGTGATTCCTACTAAGAAGGCCACTTTCCAGCACAGCACCAGGAGGGTGGCTGAGTCCAAAGGCTCATAGGGCAGCTCTGTCATTGCCTGGAGGACGATATTCAGGTCCCAAGCTGGGGTGAGCTTATGAGGTTGGGGAAAAAGTCTGTCCACCCCTTTTAGGAATCTGAGGGAGGTGAGGTGGGAGAAAACTGATTGCCTATCCACGCTGTCATGGAGAGCTGAAATTGCTGCTAAATGGACTCTCAGTGAGGAAGGAGAGAGGCCTCTTTCCCTGAGGTCTAGAAGATAGTCGAGGACCAGCTGAATTGGGGCTGATATAGGGTCTATACCTTTGTCCCAAGCCCAAATGGAGAATCGCTTTCATTTGGCTGTGTACATGTACCTGGTGGATGGTCTTCTGCTACCAGCCAGGACCTTCTTAACCCTATCTGAGCAGAGCCTCTCCTGCTCGCTGAGCCAGAGAGCATCCAGGCGATCAGATGTAGGCGGCCCGGGTCTGGGTGCCAAAGGTGCTCGAGTCCTGCGTCAGGATGTCCGCCCACTGTGGGAGGCGGAGTGGCATGTCTATGGACATGTTCTGTAGGAGTGGGAACCAGTGCTGTCTGGGCCAGTCTGGAGCTATTAGTATTATGTTCATTCTGTCCCTGTTGATTTTCAAAAGAACTCTGTAGCAGGGGAACTGGTGGGAAGGCATGCATCAGGGGCCCCAACCAGTTGATAAGGAAGGCGTCGGTGAGAGACCCCCTCCTCCCGCTCCCTCAGGGAGCAGAACTGGGGGCACTTGCAATTCTGTCATGTCGCAAACAAGTCTATCTTCTGTCGTGTCACAAATAAGTCTATCTTGGAAAGACCCCATTTGTCTACCAGGAGGGAGAACACCATGTTGTGGAGGGACAACTCGTGGTTCGCTAGAGGTTTTCTGCTTAGCAAGTCCGCTAGTCCGTTTGTCCACCCCCAGTAAGTGGGAGGCCACTGAGGTGAAGTTATGTCGTATGGCCAATTCCCAGAGTTTGCACGCCTCCTCAGAAAGTGGCATGGAGTGCTCCCCCCCTTGCTGATTTGTGTAGAACATGGCTGTGGTATTGTCCGTGAGGATCTGGACTGACCTGTCCTGTATCTTGCCTAGGAAGGTCAAGCAGTCTAGCCTGGTGGCCCTCAGTTCCTTCACGTTTATGTGGAGAGGACTGTTTGTGTGGGACGAAAGCCCCTGAGTGGAGAGGCCCCCCCATCCTGCGTTCGAGGCATCCAGTATTAACATCACTGAGGGCCTGGGGTCTTTGAAGGGAATGCCCCCCATGGCAAAATGGGGATCCTTCCAAACCTGAAGCATCCCCAGAGTGTCCTGGGGGGACAGACAGTACCTTGTTCAGGGAGTCCCTCCATACATGGAACACCGTGGAAAGCCAGATTTGGAAAGGCCTCATCCTCAGGCACGCCATCTGGATCACTGAGGTGGAGGCTGCCAGGTGGCCGAGGAGCTACAGGCACCAGTGGGCCATGGTCACGGGGAACGTTTGCAGCTCCGTAATGATGGTGCAAATGGACCGAAATCTGGAGCGGAGTGGACTGCTAACCCCTTGCGGGCATCTAGATGTGCCCATATGAACTCTTTATGTTTTGGGACAGGCGGAGCTTTGACTTTTCTTGGTTTATGTGGAAGCCCAGATAGTTGCAGAGCCTCACTACTGCTCTGGTGTAGAGCTCTACCTAGGAGCTCGATTTCCCGACTCTTAACCAGTTGTTTAGATAGGGATAAATTCTTATGCCCTGTCTGCGCAAGTATGCTGCTACTGGCACCATGCACTTCGTGAACACCCTGGGAGCTAGGAAGAGCCTGGAAGGGAGAGAGATGAACTGGAAGTGGTCGTTTGCCACCGTGAACCTTAGGAACCGCCTGTGGTGGGACCTTATGGCTATGTGAAAGTAGGCGTCTTTCAGATCGAGGGCTGCAAACCAATCCCCGGGAGACAGAGATAGAGAAACCATGCAGAACTTTGAAACTGTGATAGGGAAACCATGCAGAACTTTATTCTCCTTATGAGTTTGTTTAAGGCTCTGAGATTTAGAATGGGTTGAAGGTCCCTGTTGGATTTCGGGACCAGGCAGTAGTGAAAGTAAAACCCTTTTCCCCACTCCTGCTTGGGAACCTTTTCTATGGCTCCGAGGGAGAGGAGTTTCTGGCATTTGATCTCGAGAAGGTAGCACAGTTCCTGGTTTCCGACGGTTGAACGAGGGGGTAGTTTTCTGTCCCGAAGAATTGAAAGAAACTGGATACGATACCCCTCTGTGACCATCTCGAGGACCCACTGGTCGGATGTGATGTTGGCCCAGTGGTGTGTGAAGTGGTGTAAGTGGTTGGGGACCAGTACAGTTGTGGGTTCCTTGGCAGTGTAGTAACCGTCAAAAATGCTGTTTCTTCCCTGACAAGCGTTTGGGGGCCTGCCCACGCCTGCTTGCTTGGGGAATGTGGGACTTTTCACTCTTTCCTGAACGGACCTTGTCCTTGTCCATATCCCCAAGGTGGTGCTGGGGAAAGGGAAGAGACCTCAGGAATGTACTCTGCAGTTGAATCTGTTGTTTTAAGTGCTGAAGTTGTTGTTGATGGGGTTTTAGAGAGCATCTGCTAGATTGCGGGGTGTAAATCCCCAGCAACCGGAGTGTGGCTCTTGAATCTTTCATGCCATGGAGCTTTGCATCCGTGGACCTGGCGAAGAGGTCAGGGCCTTCGAATGGGAGGTCCTGAATAGTAAGCAGCTGCTGTGGCAGTAGGCCCAAGCCCTGTAGCCAGGCCAACGACACATTACAACAGCCAATGCCATCATACGGGCGGCTGTGTCCACAGCATCCCAGATGGCCATAAGCATATCTCTGGATGCCATTTCCCCTTCTTCAAGCATCGTGTCGAAGTTCCTAAGGTGATCCTTTGGGATAATGGCGCGGAAGCCTTGCATGGCGTTCCCAGAGGTTAAAGAGAGACCTCGTCATAAGGGCCAAGTGGTTTGCTATGCCCAGCTGAAGGGCTGCTGTGGAGTAAACCTTCCTGCCAAGCAGGTGGAGTTTCCTTGCCTCCTTATTTTTAGGGGTGGAACCCAGTTGACCCTGCCTCTCTTTCTTTTTGGTTCACGGCATCGACAACCAGCGACACCGGAGTGGGGTGCTGGAACAGGAAGGAGAACTTGTCCTGAAGGATGTGGTACTTCTGGTCCATGACACTTGATACAGGCAGAATCAAGGACGAGGTTCGCCAGCGGGCCTTGACGATGCTGTATACCCCTTTGTGAAGCAGGACAGACACTTTGGCGGGTGGTGCCCTACGGCCAACATTGAAGAGGGGGTTAGTTTCCTCTTGGACAGCCCCGAGCTCCAGGTTCAGGTTTGCTGCCATGCAGCGTAGCAACTCCTGGTGGGTGCAAGAGTCCTCGTTACAGTCGAACAGTCTCTCAAAGGTATACTTATCGGGCGAGGAGGAAGAATGAGCCCGCAATCTACTACAACGTGTAGAGTCTGGATCGGGCTCATCATCCGAGAAGTCAGAGTCCATGGTCTGCAAGGGAGGCTGGGCGGAGCAGTGCCGTGAGACCAAAGTATCGTCAGCTGCCATGTCCAGCCAATCATGTGACCAGTTGTTAAAAGATGCTCCGTCTTCCAAGTGGCGTGGAGGGGAACGGCTTCAACTAGGTTGTGGTGTGGTACCGGAAGGGAAAGGCCCCACTGGCTTCGGTGGGCCTGATGGTCTGTTCTTGCATCGAGGTGTGGGTGAGGGAGAGCACTTACGGCGCTGTTTCCCTAAATGTTCTCCTACCCTTATTACTATCTTGAGTGGAGAAGAGCATACCGAGGCTGGAGGTGAAGTCAACACTGATCCATGGGAAGGGGACCCCGAGGCCTGGGAGCACGGCACTGACACATCCCGGGAGGAACGTGGGGAGGAGCCAGGAGAGCAGTCCTCAGCGGAATGCAGTACCGGAGGCGGACTGGATGGCACCGGGTTGGTTGGAAAGCCGTCCCCCATTACAGGTTGTGGTGCCAGCAGTGGGCTAGGCGGTACCAGGTTGATGCTTCCTGCGCCGACAGGACTCTCAGTGCTGCGGTTGGCGTTGAGCTGGTTTTCTTCCGTGGTGCTGGTACCTGGACTGGAGAACATGGCTGCACCAATGTGGAGGCCTGCAGTGTCAGCGGTGCCGCTGGAGGTGCCGCTTTGGGTTCAGGCGCCGGGTTGGTTTGGCAACCGAAGTGTTCAGCACCCCGATGATACCGATGGGGGCATTGACCGAGACTTTAGGGTTGGCACCAGTGATCGGTCCCGGGGTTCCAGCACCTGGGCCAATGGGTGAGCCGGCAGAACACTCAGGGATCGGGCGGCATCAGAGCCTTGCGCACTGCTCCCAGCCAGGGATGGGAGGCGCAGCTCTCTCTCCTTGCGAGTCCTCCTTTTGAAGGACTGGTAGAGGGGGCAGCTCTCGGCGAGATGGGACTCACCAAGGCATGCGAGACATTTATCGTGTGGATTGTCGAGCGGGAAAGCTTTGCAGCATTCTCGGCATGGTTTGAAACAAGGCATGTTGAATTTCGTGGTAGAAGACAGGCACTTGCTTACGCAAGTTTCTTGGCTCATCTGAAACGGTTGCTGAAGGCGGAAAAAGGAAGTGGGAGGGTCAGGGTCATGGGTCACCTATATAGCTGCAGTCATGGCATACAGGGGCCGTTGGCTGCATGCCCTGACTTGACAGGCTAAGGCTGAAGACTTTCCGAGCTACCATGTGCTGCGGCACGTAGACACCTGTAACTGAATGATGTGAGCAGCACTCGAAGGAGATCTTAGTGTGACCTGGTTGCAAGATCACCAGAGATCCTGGCATGTTAGAGAGAACAGGTGGTTGAGATTCCAGTATATTCAGTTTAAAACCCCCTGTGATTAAATGGTCTGTTCAAAACACACCCTGAATGTGAGGGTTGGGAAAGAAGGACTTTCCAAGTGTCTGCACCACCAGGGTTCTTCCACCCAATACAGATGCATGTCTTTCATCAGGTATTGCTGAAAGATTTTGCTTGCGTCCTAGAACTTCTTCTGTCATAATTAGGGAAGGGGAAATACAACTAAACAGACAGAACAAACAAGGAGTCTGGTGGCACTTTTAAAGACTAACATATTTATTTATTGCATGTTAGTCTTTAAAAGTGCTGCCAGACTCCTTGTTTGTTTTGCTGAACTAGACTAACATGGCTACCCCTTTGGAAGTTAAACAGACAGGCCATTTGTTCTGTCTGCTACATCACATCTGCCCAGACAGCATGCAATTTGCCTTCCTTTGCAGCATGATTTGTTAATACAAGTACATGTGGGATTCTTTAAATATATATTATATTTAGTTCTTAAAGAATGCTTTTAAAATGGTCATGTAAATCCTGAGATATTACTGTGCCTACTGAGAATGTAGGCTGAATAGTATTTGCTCTCTGGGAGTGCAGATGTCACTCTAAGCCTTTGACTATTTTTGATGTTTTACTCATTGTACCCAGGTTTCTTCTGGGCAGTGTCTATGCCTTATTGATGTCTCCAGATATACTTTTAGTCTGAGTTTGAGGTAGCAAGATACAAAATATCGGGATGCAACTTAATATTTTGATTTAGGCCCAGTATGCTGTTTGTGAACAGGCAGGAAGGCAGAAAGAATTACTGTATAAGAGAGTCATTTCCCATTAAATATTTGGCCTTTTTCTTGCATTTAGTAACTGCCATTCACATGGCCAAAGGGGCAAAAAGAGAGGCAGAAAACAAGTGAAAGAAGTTCTTCTTTGAGCAATGCTCGGATGCATTCAGTAATAGGTATCTCCGTGCCAGAGCACCGGATTGGTCAGAAAAAACTTGTCCTAGCCTGTCAGAAGAGGGGAGGTGGCCACCGCCCCTTGCGCCACCCATGACTGTATATACAGCCTCCTCCTCGCCCCCTCCTCAGTTTCATTTCTTCCACCTTGCGTGTCGGAATTGGAACGTCTGGCTCCTTGCAACTCACAAGCAGCCTGTCTCTTGGCCTTCTACTCACTGTCCAGCGGGGCACATCTCTTTGTGGATTTAACTCCACCGCAAGAGTCCCCAACGCTGGCCTGGAACATCGCATCGATAATGCCGGGGTTTAAACCCTGCACTGAGTGTGGCAAGGCCTTCCCCCAGGACGACCCCCACGGGAAGTGCCTTAGGTGTCTGGACAAAGACCACATGGTCTCGGCTTGTTCCATTTGTCTCTCCTTTAAACCCAGAACGATCAAGGAGAGGGAACTGTGCCGCCGCACCCTAGCCTCGGAGGAGGCTTGGCACCCTTCACCCGAGGCTTCGGGTTCAAGCCCGGCACCGAGACCCAGCTTGGCGCTGGAGCCTACACGGCACCATGCCACCGGTGGCCGCCACTGCCGCACCACCTCGGTGCCAGCTCTGGCACAGGGCTCGCCTCGGCACTGCACTGTATCATCTCCAGTGCCAACGACACGGTACGGCCCAGCCTCACCGGTGCCAACCTCACCCCGGCACAAGCTGACTCCACCATTGGCACCGCAGAGCCTTGTGCTGCAGGAACGGGAGCCTTCCCACCCAAGCAGTCCTCCCTCCCCCAGCGAGGACTTGCCCGTGACTCATGCAGAGTCGCTTCTCGTCCTGTCCACCCCAGAAGCGGTGGAGGCAGCACGAGCCCTGCTGCTCCTCCCGACTCCACCTGCTCCACCTCCAATCAGAAGGGGCAAACCAGCCTTCATCTCGAAGGCCTAGATTCATCTGGGACGCTCACCCTCACCTTCCAGCCCCCTGTCTTCCACCCCAGCGGGGGCTGACACCACTCCACTGCCAGCACCGGGCCGGGAATCCCGATTCCCTTCCTCTGTCTCCTGCCTGGAAGAGGTACCTTCTAGGGGCTCCAAACCGCCCCAGCGCCGCACATCGGCCCCATCACCCTTCTGGTTTTGGCTGCAAGAATGGTCCCCTGAAGGAACTCCCTCCCCTCCGCAGTGGACCCTTGGTGCCGTGCTGTCCCTGGCACCAGAGTCCTGTACGGGAAACCTCTTGGTACACTTTGACCTGTTGTGCAGGGCCACAACCCATTTAGGTATGGAGGTGGAGCCCCTGAGTCTCCCCCCCCCCCCCCCCCCGATTCCTTGTTTGGACCGGCGTTCACCTCCATGGCGCCCTTAGCAATCCTGCCCCACCCGAGCGTATGGGACCTCTCACGCTCACGGTGGCAGAGTCCAAGCTCTGTCCCCCCAGTTTCGGATACGGTGAGTATGCAGTATCAGGTACCCGAATTGGACTACCCCTCACTCACTGGCCACCCAGTTCCCCTTAGGGACATGGTACAGATGGCAATGGGGGCCGGAGAACCCCCCAGGGATCCCCTCCCTCCTTCCAGGGAAACTAGGGAGCTGGATCTGTTAGGCCGTAAGGTGTATTCTTCATCAGCCTTTCAATTGTGAGTGGCAAACAACAAGGCTATAACCAGCAGGTACTTGTTGGATGTCTGGGAGTCACTCAGGAGATTTAGAAATATGCTTCCACCCGAGGCCAGGAACAAGTACGATGCTTTCCTGGAGGAAGGCAACATAATCTCTCAAGACCTTCTTTCAGCCCGCAATGCGGTGGACACCACTGCTCACACCATAGCCTTGGCGGTTACCCTCCGTAAGGTAGCATGGCTTAGGGAGGCTAGAGTGCCCCCTAACACACAGCAGGCGGTCCTTGACCTGCCCTTTGAGGGGAATGTTCTGTTTCCCCCTGAAACACTCTCTGTGGTGGGCACAGCTCGGGATCCTTGGGGAAAGGCCAAATATTCCAGCCTTCTCCCTCCCGGACCCACCCCCCCCAGTTTAGCTCCCCACTTCCCTGGGCGGGACAACCCCTTTTCCTTCCCACCTCACTCATGACAGGAAGAAGGCCTTTGCCCACCCGTCTCCAAGGAGGGGCCCCTCTCACCACCACCACCCTCTTTACCCTTAGGGTGCAGAGGGCCCTAGGGCGTCACTGCTGCAGACAACCAGCCACCCCCGCCCCCATAGGGAAGGGAGGTCTGGTGGGAACCATCCCGGTCCTTCCTCATTCTTCCCCTTCCCCAATCGCGGGAGCAAGAATTAGATTGGGCTGCCAGGGGCTGACAATACAATGACGCCCGCCTACGGTGCCAGTACCCCATTACCATAGCTACTACCCCCCCACCACTCACCCCTTAAGCAGCGACTTCCCTGAGGATGGAAACCGCCCCTCTCCTGTTCCTAACAGCCTTCCTTCCCAAATACTCCCCACTGCGTTCCCCACCCTGACCCCTCGCCGAGGGATGGAGGCGCGTCTCGTTGTAGCCCCAGCTGCAGCGGGGCTCCGAGATGTGCACATCCGAAGCCTACTCGCAACAGGACTGTGCCTGTGACCATGACGCGTGTCCCAGGTAGGCCCCCTCACTCCGGGTCAGGGGAAGGGGATGGGACACCCGTGGTTGCACCCTGTCTTTTGCGCTGTGACCCCAACCCCCTTTCGACAGGAATTTCTCCTGCGCACTAAGGGGACACATCTGTGTAGCAATGCAGCTATTTCATTGGGGAGGTATCTCTAGAGCGGGTTTTACCCCGCACGGGCCCTAGGTACGGCCCACTCCTCCCCTTTTCCCACCTTCACACGGTTCCTTGTCTCTACCCTCTGGTCATCTAGTGGGAACCAGGGGCCCACCTCAGGATCCCTCACCTTGGTCTACCCCCTCCGAGGTAGCCCATGCTTCCCCGACCTCACCAAAGCACAGTTGGGGGCACCATTTTAAAACCCTGAGGGGGAACACCTTGTTGTGTACCATATGTTGGGAAACTGCGAAAGGTCTATCCCTTTGAGTGCCCTCCCGCATAGAGTTCCTGCCTTGGTATCTACTGCCTTCTGGACAGCTGTCTATGTCAGACAGAAGGTTTCCTACTTCCGGGGCACTTGCGTAATCTTTTGCCCTACGGTCTTATTCCCTGGCAGGACACAACTGCCCCCCCCTTCCGCCCTGCCTCCCCGCGGGACCATTCCACTAGGCCGTGCATAGCCCCTTAGCGCTACTGTGGTTTTTCCCCATGCGTGTTGGCAGTGCCTAGCAATTCTGCGGTCCCCTCTTTGTTTCTCATGGACCTGTTGACACCCACTGCCATTCCGATGGCACGATACACAGAGAACCCATTCTATACAACATATAACAATTTGGGGTTGTGCCCATTTTATACACCCTCTGGCTCCCTCCGCGGAGAAAACTTCATTGGGTTCTCTGATCCCGGGGTGTCCTTCAGCTGCCACCTTGTTGCGGTCCCATTCTCTAGCTTAAGGAGGACCCTTCCTTGGCAGCGGAGTTCTTCAATATCCATGTATTGAAGAGTTTTCCTCCTTGGCAGCCCTGGCATGGCAAAGTGGTAGTGTTATCCCTCCGGCAAGCACCATAGGTACTGAGTCTGCGGCCTTTCATGGCCCTCCTTCAAATCTTCAGTCACCGAGGGGCTGAGTAGATGGTAGTAAGAGTTCTCTTCCATCCCTCTCATTCCCCCTCACGCTTGAGTGAGAGCTTCGAGAAGCAAACCCCGCAAGCTTAGACCAGTGGGGCCCTCCCCTACATTCTAGCGCCCTGGGGGCCCTGGTAGGCCCATCTCATCAACATTGCCTCAGGCCAGCTTGCGGTCAATATTTTTCCAGAACCTCTCTCCTGCTAGAGCCCAGTTGTGGTGCCGGCTCAGCTGAAAACGCACACTTCTGTGCTACCAGGTCTTAATTAGCATGCTGTAGGCCCCATCCTGCTTGGCTCGACTCTACATGGCACGGCTCATGTCTCATGGTCTTCTCAGTTGCCCTCAAGCCCAACTCACGACCTTGTATCCTTATTTCTCTCTTTTAACCAGACAGCTTGCTTGGCCGCATCCTAGATAAGAGGCATTGTCATTCCCCTACATCTCCCTGTGTACTCAGTAGTTGCCAGATGAGTCCATGACTGCATGGCTCCTGCAAAGCCTTCAGGTGCTTTCTGACTACCCTTTCTTTGTTCTCGCGTGAGACGTGCCCATATGGCTAGTCTCATTTGCTAGCTTTTAGTGTTCTCCTTCGAGTCCACGTGACACGGCCTAGGCCAAACATTGTAGTCTGTTGGTTCCATTTCACGTTTTTCCTCCTAGGCAGGGTACCTGTGCAACCTGTTTTCTTAGGTTGCGTCCTTTTCTCCAGCTCAGGTGACCTTGCCCGACCTGCGTATGCATTCTGCCTCGGTGGGTTCGGTTTTGCTCTGTTTTGGTTGACCCTCAGCTCTTGCTTCTTCTGGGCCCATCAAGGCCCATCCACCTCTTGTCTTTGGCGAGCGTCTTGCTGTGGGGGCTCTACCTTACAGGGTTTGTTGCTGTGCTGAAGGCGGAAGTACTAACTCCACCTGCCACCCATCAGCATGGCTAGTAGTCACCTATTATTGAATGCATCTGAGCAGCGCTCGAAGAAGAACAGTGGTTTACTCACTAGTAACCATCCTTCTTCGAGATGGGCTGCTTGGATCCATTCAGGTCCCTCCCCTCCATCCCCGCTTCTGGAGTCGGCGACTCTAAGGAACTAAGGAGGGGGTGGGGAGGCAGCAGTATATATAGCCACAGGTGGTGCGAGGGATGGTGGCCACCTCCCCTCTTCTGACAGACTAGGACAAGTTTTTTCCGACTAATCCGGTGCTCCGGCACGGAGACACCTATTACTGAATGGATCCAAGCAGCCCATCTCAAAGAAGGACGGTTACTGGTGAGTAACCTACCGTTTATGAAGCGTGTAGTTTGTGCCTTAACTGACATCTGCTCACTGGTTGTTCAGGTGAGAATGGATTTTAATTGAGAGCGATTAGGGAAACCTGGCAAACCTGAAGGTACTGGTTTTTCAGATGTCTTTCTGAGGTAGCTTGCAAAGACTCTGCATATATTTATGAAACCCCAGAGCTCCTGTGCTTGATTCTGAAATGGTTAAGAGTTAGCATATGGTGGAATATTATTTAAAATGTCAGTTTCCATCTCTTTGTTTTTTAGGAGCAGAGCAGACTGATCCAGGCACCTGAGTCCCTTGGGCTTGGGATTTTTGCCTGAATGTTCGCTTCTGCTCCAATAATAATAAACACTGATTTGACCATCTCCTATCTGCATGTTCTTCCCCAAAAAAGGGAACTATGCAGCTTGTTGCATTTATTCAAATGTGAGATAATATCCAGGTCTTTTCACATGCTTTTTTTTCTCCATCTGTTTGTCTCTCTTTCCTGTCTATTATTTGGTGCATCAGGACTACTGAACAAGTGAAATTTCTCTGTTTTCTGTTGTAAGTACTCTTCTTCTGTTTTCTTTCTTTGTTTCCAGTGTTTGTTAGCATTCTCCAACCCCACTCCTCTCCATGGCATGCAGGCTTATTCCTCCTCCCTTTAGAACTCGTGTTCTCCATGGTATTTCATCAGACAGCTTAGCCTTGTGATGAACTGTGTGCAAAGAAATGAGAAAGGGAGATGGCAGTTGTATTGTGGCGAGCATCTGTGCTTGCTTCTATGGCATGTCAACTTCCAATGTGTTTTGATGACATAAGTGGATGAAATCAGTGTGTTGGTTAGAGGGATCAATCTGTAAATTGTAGACGAACACTGTTCTAGTCTGCAAGTGAGTCTTTCTCCTTCAAAAAGGGATTTACTTATTTATTTATTAACTAATACTGGTCCTATCCAGTGACTGACAAGGAGGAAGTTAACAGCCTCTTTCTGTGCACTGAATGCCTTCATTGCAATGATTAATGTAAATTATTTGTACTGCAGTAACACTGAGAGCCAAGATCAGGACTCTGTTGTTCTGTGTGCTGGATAGACACACTGGAACAAACAGTCCCTGTCTCAGAGATTTTACTAAAACAGACAGGACAGACAAAGGAAAATAGGAGAAATGGAAAAAATAAGTAACTTAAAGACATACACCAGGTCTGTGGCAGAGCCAAGGATGAGGCCCATTTTTTTCTGTCTGCCAGGTGCCTTCTCAGTTTAGGACTAAAATCAGGCAGCTTCCATGAACCAGCCATGATAAATGATACCCTCCCCCAGCACACTGTGGGAGGAATGTGCCCTGAAGAGTCTGAGCTAGTTAACTAGTGTAGCCCTTCTGCCAGGGAAGGCTGGCAGGACAAGGGGCGGGCTCTATATCTAGGGATTTCCCAATGACACGACACCACTACTGGCTCGAGCCCCCATCCAGATTTCTGGGAATCCTGCACTGTTCCTTGGGCACCCCAAACAGGTAAGGCTTCCCCATTCGCAAGCACGAGTCGAGTGTAGTAAATGGAACTTTTAATAATAGTAAAATAAAAATGCAAAAGGCCAAGTAACAGAGATCAGCACTAATCTAGGAAATTTAGTATAGAGTGAAGTTCCCAATAACCCATACCGCATAAAAGAACATACAAACTTAACAGCAAAACTGGCACTGATCTGGAGAATCGGTGCTAACTAGGCTCCCAACCAACCCTAGGGTACGTAGGGAGTGTCTTTCACAGCAGCTGTCTGCTGACATCTCTACTGGTCACTCACTGCAACCTCTAGAACAGGTTTCTCAGCTCTACCCTCCAGTCACTCATGTCATCCAGCTCACCACTGGCTGCTCTCACTGTCCACTGGCTCCGCCTGCTGTCCGCCGGCACTGCCATCCGGTCCCTCATGTCGCCCACCTCACCACTCTCACCAACCACCAGTTCCACTTGCTGGTCACCCCATCATTGCTCCTCTTCAGCCTAGAGAGAGAAGATGCTCCCCTGAACTCGGTGATTCTCAGCTCTCTTAATCTATAGCAGCTGTTGATCAGCCACTTCCATAACAAAAAACAGGAAAAGCAATAGGAAGGGAGACAACAGCCCCAAGCACTGAAACAATGCACATCCTCCACTCCTGTTTTTCATTCTTTCAGGCTGAAACATTCAGTCACCTTTCCCATGAGCATCTTTTAAGTGAGGGTAGTTTTTACCCCTTAACTAACCCAGACAGATTTGAAATAAACAGAGTAGCAGTTCACACAAGGACAATATTTCATATTTCCCTTTAGTAGAATTACAGATGTTGATAGATTTGTGAGCATACTAACCCCAAATACGATTACCCACTATGCTCTCCACCCAATATGCTAATCAGCTAATTGTGCTCTTTGTATCTATGCTAATACAGGACCCATGCAGATTAGTTGTCCGCCCCTTCAGTTCAGAAGCTGTTAAGCACAGCTTCTAAGCCTGCCTTACACTAGCATTTGGGCCTGGCCTTGCTGCACTTGGGAGGGAATTCGGCCTTTCAGGGACTCAAATATTAAGGACACAAAGCCATTTTTCTGATTAATTTTGTTTTAATGACTGGTCAGGTGGAAGCTATCTGAATTCTTTGTTTAGTCTCATCTGGGAGTGAGACCTGTCTGATTGTTTAACAGAATCCCCAATGCCTCTTTAGAGCAGCTAGTTAAACTTCTGGCCAAGTCTCCCCTGGGCCTACACAAACCCTTAAAATAGCAAACCAGTGCCTACCATCCCACCATTCAGTTGTAAGCTACAGAGGCACACTGGACCACTCAGCCTGCAAGTACGCTCAGCCTGGCCCTATGGTTCTGCATTAGTGGCCCTGCCATAAGAGACCAGGGAAAGAGTGAGTGTTCTAGTAAGAGAGTATTTCCCCCACTACTGTGTTTTCTCTTTTATTGTCTCTGGGGCTGAGCTGCATGTCTTTCGCCTATGCTTTTCCATAGTCAGGAGAAGAACAGTATAGATAGCATGACACCAAATTCTGAGGTCCTTGGATTTGCCTGTTCCAGGAGAATAAATCTTACTCTTGACTGTCTAACATTACACATAGTAGCCCTCTCAGGAAAGCAGCAGAGGAGACAGGATTGTGTGGGTTATGCAAGTAGATTTAGGGAAATTTAGAACTAGCTGGAACCAGAGCTGGATTTAATTTGTCACCCCTTCTATCCCTTTATTGTGTGCTTAGTTCCCAGGTGAAGATGCTAGCAGAGTCAGAGTTGCACCATGTGGTGTACTGAACAGGATGAAACAACATTAAAGGTGAACTCAAGTGCTGGCATTTGCCTTCAGACTGAAAACTGACCAGTTTGTCTATAGTGTTGGCTGTGGGGGCTGTTTTTAACCAGGATGTAAGGCCAAGGGATCTTCCTATTGTACATACAACTAGGAATCTATCTAACAGGCATTTTCCTGAGCTGAATGCAACCTCCTTAGTTTGGGTTGATCCCTACATACTGACACCCAATATGCTGTAGAAATGGTGGGTTAGTTACCAGTAACCATCCTTCTTCTTGGTGGGCTACTCACATACATTCAGTATTAGGTGTCTACATGCCACAGCACACGACTGGCCAGAAACTTTTTAGCCCTAGCCTGTCAGAGTAGGGTTGGCAGCCAATGCCCCCTCTGGCCACTCCCGTGGCTATAAAATAGCTGCAACCACTATCCTCCTCAGTCTCTTCTATTTGCCAACTCTGAGTAGCGGGGACAGTGGGAGGGCCTGAATGTATGCAAGCAACCCATCTTGAAGAGGGATGGTTACTGATAAGTAACCCACCGTTCTTCTTCAAGTGCTGCTCACATCTTTTAATATTAGGTGACAGCTAGCTGTACTCTGGATGGTGGGCAGAGTTGATTTCCCACCATCAGCACAACTATCCCCGTAAAGACAAACCCAAATCATGGATGGATCTGAACATTAGGCCCTGTAACCCACACAGGGAATTGCTTCATAAACTCACAAGACCTTCCAAGCGAGGACTGCAGTATGGAGCACAGAGAGTTTGTGTGCAACCCTACCTGGGAGGCTTGAAGCATTAGCGTGGGAGTGTCCCAACTCATTTTGGACACCTCAAATATTTGTTGTGGTTGTATGAGCTAGGAGGACAGAAGTAGTCATGGCTTGTCCACTCGTTGGGGAACAATTGATCATCACTTCCCAAGCAATAAAGGAAGGAATTGCATCACCTTACCTGCATTGGTGGGATTAGACTCTTACGAGTAAGTCTGAGTGTCTAGGCAGATTCAGGATGATCTTTGGCACCACTATGGTGCCAAGAGTAGCACTGACTGTTCCATCAAGGAGTTACATTATCTAGAGGGACACCCCTTGATTTGGTTAGGAGGCCCAGTGTGGTGGTTATTAGCTGCCCCAGGAGGGGAGCAGTTCAGCAACAAAGCTTCCCAGTTTTAAGAGCATGTATGGCTCCGGGGTCCCTCAGGTGAGGGAAAAGGAAAAAGGGGGTGGAAAAATGAAACCACCAGTCACCAGAGTTGGGGACCTGACCTCTATGTGTGGCATCATTTCTGGGCTGGTTGAGATGGGCCAGCTATGTGGCCCCCTGGGAAGCATATTTGACCCTGGGACCAGGGTCAGTGATAACCCCATCGTGAGCCAGAGGAGAGGGAGAGTGTTAGGAGGTGGCCGACCCTCTTATTCCTTGTGTTGCCCTAAGGGTTTCTGCCCTAGATTTTCTGGGTGAGGGCTCAACCACGTGTGCCCCAGACCCCTAGGTGGGAGAATACCAAAGGCATTGGGATTCGGGAAGGAGAGTAGTGGAGGGTGAGGGGTTGGGGTATTTCCCCTCTGTGTGATCGGTCACCCTATGAGTTTTTTGGGATGACCTCTTATGTCCCTCTGATCTCCCTTTTGCCTATTTCATAGGCAAAGATCGAGATTAGGAAGTAGGAGGCAGGAGTGTTCGGGACGCCTATGGGTGGGCTTCCCTCTTCCTGTATATCAAACTTCCTTGGGCCTGTGTGATGCCCGATGGTTTTTCCCTACACTCTAGGCCACCTGTGGGTCACATGGGACCAGGAATGAATCTTGTCAGCTGCCTGGAATCTCTGTTGCTTGGTCGCTTATGTGGAACCAGGGCAACATCTATAAAGCCCCTAAGGCTTCTCATTCTATGTAAGGGGGGGGGGGGGGGGCTAATCCTGCAGGACATGAGCACAGGCTATATGACTCATGTCACAGGGAGACTCCTGATGCACCCCATCTCTTTCCCCCTATGGTGGGAAAGGGTACAAGATCTCTATAATGTGGAAAGGCCTTGATGGGGCTGTCCCACAATGTCTTGGAGGTATACCGATCTGCATACTGTAGCGAGGGAGGAGGTACCCTCAGCAGTACAGGAAGGAGAGGGGTCTTCTCCTTCTCTGTTGGAATGAAAAGTTCCTTTTGGTATATAAGGCGAACTGACTGCTTTCGAGCTGAGGGCCTGTCACTGTATGCAGGTCCCCTTGTTCTGTCCCTGATGTAGCCCCAGAGCGCCCTTAAAGACTTAGAAGGAGCATTACCAAGCATTCCCGGAAAAGAGCGGGGTGTTGGCAATTCGCAGGATGGTCTGCACCACACACCAAGCCGATAGTGGGGCAAAAGGACTGGATTGGGTATAACCTCTCCCAGGACCTTCTGGTGCCTGCTCCTAGTGAAGTGTTCTGGAGCTAAAGGCCCCATGCTCTCCTTCCTGAGGAGTGAGTGCACCATGAGTCGCCTTCCCTTGGAGCAGTGGGAGAGAAGGGGTGGGGTAGAGAGGATTTTGCTAGTCCTTACCCCGGGGAGCTTTACTTCTGCATGGGTTTCCTTCCCCTGTGGGAGGGAGAGGGGGTTGTCAACCTGGTATTTTATATAAGGGGATGTTCCTAACCTTGGCTGTGTTTCATGGGTGCCTCATGGTGCCTGGAGCATCCCTATGGGGTTCACAGTGGGAGAAAGGAGTTATTGCTTCCAGGTGCAATAGCTTCTGAGGACCAGGGATCAAGGCCCTCTGCCTGTGAATTTCCTTTTCTGGTCCCTTGACTAACCCCTGATCTGTATTAGGTGGGGTTAGTGATGAACTATGTCCCCTTTCGGGGGGAAGGGTGGATGTTCCCTAAAGGGGAGTAGGGTGGTATGATGAAGGCCTATCCATCTATCTTTCAGGCTCAGAGAAGCCCTGACCAGCTTGTTCTGTACTGTTGGGCTGGGCAGGTGAGGGGGTTTTGGGGGAGATGTACCCCAAAGGGCTGGCAAGAATGACTCTCCAGCATTGCCCCCTGAGACTGAGAGAGTGCAATGGGAAAGAACCCCTTCCCTGTTTCAGCGAGGTGGGTTAAAGTTCAGCCACCCGGTAACCATGGGAGAAGGGGAAGAGAGGGGCCAGTGTTGCTGCCATTTAGTTCATTGCCCAAGGAAAGGGCCTTGGGCCAGGAATTGAACCCAGGCAGCTGGATCAGGACCTGCAGCTGCACCTGCTGCATTAGGTTAGCAAGCTGGTTGGGCGCTCTCATAGCTCTTAAGATCTGGCAATTGTTTGATCAGAGGGAGTGTGCGTCTTACATTCCTGCCATGGTCTCTGAAAGGAGGGCTGGGCATACCACTTCCACCGCCTGTGCTGAGGTACAGGTGGACCATGGTTGATATTGTCATGTCCAGCTGCTCTAGGATTGTGTCCTATGAGTGGAGAGTGAAGGAGAGCCTCGTATTTGTTGAGATACCTTATACCGTTTATCCAGGTTGATTGGCTGGTGGGACCATACCATTCGGGTAGGCCGTTTGTGTTGTCCTTGCAGGACCAGAGTCAAATGTGAGGGGGCGATTTGGAAAGGTAGGTGTGGGAGGTGCAGGAAAGAAATGCAGGGGGAGATGGCCACGTGGGGTTGGGCATTGCTCTCGCCAAGACTCGCCTGCAAGGCAATCTTTCCCCTTTGGATGGCTTCCCAATGTAGAGTTACGGTTTTGGAGGCCTGATAGGGAACACCTGAATTGTTTCGGCGCCTTTCTTTGAGGCACTATAGGGCCCTCACCCATAAGATATGTTGGGTGGGGCCTTTGTTCCCATTGCATGGGTGAATCATTTTGACCTCTGAGAGGGGCCTGGGACTGTACTTTCAAGCAGGGCATCTGTGGCCTCTGCAAACACTGATCGTTCCTCAAAAGGAAGCTCTATGATGGTGTGTTGGACCTCCTGTGGGAGCCCTGCGCATTGCAAGTAGGCTGCACGGTGCGTTTCTATTATGGATGCTATGCCCTGACTGGCCGTGAAGTCCCAGGTGGCCTCAAGGATGTCACTTGATGCCCTTATCTTCTCTTTGGTCAAGTCAAAGGACTCAAGGTGTTCTTGGGGGATGAGTCTGCAGAAGTGGCCCATGGACTGCCACAGGTCCAAGATGTAACGGTCAACCATGGCCTGGTAATTAGCCACCCAGAGTTGGAAGGCTGATGTCACATAGGCTGTCCTCCCCACACTATCTAAGGTGTATGTGGGTCCTGTGGTAGGGCCAGTCATCTCCCCTGGGCCCTGGCTCTCAAGGATTTGAGAGCCCACCAGGGGGTGCCCTATCAAGAAAGGGAAGGAACCTTGGGGAGCCTGATATTTATGCCCGGCCACTTCTAGCACCGGTGGAGTGGATGCGGGCGTTTGCCAGAAGGACCTGGCGATACTTAGGACACTGTTATGCAGTGGCACTGAAAGAGCTTCTGGGCCCACTGGGAACCCCAAGTCAAACAGATGGTCTCTGGCCTCCCTGAGAGGCTCGACCTCTACCCCCAGGTGCACCATGACCCTGTGGAGCAGGTCGTAGTGCATTACTGGGTCTTTCCTATGAGTTTGGGGCTGAGGGTTTGTGGCCTTGGACACATTGAAGGGCTGGCTGATCAGTGAAGGGCTTGCCCTTTTACTGACAGCACTGTGTAACTGTTCAAGGAGAGCCCTTGGTGAGGGAGACCAGCCGGGGCTGTGGTGCTGTTCAGATCCTGGCACCGTCAACCTTCGGTGGCTGGGGCTGAGAGGTGCACTCAGCACCAAGTCCCTGGGACTTGGTGAGCGTGATTCTTGGCACCATGTCAATTTTGGAGCCTGCGGTGCCAGGGTCATCAGTGCCGGTGAAGTACTCCAGTGCCGAGAATGAGAGTGAGCTGCTCTCTTCTGCCATTTCTTACATGGCTCAGCACCGAGAGAAGCAGGACTCTGAAGGCCCCAGGATCCCTTCCTGTACCGTTGCTGGCTGAGGAGGGAAGGCTTGTGGCACCATCAGTGAGAGCGATCGGTGCCACTTCATCACTGCCCACTTTCCAGAGAGGTAGGCAGGTGTACCGCTCAGCTTCAGTGGGGTCAGGATGGGCAGCATAAGGAGGGCCTTCGCGGCTTTGAAGGTCTCCAGTGTTGTGGGCACCTCGAACGGTGCCGGGGCCCGTACCCCAGAGGGGCTTGGCTCAGGAGACCTGCAGCAGTGCTAACATCAACACTGAACCTCTCCTTTGCTCCTCAGGGGAGCAGTGCTGAGCAGGCTCCAGTGCTGACTTAGCTCTGTCCTGGCATTTCAGCTGGTTGCCCCAGTACTCTGGGGATCGGCTTTAGCGTCTGCTCCCTTTCCTTCAAAGTCGGGGGTTTGAAAGACCAGCAGTGGGAGCATTTATGGGCCTGGTGGGATTCACCAAGGCACCAGAGGCACTTTGCATGGGGGTCATCCCGCAGGAAAGCCCTTCTGCAACTTGCACAGGGCTTAAACCCCAACATGGCAGGTAGATGACTGGAGCAGTGTGCCAGCTCCAGCAAGAATGACTCGGTGAATGTGCCCAGTTGTGATGGGATGATGTCCATGAATTGATCCTCGAATAGGGTTACCAGATGTCAGGCCAAAGGAGGGCATGTCCTCCTTTTTACATTCATGTCCTCCATCTGGCAGGCATTTGAAAAATAGATGATTTTGTTTGGCTTTTTACTTACAGAGGTTAAAGTATGCTGGAAGGCCCCAGAATACCATATTTTTAGGGGGAAGCATTCCAGGACCCCCTAAAAACAGAAGAATATTCCATTAATACTACATTTTCTCCATGTGTCCTCCAACGTCCTCCTTTCGTACTTCCCTGTTCTCCTTTCTGTGCTTTGGTATCTGGTAACCCTATCCTCGAGTGAGAATGGGCGCCTCATGTAACTCTGAATGACAGGCAACTTGCTACTGCAAGGTGTGGGCTGTTCCATAACTGTTCCTGAGAGCAGAAAAAAGGAACTGAGGAGGATCAGGGTCACGGCCATGTTTATAGCCACAGGAGTGGCCAGAGGGGGCATTGGCTGCCAACCCTCCTCTGACAAGCTAGGCATAAAAAGTTTCAGGCCATTTCATGGCCTTCAGCTCCTAGTTTATGTAGTCCCATATCCACAGGGATGCTGGTACCCTCAGGGTTTGTTTATTTAAAGCCTTGGAGGTTACTGGAGCAGGGCACTTCCTTGAGCATTCCTGCTCAAGATTAGAACAAGGGCAGAAGAGTACCAGTGTACCAAGCAGAGAGAAACAAAACTCAGCTGACTTAGTGGAATGTATGTATTAGCAACCTACAGCTGAGAGCAGCTTTGCCTGGCTCTCTTCCTTCTCCCCAGCTTGTAGATAGTATACTGGGGCAGGGCAGGGCAGGGCAGGGCTGGCTCAACCTGATGAGCTGGGTAAGCATTGCAGGGGGGTGCCAACCAGTGTTCCCTCTAAGGGGAGAGGGCAGCTGAGCAACTCCTGTTGCTCGCTGCGCTCCCCGCCCCCCACAGGGCCCGCTGCACAGACCCCCCCCCGCTCCCAGCATCACCCCCCGTTCCTGCTAGCCCCCCCGCTCCTGGCATCACCCCCCCTGCTCCCGGCATCACCCCCCTGCTCGCGCTGGCCCCCCCCCAACCCCCACAAACTTACCTTGGGGTTGGACTGGAACGGGACAGCCCAGCCCTAACTCCTGGGCCAGAGAAGCTCTACGAAGCATGCTCAGATTTTCTGGGCATGCTCCGTTAGAGCTTCTCTGGGCGGGAGTTTTCAAAACTCCTAGCCGCAGAGGAGCTCCATGGAGAGGCTCTGGCTGCCGGCAGTGCGCTGCCAGCAGCCTTCTCTGCGCTGGCGGCTGCAGCGGGCTGCACTGCAGTGCGCCAGCGCAGCTTACAGGGAACACTGGTGCCAACGTTTGAGGGGTGCCAAAAGGGGACAGCGCCGTTGCACTCCCCTGATGATGTCACTTGTTTGCGCTAGCATTGCTCTGCTGCAGGGGGGCGCCACAAACTTGAGTTCCATTCCTGGGGGAGGAGAAGGTGCACTGATTAGACTGGGTTCCTGCAGTATGAGAGTCCTCCTGCCCTCTTCAGCAAGTCTCATGGTGAGGAGAGAGAGAACTGCCAAGGCCCACTGGCCCTGAAATTTAGCTTCTTGCACTAAAACCTTACAGAGAAAAGCTGAAAGGGCCTTTGAGGCAGACCCAGCCATTAGTGTTAGCTTGCAAATAAGGTTTCCTCATAGACACCCCACATGTAATAGATTTCATTAGACTCTCTTGGAGCATCAATGACCCCTGCAAGGAGAATGTGTGTGGTGGAAAATGGGCAAAGGCAAAAAGACAAAACAGGATGAT
Organism: Podocnemis expansa; assembly: GCA_007922195.1. NCBI lineage: Eukaryota > Metazoa > Chordata > Testudines > Podocnemididae > Podocnemis > Podocnemis expansa. The sequence goes on along the minus strand of ML681972.1, from coordinate 39,381,869 downwards.
TTGAGAGTGAGTTGAGCTGGAAGGGGGGAGTTTTAGGGTCCCACTGTCAATCTTTTCATACTTCACCATTGCAAAATTGCTAAGTAGGAACATTGAGTCAGCTAGAGGCAGCAAGCCTTCCTCTAGATGTGTGTAATGGACCCTTACAGGATCTGTCCTAAGCTCACCAAGCTGGGGAGCCAAAAAGCAAAGACTGGTCCAGGGGATTTCTGAGGCAGTGAAGTGGTAGTGAAACTTCACTCTCTGCCAGGATGATGAAACATGACTTCCTGCGCTGTGTGAGGCAGATAAATGCATTTGTGAGTATTATCCAGCTACAAGAAAGATACCTCCATCTCTTCTGGCATTCTGGAGTCTCCTGCTTTCACATCCTTGCTGCAGATCAGATGCATAGGACACAGCTTTCCTGCTTTGCAAAATGTCAGAATGAGAGTGCCTTTCAGTCCTGTGAGCTTGATTAGGCTCCGTGCTGTGCTGTCTGCTGGATTTGTTTAACCTATTGGTTGAAAGGAATCAACAGAGTCCAAGGGAAGAACAAACTTAGGGCTTGTCTACACCATCGAGTTTTGTATACTGAAATGCCCCTCCCACTGATGTATAAAACCACCTCAATGAGAGGTGTAGCGCTTATGTGGGTGTATTTAGGGTGACACAGTGTCAGTGCAGAAATGTGTTCTTTATGTCTGCTGTTGTCTGTCTGTCTGCCCAGCTGCCTCCAGCTCCCGTGGAGCAGCTAGACCCTGCTCCCAAATGGCTTTTGACAGGGAGCTGCTAGAGTTGAGAGACAGGGCTCTCAGCTCCTAATACTAGGGTTACCAGATACCAAAGCATAGAAAGGACAGGGAAGTACAAAAAGGAGGACATCAGAAGACACATGGAAAAAATGTAGTATTAATATAACTGTCATTACCATATTATGTCCTGGAAAATGGGTAATGATTAATGAATGCAGCATTAAAACGATGCAAAGTTGTGTTTTTTTAAACTATTTTTAAAATAAAAAAAGTACAAAAATGTTTTCTTGTATGAAAAACTGGATTTTTTTAGTAAATGAGTTTTTCATGACCCTTTCATTAATGTTCATGAGACTAAAAAAGTGAAAAATCTAAATTTGCAAATATAAAGTTGAAAATCACCTAGAAAAGTAAAAAAAAAAAAAAAAAAAAAAGGCAGTTAACTTGCCTTTTATTTTCTACAGCAGCCCATTTTGCAATTTAAAAAAATTTGTCCTAAATTGTTTCCAGCTAGTTCAAATGTGCCCCTTTATTTGTTTTACTTAATTGGTCCCTGTTAGTAATTTTATTCACAGTATACTTTATTTTCCTTAATTTTATTAGTGTTCTCTATATTTTCCCCCCAATTTAGCACTTTTATAGGGATTACCAGGCCAAAAATCAAAACACCCAACACAGGGCTCAAAGCCATGACCCTGAGCTTGAAAGTCTTGTTTCCTACCAACTGAGCCATGGAGGCTGCTGCTACAAAAGTTGCTAGGAATAAGGGCCTCTGTGTGCTCTACTCCCCCTTAATTTTTCTGTAGGCCGTTCTTCAGGGGCATCGCTGCCCTGGGGAGGGACCTGGACCATGGGCTCAGGCCCCGGCCCCGGCCCGCAGGCCCTGCCACCAGCCTGCAGGCCCTGCACCCTGGCTGGGGACAGGGCCGGAAGCTGCTGTGCCACCACGGGTGGCTAGGCTCCACATCCCTGGCCAGGGATGGGGACAGAAGCCGCCTCAGGCGGCCAGGCCCCGCATCCCAGGCTGGGGACGGGGCCGAAGCGGCCTTGGGCAGCTGGGAACCGTGTCCCTGGCCGGGGACGGGGCCGCCGCCACTGCAGGCAGCCAGGCCCTGTATCCCTGGCTAGGGATGGGGCCACAGCTGCCACGGGCAGCCAGGCCCTGGATCCCCGACCTGACTGGGCCAGAGACCAGGAGAGGGGTGGCCCTGCCAGATCTGGGGCACTGGTGCTGGGATTTGGGGCATGTGCCCAGTGTCAGCGATGCCCCTGCTGCTCTTTGGTCCCCATGTGTGGAGCAGACTCTTAACCTCACGATAGTGGGTTCAAGCCCTGTGTTGGATGCTTTTATTTTTTTCTTAACATTCTGCTCATCAGAAGTAAAAGGCTGGACAAAATCAGCTATTTTTAGAATGCCTGCTTGACAGAAGACATGAAGGTGAAAAGGAGGACATGTTCTCCTTTTGCTGGACATCTGTTAACCCTACCCAACACTGTCCTTCTTAGACTGGTGGAAGTGCTCCTGGAGAGGCCATACTCAATCAACACAAGGAGGGCAGTGTGAACATCAACCACCACAGTAATTATCGCAGTGGCTGTAAGTTGACCTAACATAGGTTGACTTTTCTTTGTAGTGTAGACAAGGCCTTAATCCAAGCAATGCTGGGTACAAGAGCTAAACCAACAATGCAGCAGAATGGAAAAGTGAAGTCAGCCTCCTCTGAATCTGCCAGGCCACTGTGCCCAGTGTTTGCCCCACTTGGCATGCAATTTTTGCTCAACATGTATAAGGCACACTGCCATTAAAAGCTTGGCCTTAAAGAAATTACCAGTACTCCAAACTAGAGCTGGTTCTTCGCAGCAGAGACATGAGCAGGCAGTTTCATCTGAGTGGCGAGAGAATAGGTGTCTACATCTCAAAACCCATCAGCTCAACTGCTGCTAACTGGGCCTGTTGTTGGCAGTGCCATCAGAAAGGCCAAGGGCCCAATGTGCCTTGAAAACAAACTGCAATCTTCTCTATTCAAGATTAATGTTTCGAAGCACATTAATAGGAAAGGGAAGAGCTGTGGAAGCTGGGCAGCATGTGCCTGTTCTCCGGATGAAGAGAGATTCTGAGTCTGTGGGCCAGAGCAGTTGATACCGCTCCTTCCGCAAGCAATGACATTCTCTTTTGAAACAGAACAAATGCAAAGGGAACTCTCACAGAGTTAGCCTTTTTCTCCAGACACAACCAGTGGAGTCCCAAGGAAGTCACTATGCTGATAGGCTCTGCAACAAGATAAATAGCATCTGGATCTGATGGTGGCAAAAATCATCTTTTTCTTGCCAAGTGGAAGTTCTAGGAAAATTCTTCCCTTCCTCCCTGGCAAGGATTTGGATCCAGTGATCCATACATCACTTCTTCCAGCTTGGGTGACTGTAATTCACTGAATGTGCAGAATCCAGCTACCAACTCCTCAAAGGGTTGGGCAATTGGGAATTCGCTATCCCATTCTGTGGGCTCCCAGTCTGAATTCTGAATTAATTTAAGACCGTCATTATGTTAGGAGCCAGGTATGACTGTAACCACATCCCCATCCAGGATTTTGCAGGGACAGTGCAGCTTGCAGAACCCAGGACAAGGTGCCTGCGAGCTGGAGATGTAGTATTCTCAGTTGAGGGGACCTAGGCATGCAATGAGCCACGAGGAGGGCTCAGAAAAATACTGATCTAAACTTCCTTTGGGGCCTGCTGCTACCACTCCTTAAGACCTCAGTTGAACCGTAACTGGGTAGGTGATTAGAATAAAAAGGAATGAAATGATTCTATCTTTCAAACAAACAGAATCTCCTACAACCAGGGAAGGGAGAAGAGCAGACTCCATCAAGTCTGTCAGGGCCTAGTTCTGCAGGTCTGGCTTAGCTGGGAAAGGCATGTCTGCTGTGGAGATGAGTGCTATCCAGCGGAGCTAGGTAGACAGAACTGAGTAACAGGAAGCCATGCTCTAGTCCTTGTGGAGGGTCTCTGTGTTGGAACGGCTTCACCCTTACAGAAGGCCAGTGTGCATGTTAAACCCTTGGATGACAACACCAGATAAAGCTTTGGAGATTCAGGGTAATGACCTAGTAAGAGAAGCCTTTCTCATTAGACTTATTGCTGGTTGTAATCCTTCCCATCCGCAGGCGAGAGTTGGGGAGAGGCTTCCTCTGGGCTTTCCCTTATCAGAGGAGTAAACATGCTGAAGAAAGAGTGGTTGGTTGGTTTGGGTTATTTTTTGTTGTGTTTTTGTTCTAAGAACTTGCTTTGCCATAGTATTTTCCTAATGTGTGTTTGGACCTGTCCCATCAGCAGAGTGCAGGGCTGGCACTGGACTGCTCTTCATTTGCTTCAGCCTGTCTCTGCACATGCTTCTCCTTCCCTCTGCCCTCCTCCCAAGGAGAACGGCAAAGCTGGTTCTGAATCTGTCTTTCTTTTTGCAGGAGTGGCTGCAAGGTGAAGAAATATGAGATGCAGTCCCTTGTTCTGGATGTTTGCAATCAGGTACATGTAAGCAAATGGTATTTCCCTGTGATCTTCAGAGACCAGCAGCAGCTTGTGTGTGGGAAATTAGCAAGTTGAGAAGGATGGGCAATTCTGATTCAAGGCTCTCTCTCCTGACATGGGTCTGATGTAGCGAGGACATAATCAAGAAAAGAACTTGGAGGGTTTAGTTTTAAACTAATATTTTACCTGTAACAGCTATAACCAACCTGCTAACTTCCTTGAAAATACCAGTTTGCACTACATCTGCCTTCTCTGGTGAAAATGTCCCATGACGTCACCCAGTCCTGGTTTCTGGGAGCAGGTAACAAGATGAGGAGGAGCTGGAAGAATCCATGCTGGAGAAGGTTTTTGGCTTTATATGTAACTGCCAAAAAAAAACCCACCCCTCTCTGCTCTGCTAAGTTTTTCAGCCAGTAAATGGAACCATGGGTTCTACATTTTCTCTGTCATTCTTGGAAGGGATTGTCAGGGAAGCCAGGGCAATGCTTCGAAAGGTCTGCTGTCCATTTCTGGGCCAGTGATGAGGTGCCCAGTTTTGTGATTGCACAGTTTAATGGATTTTGTCCATTAAGTGAATCACCTCATTTCTTTCCACCATGTGTTTCTTGCTTCCAAAACCTTCCTGAGATGCCAATAGGAGCGGCTTGCCCACATAATGAGTTTCCAGTTGTTTTCCATTGGCTGGTCTGATGACCTGTTAGCCTAATCCCAGTGGATTAGTTTGTCCCTGCTGAATTGCCTGCCTTGATCCCGCAGGATGAAGCTGCATTGATCTCAAAAATCCCAGATGTTGCAAATCACGATGGACACGCTACTGATGAAGAAAAGCTGGCATCCACATCCTCCAGTCAGAAACCATCTGGGCCAGAGGTGAAAGGTGAGCCAGAAGACGACCTGGAGTACTTTGAATGTTCCAATGTTCCCGTATCTACCATAAATCATGCGTTTTCATCCTCAGAAGCAGGTATGGAAGCATATCTCTATTTCTCTCTATAGCTCTATAGACATACAGCATTGTACTCAGAAATCCAAGTCACCTCTAAAATAACCTCTCATAGCAAATGCATTTGAGGCAGTAGCTGCAGCATCCTGCATCTTGTTAACATTAAATGGGGAGGAAGTGAGTGTATAAGAGTTAAAACCCTCCAATTGCTCATCTGTATTATTATGAAGAATAAGTCTGTGATTGTAGGTTGTTTTTATACGGGCCTTTTTTGGATTTAGTGATTTATAGAAGCTGACTGTATCGTATTAGAAAGTTTATCTGCATCACCACTGACTGGAACTGACTCAGACGCTGCATTTACATAATAAATCCAGGATCACAAATGGTCACCTCTGCTGATTCTCCTTCTGTACTACTGCTCCTGCAAATTCCCCCTCTAAGCCAGGAGTCTGTTTTGTCATGTAAATCCAACAGGATGAAGTGGGGCCAACCTGTTATCAAACTGTAAACTGGCTTGTGCTCTTTCATAGCAAGCAAACATGAATAAAAAATCAATTTCTGTTTATCAAAAGGAGCTCTTTTGACACCTGCCAAGTGTAAGTATGAGGAGATGGAGAGTTAGTAACATGGACAGATATTTAGGAATAACAATTAGAAGAAGGCTGAGCAATTTACTTACTGCTTCACATATTCAAAGTACTAGTTAAATGTTAATTACTCTGCACAAAGCCCAGTGAGGCAGGTAACCCTTAAACGTATTATCTTCATTTTAATGATGAGGAAACTCAGACACTGATTAAGTGGCTTGCCTAAGGTCACACATTAATTCAAAGACTAACAAATTTATTTATCCCATGAGCTTTCATGGGAAAAAACCCCACTTAAGCATGTGACGAAGTGGAATTTTTTCCCATGAAAGCTCATGCAATAAATAAATATGTTAGTCTTTAAAAGTGCCACAGGACTCCTTGTTTGTTTTGCTGAACGAGACTAGCACAGCTACCCCTTTGGAACTTATCAACATAACGGTGGGTTACTTACCAGTAACCGTCGTTTGAGATGAGCAGCTCACATACATTCAGTAGTAGGTGTCTATGTGCCATGGTGCATGATTGGTCAGCAACTTTTTAGCCCTAACCTGTCAGAGCAGGGTCGGCAGCCAACACCCCCGCTGGCCAGTCCTGTGGTTATATATATGGCCCCGACCCTGATCCTTCTCAGTCCCTCCTAGTCACCAATGCCAAGTAACAGGGACGGCAGGAGTGTCCTGAATGGTATGCGAGCAGCCCATCTCAAAGGAGGACAGTTATTGGTAAGTAATCCACCATTCTTCTTCGAGTGCAGCTCGCATCATTCAGTATTAGGTGACTACTAGCCATACCGTGATCCCCACTGATGGATTCGATCTCCAAGCCCACACAGGCTGTTAGCCGGCAACGGAAGTCATAGTAGGCAGTAGTGTCCTCCCTGTAGGATCATGGTCTGGGATTTAAAGCCCTGTTGGGAGTTGCGGGCAATGGTGGAGTGGTCCTGGGCCATTCAGTACTACGGGAAGTTTCCTGCAAGGAAGTTTCCAGTGGCGGGGACCACTGCGAGGTCAGTACCAGGAGGGGCCCAGTGCCAGTGATACCTCATGGGCCTGTCTGCCACTGCGTAAGGAAGTTACCTCCTCGGGGCTCGGGGAGTGTGATGTTTCCTGGTGCCAAGGGGTCGGGCTTGCTCTGGCACCAGCACAAGAAAGGGCAGGGGTGGTTGGTGCTGGTGACGAGGCAGTGCTATGGTGCTGGGGAGAAGGAGAGCACCCTCTGCGGCGCTTGGCTGTAGGGCCCGGACGGGCACAGGCAGGCCCTTCAGAGGCAGGAGAGACTGTCTCTGACTGCAGTACCAGTGAACTCGTACCGTTACGGGGGACAGAGATCGGTGCCGCACCGCAGCGGTCCATGTCCCCGAGAGGAATGGCGGTTTTCCTCTCTGTTTCTGAGGCTTAGGAGGTGGAAGTGTAGGCAAAAGCAAGAGAGCTTTTGCCATCTCAGAAACCTCCGTGGTGGAAGGGACCTTCATGACCTGCTGGCCCCAGTCCCGAGAGTGGCCCGCTCAGGGAGAGCTGGAGCAGTGCCTGCTCTTCAGCACTGAGATGGACGCCAAGCATGTCGTCTTGCACTCCTGAGTGAAGCAGTGCCAAGAGGCTCTGGTGCTGACCTGGCACGCAGTGCTGGCAGCTCCAATGATGACCCTGATTCTCCATGGGCAGTCTGCTGTGCTTGCTCCAGGGCCAACGCATGGCACCTCTGCTCCCTGTCTTTCAGGGTCCTCGGTTTAAAGGAGCAACAGATGGAGCAGTCAGTAGCCTGGTGGGATCCACCAAGGCACTGTAGGCACTTCTCGTGGGGGGGTCATCCCTCGGGAAGGCCTTGCCACAAGCAGCACAGGGTTTGAAGCCTGGCATTGTTGGCAGCAGTTGGGAGCAGTCTTCTGGCTCTGGATTTGTACATTGGGTAAGAGCAGCGGTTCTCGGTGGAACGATGCCCACGAATAGATCTTTAAAGCTGAACAGGTGGCTCATACATGGCCGAATAGACTGGCACTTGCGTAATCGGAAAGAGCGGGCTGTTCCAAAACAATCACTGAGGGCAGAAAAAGGAACTGAGGAGGATCAGGGTCGAAGTCATATATATAGCCACAAGAGTGGTCAGAGGAAGCGTTTCCCACCGACCGTGCTCTGACAGGCTAGGGCTAAAAAGTTTCCAACCAATCATGTGCTGCGGCACGTAGACACCTAGTACTGAAAGATGTGAGCAGCAGTCGAAGAAGAAATACAAGTTAGACTAGAACGTGGATGTGCCTAGATTCTAGTCCGAGGACCTGCATACAGGATTGCACTACGTCTCTCTCTCTCTCTCTCTCTCTCTCTCTATCTATGTATCTATCTCTCTCTCTCTATATATATATCAAAGAGTCCAATAAATGATCATTGATAACTGTTTTGTACATACATTTGGATTTGCTAAGCAAGGTCCGTAGAAACAGTTATAGCTGTATTTTGTCTTCTATTTAATATTCTGCTCCAAAAAAACCATTTTGAAATAATTAAAGTCAGGCAATGGAGATGTTAAATCAATGTCAAAGTTACAGGTGGAAATGACAAAAGCTGCCACCCTGAAAACATTTACCCATCTCCCACAGTTGGGTTCTTACACATTAATCATTCCTCCTGAAATGTTACAAATAACTATAATAGTTCCTGTGGGCCCGTGTCCTGCAGGAAAGAATGCTTCCCTTTACAAAGGGGATCACTATTGGTAATTAACTGAATCACTGGTTGTGGTATATACTAGGGAAATACATGTTTTATGGGTAAGGAGACAAGCTTTTATTTCACACTTTTTGTTCATGTAGCACCAAGCAGATTCATGGGGCTTGATTCTCTAGTACCATTTCTTGGGTAGCTACATGCCAGAGCGCAAAGTGTATACCTTTTCCAGCATTATGATTTGGTTGTATTCTGCACTCACTTTCCACTGATGTAAGAAATAAGCCATGGTTCGGGGAAATGGAGAATGAGGGCTACTGAAAATCTAGGGGAGAAAAAAAATAGACCAAATGGAGAAAATGAAGAGGAATCTGTAGTGGTGAAGAGCGAGCCATTCTGCTTCCTTATTTCCTTCGTAATAGTATTTTGATGATATATTTGCTTTAGCCACATTAGTGAGTGAACAGCCAGTCATGTTCACAGAGCAACTTTGTGTAATTTAGGAACGTAGGGTTCATAAATTACACACTGGAGTTATGTGGGGCTGCAGGATGCCCACAGCCATCAATTACTGAAGGGGACAGCTGTATCCACTCTCTTTGCTGCCATTGAGAACAGAAAGGGACACATGAAGCACTCTGTTGATAGATCATTTGGCCCAGTTGGTGTGAAGCTTATATTTGTGCTATTTGGAGGGGAGAGAAGAAGACAGCTGTTGCTTGTCACCACCTGCATTATCAACAGCCTTTCATCCCAAATGATTCTGCCGCCCCCCCCCCCCCCCCCGTTTATGGAGAACATGTATGGATGACTCATTTCAACCATCACTGGAATGCAGACACCTCTGAGGCAGAACACAGCGCCAGTAATTAACCAGTGGAGCAATTCTATCAAGGGCTGTTGTGGATTCTCTATCCCTGGCGTGTTTAAATCGAGATTGGAAGTTTCTCAGAAAGTTTTGTTCATGTTAGGTTGGGAATTAATTCGGGGCAGTCCTTTTTGCCTGTGTACTACAGAAACTCAGACAGAGGATCACAGTGGTCTCTTCTGGCCTTCAGATCAATGCTTTTGTTTAGTAGCACACAGGTAGTAGAGGAACTTGCACCTAGTTGGTATTCAGGCATCTGGATTTTGAGCCTCACATTCGTTGCTGATGGCTGTGCAAATCCAGATGGTGGAGGCGGGGGGGGGGGCTCTTTTACGCACACCCCACTGAATGTGGTTCTGGAAAGGTCAGGGGCTCTGGCCAGAAATACTCAAAGGCACCATCCTGGAGGACAAAAATTGCCCTTCCTTCTCTTGTCATGTGATGCTGCCAAGTGGTGGTGGCAGCAGCTGCAGCAGGGGAGAATATGGGTACAGAGGCATGGTGGGCATCTCCTTCCCTGCTTGAGGACTCTAGCCAGCATTGCTACAACCAGTGTTGATGAAGAAAAGTGTCCATCTGCAAGAAGTCTTGTCAAGCACAAAGCTAGGGAAGAACCCTGCTTTTATGTGGTTATTCAGACAGAACTTGCTCTGAGGCCAAAGCCCTGTGAGGGAATTTTTGCCTTAGGGCCAGAGAAGGCAGAGGAAACCCATGAGTGCATGCTAGAGGCAACATTTGGTCTGAGCAGATCCTGACTTCTAACCTCACTATTACTTTTGAAAATGTTCTACAGTCTCCTGAAATTGGCAAGCAGCATGATGCAAGTATGAATCAATTCAAACCTTGAGAGGTCCATTGAAAACAGGTCATCACTGTCAAGGGTCAGGAGCCAGCTGCAGAAGGGAGTCCTGGAATGGCTTCTGTCTGAGAAAAAGGCACATTGCTGGTTGGCCACAAGAGGGGAGCATTGCTCCCCCTCTTCTCTGAGTGCTGTAAAAGGGAAGCCCCATGGGGTGGGTGACCTGGAATAAGCAATCCCGTGGCATTGCCACCATCCTTGTTCTCAGGTGTCACCGTGGGAAGCCTAAAGCTGAGAGTCTCATAGGATGCAATTTTCATGTTGAGGGGCATTGTCCTTCTCCCAGCCCTGTACAGAAGCATTAGCCATTGGACTGCATAGGTCCATCTTCTCCCACTCTCATTCAGCCTCATGCAGAGCAAGAGCTTTCTTTTCAACTAGTTGTTTTGCAGGAGCTTCTCCTACCATTCCCTGCCCCAGTACCTAAGTAACATAGCTTTCCCTTACCACCAGATTGTCCTTCACTCCTTGCATCTGTCAGTCACTGTTTTCAGCCTCTTTCCTGCAGCCTTTTAGCAGCAGTTGCACTGCCTTACCTCCTGCAGAGCCTCTCTACAAACTGGCCTGCAAGAGGATGCTGAGTGAGTGAAGCAGCTTATCCTCTCTAAGCTCCATCAGATGATGGACTAACACATTCATTTATCACATGAGCTTTCATAGGAGAAAATCCCACTTCATCAGATGCTTTGAAGATGGGGAATTTATAGAATGGGATTAATAAATTAGTTGGTATTTAAGTGCCACATGACTCCCTGTTTGTTTTGCTGAACTAGACTAACACAGCTGCCCCTTTGGAATTTATCTGATGGAAGAAGAAGCAAGGAGTCCTGTGGCACTTAAAGACTAACAAATTTATTTATCGCATGAACTTTTGTGGGAGAAAATCCCAAAGCACATGATCAAGTGGGATTTGCTCCCATGAAAGCTCATGAGATAAATAAATTCATTAGTCTTTAAGTGCCACAGGACTCCTTGTTTCTTTTGCTGGATTAGACTAACACAGCTGCCCCTTTGGAACTTGGCAATTATCTAATGGGTTTTTCCCTAACTCTGATGTTCTCTGTAGTCATCCATTGGTCCTGTCTTGGGCTGCAAGACTGGTGGGACAAAAAGAGATCTGAGAGAAGATCTCTGTGGCTGAACCAGCGTTAGAGCCATCCCTGCCAGGATCCAGTTGGACAAACCACTGCCAAGGATGGTCTGTAGATCAGCATTTTCCAAAATAATTTAGCTGCAGAACACTTTTGGACTCAGAATATATTGATGGATCACATACACGCTGAGGCAGGGTGGGGGAAGTGTTTCATACCAAAAGATTGCTGCATGTATTGCTCAAAGTTGATTTTAAAGAGTTAGAAGGAACAATATTGCTAGCATCAAAAATTTTTCACAGAACACCAGTGCTTCACAGAACGCGGTTTGGAAAATGCTGCCCTAGGTAATACCTGGTCCTGCCTCCCTGCAGAAGAGCGGCCTAGATGAGCTCTGGAGATGCCTCCCAGCCCTACATTTTTGTGATTCTGTAATACATTTATATGACTCCTCTCAAACACATGTCAGAGCTTATATGCTGTGTGGACAGCAACTGTGATTGATTGTAAGGTAAAGCCTGTTAGAAGCCAGGAAAAACTGGAGACTGTCTCTTCATGTGTATTTGTACAGCACCGAACACAGTTCAGCTATGTAGTCATTTGGCCCTCCTTACCACAGAATCTGAGCACCTCCTCCGTAAGGGTGTGTATCACTCCAGCATTAATGTGGTAGGGGGGTGTCATCCTCATTGTACAGCTGGGCAATTGAGGCACAGGACTGATTGATTTGATTTGCCCAAGATCACACAGGGAGGAAGTGAGCTTAGATCTCCTGAATCTCAGGCCAGCATTCTTGCCCCACCCCTAGTTTATCTTTCCTCTGTAGGCGCTGATCCTGGCTGTGGCCCCTCTTTAGGGTCACGATTCAGTAGGAAGAAAGGAAAGAGGCAGAAGTGGCTTGGTTTGGCCTAGCACCTACACAAAGTAGGTGCTTTGTGTTCCAAGTACTCTGCCAGCTTTCAAAAGGTGATGCTGGTAGTTGCTCTTCACTGCTTCAGGGTTTCCTCCGTCTCAGGCAGGCACATTTGCGTATGTGAGGAAAACAGCCCGTGTCCTGACCCAAAGTAAAACTGTCCTTCCCTGTAAGTATGGTAACACGCAGGGCCTGGAATCCTGGGGGTGGGAGGCTCAGGATGGGAGACAGGGAGAGGTGGCCATAAACTTATCTATTGCTATAGATCTTGACGTTGGGTTGCCATCCGTGCTCTCAAGGCAGCGGTAACACCTTGTTCCCTGTGTTTTAGGTTTTGAAAAAGAGACATCCAAACAGTCAGAGAAGGACAAGTCCAGCAGCACTGTGGTAAGTTCAGCTTCACCTTCACTTCCCTTCTCTGGGCAGAAGTTATTAGCTAAGGACCTGATTCTTCAGCTCTCACTTGACTTGAGCAGGGCTGTTTGTATGAATCAAAACTGCTCTTTGTGAGTAAGAGCTGGGCCTCAGCCAGCACACTGAGGCACTTCCATGTACAGTGGGAGGGGAGGTGGGAGGTGGTGCTGAGTAGACCAAGTGATAGCCCCAAGTTCCTGCTCTGTGACCACCAATACCCCACATTACACCATCCTCGACACAGAGGGAACTGTGCTGCAGAAATGACCAAGTGGCATGTGGATCAGCCTCCCAGCTGTGAAATGTCTTTATGAGAACAGCCTAGGAAGAAGCTGGTTTGGAAGTTAATATGTTTAAAATTGAGAGCTGGAGGTTCTTCAACAAATCCTAATCTTACCACAGCCCCCAAAGTGGAACAAGAGACTCCTAGGAGGCAGCTTCCTTCTGTATGTGCAGGCCAGTGCTTTGACTGGACAGGCCTAAGGGCTGAGGGGTAGGTAAGGCAGGTACCCATGAGCAGTCAGAAAGGGGAGTACTTCATACACCCAGGAAGCCTAGGGAGAATCAGGACAGGTGGGAATATCTCAGACAGATGTGGACAGCAAAAAAACAAGGAGTCCTGTGGCACTTAAAGACTAATAAATTTATTATTACTTATTTTTACTTCTTTATTATATATTACTCCTTGCTTGTTTTGCTGAACTAGACTAACGTGGCTACCGCTTTGGAACTTGGCACAGATGTGGACAGGTGGATGTTTGTACTCCAGAATCAGATGGACGGTGGAGACATAAGCAGATGCTGTTGAGCACTTTTAAATGCCCAGAAATACGGCTTTAAGGGCTGAATGAGGTGATAGAGTAGAGCTGAGGGGATGAAACTGAGACCAGTGATGAGAGAGGGTCTTGTTCTCGTCTTGTGGATGCCCAAGGGGTGAACAGCAGGAAATACAACCCAAAAGCCACGTAACTCAGGGAGACTGGCATGCGGTATCTTGCTGGTGTGGACTCTGTATAATCCTGCCAGCTAGACTCTTGGCTCTTTTCAAAGATGGTGGAAAGCTGCCAGGCTTGCCCTGGCTGTTGTCCACACAGTTGTTCTGCAGGGAGATGATGCACTGCTCCCTCTGCTGGGTGACACACACAGCTGAAGTGTCTTTGGCCTGGGGCAGGCCTGCAGTGAGCTGCTGCTGGGACTGAAAGTGATGGGAGAGGAACAGAAAAGTGAATCACCAAAAACTCAGCCTGACGGGGTGAATAAAGAATCTAGTGTCTCTCTGGAACCAATCGCAGATTCACAGTAACAGTTCAGCTTTCACACCTTCAGGAAGGAGCCCCAAGCTCAGCTTCTGGACACTAGTTCAATCGATCAGTCCCTTCCCATTGCAAAGATGGTGACAGCGGAAATGAGGAGGAAATAAAACAGCCATGGTTATACAGAGAGCACTGCAGCACCCACCCCTCAGTCATTCTGGGTCTGGCATCCAGTTCTGTTCTCTCAGCCTCATGCATTGTGGCACTCTTGGGAGCCAGGGGGCAGTGTAAAAGTGGCTGTGAATGACTTGTACAGAAAATCCCTTCCCTATGGCAGTGAAGCTGTGGGCCAGGAGATGCACTTCTCCAGCTCAGTGCCACGTGGCTGGGGCGGCTAAGAAAGGAAGTTGGCAGGCAGATGACAATGAGATTAACCACAGCAGCAAAATTAGCTTCCCTGGGACAGATTTAACTGCCCTAAGCCTCACAAGGACATTAGTAAAGCATACCAAGGGGAAGTGCAGTGCTTGCTTTCTGTGGGGATTCCCAGCTCTGCATGCCAAGCCTTGCAGCTCTTTTAGGGGTTTGGTGCAATGCTTTTGTTGGTACCAGGTTGCTGTGGGGTGGGCATGGGCTGTTCTCACGGGAGGCATTGGCCCACCTGAGTGAGAGACAGACCCTCTGCTCAGCCAGACAAGTCATGATCAGTGTTCAGTGCAGCATGTTTCATCTATTGAACTGGGAGCTTGGGAGGAAGTGGAAGCAGCTGATAAGGGGAGAGGAGGGAGGGGAACACTGAGGGATTGTTACTCGCCCAGTGTTCAGGGGCATGTGCCTTGTTGTAGGGTGTCACTGGGGAAGTCTCCAGGCACCCAGAGCTGTTACTTCTCACAGGGAGCTCCTCTGTTGCTGCACTGCATGAGCTGGGGCAGAGGTTGCAATGAAAAGAGACTTTCACACTGCGCCAACTTGGAATCCAAGAGTGCATGTTCTAACAGTAGCCAGCACTCCAATCACAGGGCTGTCTTTGCTCACCTCAGCTGGAGCACAAACATAGCTGCTACTCAATATAAACTCTTCTGCTTATGGCATTGTGACCTGCAGCCAATCAGATAGTGAAGGGAGTTTTGGTTGGATTAGTGGAATAAAAGTAAGAAAGGACATTTTAGGAGACTAGATGTTAGGAAAGCATGCCTAACAGTGAGATCTGTCAAGGTGTGGCAGAATCTCTTGTGAGAAAGGATGGGAGCCCCTCCACTTGGGATGTTTAAAGCTAGAATGGATGCCACATTGGAACAGAGACCCTTTGGTGGCGCAGTCTAAATTATGATGCTGTGATTTCAGCATTGTGATTTCCTTGCAGATTCAAATAAGAGGAGTTCTGAGTGGAGAAATCCCAGCCTGGAGCATGTGTGACTTTGCTAATTAGTAAGACTAGCAGGGGAAATCTCTGAAAGGTGCATTGATTTCCATTTCAAGGTATTAGCTTTTTAAGTTGTGCCTGGCCACGGAGACAGTTGGTTTTCACAGAGTATGTCCTAGAGGAGGCTGCTTTGAGGAGCTGGTCAGAGAACATGCAGTGAGCACTCCAGAGACCACAGACTGCAATGGCCATGCCAGTCTCCTCCTGTTATAAGGAAACATTAAATATCCCATTGGCCCGGCAGCTCCAAGTGGGGCTTCCCAGTAGCACGTGTTAATGCAAAGGGAAGGGGATGGTGAGCTGCTTCCAAGGACCCTGTCCACATGGGGGTCAGCTGGACAGCTGCAGTGTTGCAGCACTGCTCCCCACATCATGGCTGCTAGACCCTTCAACTCCCTGTGTAACCCAGGCTGAGCCAACATCTACACAACTGCTACTGGCTGTCGCAAATCCCTGATTACATGGGAGGTGACTGGCCCACGGCTCACTGTTCCTGGTAGACTGCTGCAATTAACAGCATTTAGTAAAGCTCCCGGTGCCTGGAGCTGTTTCAGATCGGTGGGTCTGTAGTAGAGGGAGCATGAAGCCAGTGTGGCTCCAGCTGCATATTCATTAGAATGGTCTGAAGTGCAGCATGCTGGGAAATGGACTTCCTGTCATTTCTAAATGTGATTTCAATCCAGCATTCTATTCAGGACTCAGTTGATTGGCTTTCTAAGGGACGGTAGCCTAGTGACAGATACCAAACTGACCCGGATAGGACTCAAACACTTGCCCATAGAGACTTGTCCATTCATTGTGTACATATGCTGTGAGTTCCTGCTCCGCTGACAAGGTGAAACACTTGCCTCCAGACTTCGTGTGACTTGAGGCAAGTCTGACAGCTGCCATTTTAAGTGACCTTAGAGGGAAGGGAAGCATCAACCAGCCTTAGTGGTTGGTGGAATTGGTTCACTTTAGGATGGTACCAGGGCATAACAGAGCGATAGGGTTTGCACCCAGACCAAATGCTCCATTGTTTCCTTTCCAAAATGGAGACGGGCCTCTGAATTTTCAGTATACAAATCCAGAAGGGGCGGGCGCCTGGAGGAAGGGCCTTAGAATTTGGAGAAATGCCCAGGTAAGGGAGTTGCATGGGAAAACTGCAGATGACCATATTACTGAGCAGTAATTCTTCCCCCTGCAGGGTGATTCTGGGCTGTGCTCAGAGGACAAAGGCCCTGAGGCCATGATGACTGGAGCAAGTGGAAGTGAAAGTCCTCTGGAAAGCATTTGTCTCAGTGAATCTGATAAAACAGCCGTGCTTACTTTAATACGAGAAGAGGTAATATTGACTCAGTGAAACATGCCCTCAGAGCGGGAATTCATCTTGGTCTCTGAGTGTGAAGGGTCTGGGGGACTGCCACAATAATTCCTGCTGTGCCACTGGTACCGGATCACGGGGTTATCCAGGATGTGGGAACTAGTCTCCCACAGAGGCAGAAATGCTGTGGGTTGATTCTTAGGGGCCATGGTGGGGCAGGGGATAGGTAAAGTGTAGACTCATAGTTCATGGCAAGAAGCAAACAGTAAATCATCTTATCTAATTTCCTGTTTAGCACAAGCCATTAAATTTCACCTCATTACCCTGTACTAATTTTGTTTCCATTACCATCTAGATAATCACTAAGGAGATTGAAGCAAATGAATGGAAGAAGAAATATGAAGAGAGCCGACAAGAAATCTGGGAAATGAGGTAAAAATCTGCTGCAGGTCTGAGGGCTTAGGTATTCATTCCCTACATTCTCAAGTCTGTCCACACAAAGCTACAGATCAAATTGCGCTTAAGTCTTGGGTCCCATGCTTTCCGTGTAGCCCCTGGAATATGTTAAAGTGAAGCACTTGATTTTAGATCACTGAATTGCTTGGTACTGAAATGTCGCTCAAGCTTTTCTTCCTTTGTGACTCTTGTGGTTTAGTTAGCTTGGTAGAAATAAAGTACTGTAGATAGCTTTACTCAGTATCAAACATGTTACAAACTGTGAGCTCATCATGGAGCAAGTCTGTTATTTTCTTTACTGCAGGAGTAAAAATCCTATTAACTGTGCATGTCTGAGAGCCTAGGGGAAGGCCAGGTCAGGGAGACAAAAGCTGAAGGCACCTATTACTGCAGATGATAGAGAAGAATCAGAACTGTAATAGATTGTAGACTATGTTTCAGTGACTAACAGAGGGGCTGGCAACCCCAGCACATGCGCCAAAGTGGGCATGTGAACCTATTCACAGCAGCACACAGGGCTCCCAGACTTGTGGTGCCATGGCTGCTCCCCTCTGCTGGCCCTGCCCCCAGTAGGGCCTGGGGCTGCAAGAGGTGCACGTGCACCGTGGCTCCTGTCTCCTGCTGGCCGTGGTCCCCAGCTGGGGGACAGAGCCAGCAGGGAAAAGGATCCTGCATTGTGGCTCCTGGCTCTGCCCCTGGCACCTGCTGGCCCTAACCCTGGCACCTACTGATAGTTGGAGGGTGGGGGTGGGGACTGGGGCTGGCAAAGGTTGCTGACCCCTGAATTACCAGTGTAGTTTCAGACTGTGCACAGAGGCTTGTTGTCATTATGTTTCACAAATCCTTAAGAAGTGCAATTGCTAACAACCTACCAACTGCAGTTTACCAGCAACAGAGCATTACAGAGGTACAAACAAAAACCAGACTATGGCTAAATGTCCATTTTCCCCTTTCATTCTAGGAAAATCGTGGCTGAATATGAAAAGACCATTGCCCAGATGATAGGTAAGGTCTCTGTGCCCAGGCACTTGTCCTAGCATTAGGAAGCTGGTGACTTTGGGATGGCTTTTGGGTGGCTGATCACAACAACACAGAAGCAAAAAATGGACCCAGTTTATCAGGTTCCACTAGTTGGCTGCCCATGTGCTGTTACGACTATGCCTGGACCCCAGAGAAGCTTGCGGCAGAATCCTTACTTCCACTCCACTATCTGTCCTGACAAATGTCTGGGGGGCATGGGGCTTCCTAAGTAGGAGGCAATAAGTGTTTCTGCTGTCCTGCAGTTTCTCTCCTTTCACCCTGCCCCTACCTGGCTTTGCATCATAGAATCATAGGGTTGGCAGGGACCTCATGAGGTCATCTATTCCAACCCCCTGCCAAACAAGCAGGACCACTCCCACTACATTATCCCAGCCAGGGTTTTGTCCAGCCAGGCCTTAAACATCTCCAAAGACAGAAATTCCACCACGTCCCTAGCTAACCAATTCCAATGCTTCACCACTCACCTAATAAGAAAGTTTTTCCTAATATCCAGCCTCAACCTCCCCAGCTGCAACTTAAAACCATTGTTCCTTGTTCTGTCCTCTGGTACTACTGAGAACAACTAAGCTCTGTCCTCCTTGGAGCATCCCTTCAAGTAGTTGAAGGTTGCTATCAAATCCCCCCTCTGTCTTCTCTTCTACAGGCTAAATAAGCCTAGTTCCTTCAGTCTCTCTTCATAGGTCTTGTGCTCCAGCCCCTTGATCAATTTTGTTGCCCTCTGCTGGACTCTTTCTAATTTGTCCCCATCCTTTTTGTAGTGGGGAGCCCAAAACTGGACACAGTATTCCAGATGCGGCCTCAGCAGTGCCGAATAGAGGGGAATGATCACATCCCTTGATCTGCTGGCAACAATTCTTCTGATGCAGCCCAGTATGCCATTGGCCTTTTTGGCAGCAAGAGCACACTGCTGACTCATATCCAGCTTCCCATCCAGCATGACCCCCGGGTCCTTTTCTACAGTGCTGCTACTTAGCTGAACGCTCCCCAGCCTGTAGTAATGCATGGGGTTTTTCCATCCCAAGTGCAGGACACTGCACTTGTCCTTGTTGAACCTCATGAGATTTCTATTGGCCCACTGCTCCAATTTGTCTAGGTCTCCTTGAATCCTATCCCTGCCCTCCAGCATGTCTACCGTTCCCCCCAGCTTGGTGTCAGACTTAATGAGCACGCAGTCTATCCCATCATCCAGATCATCAATGAAAATGTTGAACAGAACTGGCCCCAGGACCGAACCCTGGGGGACACCACTTGTTACTGGTTGCCAGCTAGGCATGGACCATTGATTCCTACATGCTGAAACCATTGATCTAGCCAGTTTTCTATCCACCTTTCAGTCCACGCATCCAACCCATACTTCCTTAACTTGCCGACAAGAATGCTGTGGGAAACCGTATCAAAAGCCTTGCTAAAGTAGAGGTATATCACATCATGATGATATGTTGTCCAGCCAAAGGGGGGACTGTCAGAGGTTCACCTATAAGACCCTTCAACCACACTCCTCAGATGGCCAGTGCGGATCACTCAACAGTAACGCCAGCTATGATTTCATTCCTGTGTGCTCACAAGAGTGTTATCCTCCCCCAACTTGGGATCCAAGCCAGGCCTGTCCCATGGCAGTGTGGAGCCAGAACCCCTGGGCTGTTGCCAGTTAAGAAAAAAATAATATTTTTGGTATAATATAATTTGTTTCTGATTCACAGAAGATGAACAGAGAACAAACATGGCATCCCAGAAGAGTCTCCAACAGCTCACAATGGAAAAGGAACAGGCCCTGGCAGACCTGAACTCTGTAGAAAGGTCCCTGTCGGATCTGTTTAGGAGATATGAGAACTTGAAGGGCGTTCTGGAAGGGTTTAAGAAGGTCCTCTATTCTCTTCAGCAACTTAATTTCCTCTTCCTTGTTATACTTCTTGTGCTGCCTGTGTGATGTCCTACCTGTGCTTTCTGTTTAATGGCTTATAGAAGCATTCAGGATATTACTGCTTCGTGTCTGACGCTGCTTTGATCATACTATGTCCCTAGCACCACTTCACTCCCTGGCAGATTTAGGCAAATAATAAATGTTCCAATACACTGGCAATTCCATGGTTTTTGGAGGGGTGGGGGAATTGTTTTAGGTTAAATTGAAAATGAAATTTTTTGAAATGTTCGGCATATCAGAAAGTAAAAAATCATTTCAGGTCAAACAGAATGTTTTGTTTTGATATAGAGAATATTTTTTAAAAAACATTTTAGAAATAAAATTAATGGATATTTCCAAACTAAAAATCATTCAAATAAAAAATCAGGGTTTTTAAAAATGTTGTCATGAAAAGTTTTGGGCTTTTTTCATTTGAGGCAATTTGGCAAAAGTGATACAGATTTGCAAAATGCTTTAATGTTACCAAATCTTCATTTTTCACCACAACCAAGTTTCAGTCAAAATTGCCCAGCTCCCCTCCTTGGCCTCAGTTGAACAGTGTTTCTGGTGCTTATTGTTTTATGTCAACATCATAATAAATAAGCAAGGTGCCAGCTGGGCTGTAAATGTCACAGGAAGTCATGGTAAGTTCTGCTGGATCTGATCTCAACAGGGAGCCTGTTCTCTTTTTTTCTTATTTTTTTCTTTGTAAAATTTTACAGTTACATTCTCCCTGTAATCTGTGAACAATAGAACATCGAAAGTAGCAGAGGGATCCAAGCCAAGAGCTATAGCAAAAGGTCCATAATAAAAACACTGGATCTGATTCCTGTTCATACTCTGTATGATGTAAAAGGTCCTTGCCATAAATGAGAAATTTGTCAGAAGAATAAAAAATACTGTCAGTTGTGAATATGGATTTCTGTCTGGGTGGCAGCTTTGTAGTTAGTGTCAGCACAGAGTGACATGCTCACTTCATTTAAAATTAGTCACCATTGTTTTGCAATTTTATCTTCCAGAATGAAGAAGCTTTGAAAAAATGTGCTCAGGATTACTTAACCCGAGTCAAACAGGAAGAGCAGCGGTATCAAGCCCTGAAAATCCATGCAGAAGAAAAATTAGACAAGTAAGAATCACAGATGAGGCCTACACAAAATGCAGCCTGACTCTGGGCAGAACTTGGAGAGAAACAAGAATGAGCTTTAATTTCAGTCTTTCAACCAGGTTTCTAAATAACAGATTAGATTCTTTCAAAGACTGGTAGGTATTTGTAACCTTGAGAAGCATCCTGCCAGTTGGTTAGAGGAATTTAAACTCTGCAGGGTAAAGGAAGGTGGATAGCAGAGTTTGCAAAATGAAATGTTACTCTTCTGTGTCATTTGTGCTTTTCTAGCAAATGACCTGGATGCTAGATGCACTCTTATAATAGTTGAGATTATGAGTTAAGCATGGTTATAAAGCTGCAGGTTATTCACATTGTTGTTAGCAATTATACTGATGTGATACCATTACTACTTAAAGTGTCATCAAGGGACAGCACACTCTGACTGGTTTTTCCAAAGTCAGGAGGCAAAGAATATCAGGGACTGTAGGGCCCTGTTATTCTGAAACTGGGAAGGCAGAGAATCCATATCCCTCATTCAAAGCTTGTCTACATGAGCAGATGGCACTGGTTTGCCTTACGGTGGGAATTTAAACTGATGTGGTCAAATCTGTGTTTCAACAGTCTGATTTTTGCTTTAAGGGACGTATTTTTGTTTAGCTTAAACCTGTTACAGGTGACTTAAGCTAACCAAGAACAGCTGTTTTGAAACAGTGTGTGTCCACGCACAAGGTTGCTCAAGCTTAACTAAACCAATTTAAAAACCAATTCAAGTTAAACCGTAGCAACTTTCCCATATACACAGGCCTCAGAATCCATTGTTCCTATATATGGAAGAGAACTGGAGCAGCTGCACCCGTCACTGGTTGCCTGAACACAGACTTTATCATATACTCTGAGCATATGGATAACTATATGCTGTGGCACTGTGTAATGTTCCTCTGTGGCCAATGTGAACTATATTCTCTCTTTTTAAACCCCAATGCAGAGCCAATGAAGAAATTGCTCAGGTGCGCACAAAAGCAAAAGCTGAGAGTGCTGCTCTCCATGCTGGGCTCCGCAAAGAGCAGATGAAGGTGGAATCGCTGGAGAGAGCCCTCCAGCAGAAGGTAAAAGCCTCTTTGCTGCTGCCCTGTCTGGATCCCTAGGTGGGGGTGTTTTGCCCCTGATTTCAGTGGAATCAGTTGCCATTAAAGTGTCTCCTACTGATCTTGGGTTCATTCCTCAGATCACACTCACCATGAAATCGAGGGTCTCAGAAAAGTGAACACAGGGTCAGGCAGAGTGAGGAGGGGAGGAATATAAATTCTGTTCTTTAAATCCCTGCCCATTATCCACTTACTGCCACACTGAAATATTGCTGTAGGTATTGAACAGCTGCATGGCCGTATTGTCCACTTGGGAATATGAAAAGCAGAAGATTAATGATCCTGGGGTGTCTGAGATGAGTGTCTCATCTGAGTGTATTGGCAATTCTAAAGAGCTGGAGATCTATACTTTGTGATTAGGAGGCCCCAGGATTAGCCCTGACAGCAGATCCTGCAGGATTACTTTAGAATACAGATTCTGACATCATTCTGGGGAGCTGATCACCTGAGAATCAGGCCTGATAGTGAGCCTCTTTTTTCCATGTTTCTCTGCATTCACTCGACTGGTGTATGCAAGAGTGCCTTGATACTACAAGGATAGCTATTGCTTTAGACATGTAATAGATGGGCTTACAAAGGGATTATTAGCCATAATCCTCTTGTGCTGAAGTGAATGTCCTGAACTACCATGGCAATTGTCGAGCAATCTTGTGGGCACCAGCATGCCGTGTGATAGAGCCCTCTCTGCCCCTTCACCCCACAAAGAGCCATGCCTTCCCTTTGATGATGATGATGATGATAATGGTGATTTATTTGTATTATCAGTGATGAAAGGGGCAGGTATTAATCACACATGTGGTTACACTTCAGCTCTTCATCTCCATGTGATCATTTGTCTTTCAGAACCAAGAAATTGAAGAGTTGACCAAGATCTGTGATGAGCTGATTGCAAAGATGGGAAAGACTGACTGAGCCGCACCACCTTTGTCCAACACTCTGCATGTGGCTGCTTTGTTGTAACTTCAAGCACCTTGCCTTATTCTCCAGGAATAATTTCCCCTGAGCAGAGAAAAGCACATGCACACAGCTGCCTGCTCCAAATGGCTGCAGGATCCAGTCCCCCCACAATGCCAAGCAGGTGCCCCAAAGGGTTTTAGTCTGATTGTTTCAAAGCTTTTACAGCCCCTGTTTTTAGGGCTCAGCTCAGTTTCTTCCAATTCATGCAGGACATGTGGTTTTCTTTTGGTGTCATCAGCAGTCACACGCTCAGCCCTACAGTCAGCACCCTAATTAGCCCTCAGGACACTTTCCTGAGTCCCTTCTTTGCAGCTAAGGAACTGGTTTGAGTTGTGCCTTTCTGAGATCTAGGATTTATTTGTTAGATCGTATCGCATGTTGAGCCAGTTGGCATCTTCCACCTAAAAACAGTGGAGAGATTCCAGCTGGGATGCTAAACCCACACCTGTGTTCAGAGAACTGACAGTGCAGTACTGGTACCTTGAGAAAGGCAGGTAGGAACTATGGGGTCTCATCTGATAGAATCTGCCTCCCCCCACCCCCTCAAGTCCACAGCAAGTGGTTTTGATTAACTGATTAATCCTACAGCTGAAATAGTTTGCCTGAAAGGGGATTGACTCATTTCAGATATGCTGATCCAAGGGCATGAAACAGTCACATGCAATGGCCTAGCAAGTCCTGGCCCCATGGCCCTACCAGCAGGTAGGGAGGGAAGCCCAAGTTTCTCTCTCAGTGTGATTACGCTGCAGTTCGAGATGTGACAGCAGCTCAGGAGGACAAACTTGTGCTAGGAAGGGTAAGAACAGCCATGCTAATGCAGCGATCAGGGCTTCAGCAATGTCCCAGAGTCCCTAGCATGTTTGTACAGCCTGTACTGCCACATCTCCGTTACTGTCCTTAGTTGTGCTAGCACAGGCTGGGCAGCAGTCATCTCAGATTGCAGTGCAAATGTATCTGGGTCACTGCACTCCCTTGCTATTGAACTCGAGTTTTCTGTTCTCTCTCTCTTGCCTTGGTGGATCCTTCCTCGCAGCTTCACAGCTGGCTCTATCCATCAAGGCAGATGTTTGCATCTATTTGGTAACATACTTCGTGTATCTTCTCTTGGGGGTGTGTCCCATCCCCTGTTCTACCCTCTGGCACCATTGTTTCCTGCTGTTTGTTAGTGGTTATTAGAATAGTAACTGAAAATATGCAAAGCTGTTGGTTCAGAATGCTGCTATAAGATTAGAGGAGTGAACCCTGTCCCTTTGGCAATTGCAGAAAGAAGGGAGCAGGCCCTAATTTATAGATGTGGCTGATGTTCTAGAATTCTTTTCTCCGAGTCAATATAGGACACAACTTAAAATGATGCAGAATGCCCTGGACTGTGTCTTGCTGTCAGAAATGCCTTTGCAGTTTTTGCAGATACTAAAAGAAACAGAAACTTGAACAAGAAAGTCTGCTTTAGGCAGCTGTTAAATAAGCTTCCAGATCCAAAAGGGTGGGAGACTGAAACTTACTAGCCATGCAAGCGAAACACTCCATGGAACTATAGCATGCGTTTTTCCTTAATTTGGACCAAGCCAAATTCATGCTGAATTGCTGAAGCACTTTCAAACTGCAATAGAGAAATGGGAATTCAGGAGGGTGATGTATATTTAAATGCGTGTAGATTGGTTTTGTCCCACACCTGTTGCATGATCCAGCATCAGCCCTGAATGTTACCGGTTTGCATGTTGGTGATACTTTTCCACCCTGTAAAGCTATAGTGGATCTCATCCATCTGACATTCACTGCAGAGCAGAACCACTAGCCCCACAGCAGTGATCATGAACTGTTCTGTCCAGGCAAATTTCCTCTTGCCAGAAAATTGTTCTTAGGAACCATTTTCTGATGTTTTGTGCAAACCAGCCCTGTCGTCCAGAAGATGAAATGTAACTTCCAGAGTGTAACATGGGCTGTGCTAGGCAGCAACTGGAATGACAGTGGATCCTATACTACAGTCCTGAGTGGATGATGAAGTATTAAATAAAGAAAGGTTTTGCTGTTGTGCTTATTACCTACCCTGAAAGAATTTGAGCCCTAGCTAGTGGCAGATGTAAAACGTTAAGCAAACCTTTGGCTGCTACTATTTCTTAACAAAATGAACCTCTTCTATTTTCTGGTTCCAAACTTGACGTATGCAGTGCATGCATCTCCATTGGTGCCATAAAGCTAAAATATATTTTGTTAAATGTGTAATGTATAGAGATAATTTATTATATGTTTAACAAGACAAAGATCATGCCAACCTGCCCCTAGCGTGACTAGCTAATGGAACTAGTTTTAAGTAGTGTCTCGACTTGCTGTGCATGGGAGACATTCCATCAGAAATTAGCCCAGGATAGTTTCATTTGTGCGATATGGACTCCTAGCTTTTTTCTGACTATTTAGTTCTCTGTGAAAATGGCTAGAAAGGAAGCCCACCTGTTTCTTCACTGTTCCTATGTGTGAGGTAGTTACCCAGCCCTCAGAGATGCTGGTGGGAAAGCTTATGTCAGATGACCTACAGAGGGAGAAGAGCCATCTCTATCCAGACAGGAAGTTAACCAGCCACAAGCAAAGTAGAACATGCCACAAGGCTGCTTTTCCTGTCAACCTCAGTGGTGAGGTCACACCTTAGTTTGAGTGTGGCCAGGTAGGAGGACCATTCTGTTTAGTTCAGTCATTTCCAGGTTAGCCTTTTCCAGAACACATTTATGCCTTAACAGTGTTGTGATTCTTGAATGTTAGCTAGATGTTATTGCAAGTGGACAATGGCAAGTAGATTAGTCAAGGGTGAGCTCCCACATAGCCAAACATTAAGATGCAGCTCTGAATTTCTGGGGTCTGCAGATTTGAACGAGAAACCTTATTGAGAACAACCATTCTGTGAGGGGCTGGGCATCTCACTTTCAGCTCCAGTCGGGATGGGTGAAAAGTGGGTGGGGTGGTGGGTGGAACTGGGTGAGGGAGGAGAGTAATCCAGTTTTTCCAGATCCCAAAAGAAATTATGCTCCGTTACTTGGAGTTAGTTTTGAATTTAAGGCACAATTCAAGTTGTTCCTGATTTTTTCAGTAGCCATTTAGCTCTCCATTAGTAATAATAAGCAAAATGCCATCACCATTTATGACTCAGATTTGGTGGGATGTGAGTGTTGCATTGTTTTGGGGCTAGTCCTCTGCACAGGTGTGAATTTCACACAAGGTACTCAAAAATTTGAGTTTTAAATCAAGCAGTTCATACACATGGTTGTAAAAAAGTAGCCAGGATTCCAGCCTGATCTGCTTTTTGCAAACGTTGTCTGTGTTGAGTTAGAATGTAGACAGTAACCAGAATACCACTGAAAATCCGTATGATGGCTCCAGAACCAAATAGGAAATGCTATTCTACTACCAGATGAGAAAACCCTATGAATAGACAAGAATTTGCCACAAAACTGAGAAGAGATTTATTAATGAAGTGTGTTTAATAAAAAACCTTTTCACTTTGAGCCGCAGCACAGGTTCTTCTCATCCCAAGGACTTCACATAAAGAAAGGTGAATTGTGCACGTTAAGTCCACTCTTTCTTTCTTGTAAAGGGCTGTTCAGTGTGATTTCTGCCCTCAGACACATTGCACTATGGTATGCCACTCATGTTCACTCCCATCTGGGTTTAGAGAAGTGAAATTACCTTTCTGAACAAAAATGGTTGGATTTTCTATCTCACTGGGGCTTTAAAGTGTTAAAAGCATGAAAGGTTTACCTATTGAGGTCTCAGAGTCTGGAGATCCAGAGCACAAGGATGCAAGGAGACTGATTCCTCAGGGAGTGAAAGTTTAGCATGTTTTGAGGGACCTCTCTCTCCATGAGGCTTTGCTCTGTTTCTCTGAGATAATGCATCCTTGCAAAGAGTTTTCTGATAAACTCCAGAGAACACAGCTCCATAAAATTAAATCATGAATCTCAACCTCTGTATAGAATTGTAGGTTGCAATTTATAAAATAAATCTTTAACAACTTTCTCTCTTGTGCAAGGATAAGAGCTGAAATGCAGAAGGCGACTCCTCCCCCTTGGGGTAATCTGATTTGAGAGCGTTTACCCATTTGTATCTGTTCCCCAAAGTCTGGTGCCTGCACTTCCACTGTCTGTCATCTGAATGTTTTTCCATTTCTGTGCTTCTCAGCATGCAGTTAGAATTTGGGCAAATGAGATTCCTAAGGAATGATTTATTAACTATAATATGGTTATAGTTACACATACATAATGGTTATAGTTATATATAATGGAAGATATATGGAACTTTACATGAGTGAGACTGTTTTATCATGTATGCTGCTGTATAGCATACTGACCCAGGAGCACAGGTTTGGTATAGACTGGCTCATCATCTGTAGACTTTCTATTCAGGGCTGTCAAGACGCCTCTTCATCTCCTACCATTTAGTAGCATTTGGAGGAAGGTTGAAAGTTGCTGCTGGCCTCTGTACAGGGAGATAATGGCAGTACTCAAGCTTGGCTGAGTTTTTACAAGTGTCTTGTGAACATAGAAGTTATTCAAGTCCTTCCCTAATGAACACACCAAGATGTGTTGCAAATGCCCAGAAACTTGAAAATGGCCATGCACTAAGTTCAAAGCATGATCTCTCTCTTTTTTTCCCAGTAGAATTGCAACATCCCTTTAACTGTCAAAGACACCTGCTTGTAGAATGGTCAGTGTTGCTGTCTGCAAGTGTACATTTGCTAGTAGATCTCCTGTCCACAGTAAAGTGCCAATTAGTGACCATCTTGACTGCAGTTCTGCTTCCATGACACCTGTTACACACTCCCTTGCCTCCCAGAGACAGGAAGAAAAATTCTTTCAATTGACTACTATCAGGATTGCTTTGTACAGTGTATGTAACTGCTATCTGCATAAATTTTATATGTATAATAATTTCCCTTTTATATGTCAGGTAAATATTTGTAAGAGGTATACTCACACAAATGAGATTATTATAATGATTACTAATATATTTTTTCCATGTTTCATTGCCTGAATAAAAACTGTATTTACCAGATTTGGATGCTTTTCCTGTGTTATTAATCATTTTTATTGTATTTATATTGAGGGCGTGGTTCTGATCTCATTTACACCAAATTAGGTGTCACTTTATTGATTTTAGTGCAGTTACTCCTATTTTATGCTAGTGCAGGTGTGATCAGAATCAAATCCTGAGGCTGACTTTCTTTCACCCAAACATAATTTTAAAAAATGATTAATGTTCAGTGCCCCCCAGGTCATGCACTTTATAGTTTCATGCTAACTTGAGGAGAAGTTCCAAGTTCACTTACATTGTGGGTTTATAGCCTTTGTGCTTGCTGGGTGCAGAAGGATGAACAGAGGGCTGTGGTCATGGATCAGGAGGCAGGATTCAGTGTTAATCCTAGCTCTGACACCAGTTTCCTTGATGGCCCCAGGTAAATCATTTAACCTTTCCTCTTTAGCTTCTCCATCTGTAAAAAGGCAGATGTTTCCCAGCCTGACTGCAGGTTGTGAAGACGAAGTTCTAGGACACGTCACACAGTGTAAATCCTGAGCGTTAATATTAATCACTGGAGATCCTCAGTCTGGGAGCACTTCAAAGGAAATGAGGTTGGAGGATTTGGGAAGGCAAGAATGGTCCAGGTACGCTCCATCGAACAGAGGAAGTGAGTTCCTTTTCTAGCAGGGCAGATCAGCTTTATCAATATTTTAAAAACCCACTGCAAGGCCACCGCTTTACAGAGGCTGAGGAGCATTCTCGAAGCAAAAATTCATGGGACATTGCTTCCACTCTGTATTTTCAGTGGTGCAATTACTCTTGCCAGATCACAGCATTCTTAATACTGCCTGCCCCATCTTCTCTCAAAGGGCAGCAGCACAGCTCTGTACCCAATGCCCTACCATCCCTGTTGGAGAAATCCCTGGACCCTTTGCACTAGACTTGTCCAGACTGAAAACAAGCACATGTAGTTTGCTGGAACTGGGTATTAAGTCTTACATGTGCAGCTAGAGCAATGAAGAAGGGTATGTTAAATGGATTTAAATAAATTCTCATTGATGCTTTGCCCTTTTGTCCAAAGATCTTACTGTGCTTTAGCAGTGGCAGGGAAGTGTAACTTCCCCTGTCTTTGAATAGGTGAGAAAACTGAGACATGAAGACATTATCTGAGATTTGGCAAAGGTTGCAGTGGTGAGGGACTGGTTTGTGAGTATCCTGTCTCTGAACTGCCTGCTTGAGTCACTAAACAATGTTGCATCTTTCTGAGTGGGTTGTTCCTACCCTGGATCCAGATAAAGGCAGGGAATCTAGCTTTCAGCTGCCTGTTGGTTTGTTCCTCATTGTGATTGTAGGTGAGCTTACCTAAATGAGCCCGTTTTCACCCGATACCAACTCAAAAGAGTCGACCCCTGTGAATCTGAACTGTGCTTTCTAGCAATTAGAAGAGAGGACAAGAGTACTCAGTCAAGCCAGGCATATCATTATTTATTTTGTATAGTGTTAACCATACTAGACACTCTACTGACAGGCAAAAACAAAAAGCTTCTTCCTACAAGAGCTGGCATCTAAACAGAGAAATCTTGTGGTCAGGAGCTTTGCTAAATCAAGGTAGCTCTCCTGAGCTACCTGTGGTGTATTAAAGTCATTGACTGTTCCTGATTCATTCTTTCATAGCATAGAAGATTTCTTGAAAAGCAAATTATGTCTTGAGATGCCTGGAGTACAGCCTACAGACAACCCTTGCCTGCAGGTCCATAACTAGGCTGGAGCAAGTGAGGCAAAGCCCTAGGTGCTGAAGTTTGGAAGGCGCTGGGACGGATCCAGCTCTCTGTGGTGGCTGGGACTTCCCACTGCCTTCTGGCGGTGGCTGGGGCAGCGAAAAACAAGATCTGTCCCCAGCTGCCATAAGGTGCCACAGCGAGTGGGGGTGGGGCCCCCAGGCAGTGGGGTGCCGGGAGCTGCCAGCAGTTCTGGATCCAGGGCAGCCACAGGGCTGGCAAGAGCGGTGCACGGTGTGTCTGGCCAGGGGCTGGCGAGGCTGTGCAGCGAGGGGTGCATGTCTGGCTGCAGCCGCCACACCTGGCTCAGCATCATGACCCTGGCCACAAAGAGAAAGTTGCTGCCCAGCAGCGTGGCACTCTGAAGCCTGGCAGGGCCCTGGGGCCTGAGTAGCGCATCCCCGCAAGTACCCACGCAGCAGCCTGGTGCCCGGCTGAGAGGTGAGGCCAGCACGGAAGCCCAGGATCTTGAGCCAGGCACAGTGGCTGTGGCCAGCCATGTACCCCTCACTGAGCGGGCTCGCCAGCTCCTGGCCTGACACACTGCAGCCTACAGGTGAGAGGTACACCCCCACTTCCTCCTAATAACTCCCTGGTGGCCCATGGAGTGGCAGGGATCCAGATCCATCTCCAGCCACCACTGGAAGGTAGCTGGGGATGGATTGGGCCCAGGGCCATATCGGGGTCTGGGTTGGGGAGGGTGCTTTTCTGGGGGCTTGCCCCAGGTGCCCAAACCTGTAGTTATGGCCTTGCTGGCACTGTCCTTGGATTCTGCACTCGGCCCTACATGGATAAGAAGATATTACCACAGATTGTGCACTAAGTATGTTATCCTCAGACAGCTGATCCAAACACTCTACTAGATTACTTGGAAAACCTTAATACAAACTAAAGACTACTGAACATTCAAGAGACTCCAGCAAATGTCTGCTATGAGGACCCTCCTGGCGCTGGTCATCTTTATGGCCCTGGCTGCAGAAAGTAAGTGTCATATAGGAAAAATCAAGGGTAAAAGCAATGATAGCACTTGGTATAACTGTGCTGTTTGTAGCTGCGAGCTTGTCTGTCTGTCCAATGTTTTGGGTCCTGCTGTTTCAGTTCTGTATAGCACTCCTCACCCGTTGGACAGTGCAGTCCTTCCTCAGCAGAGAATTTACTTTGGTTTAGAAGAGTGAGTCTCCTCCCCTTTCGGAGAGGGCACAAAGGGAAGTGATCTCCTTTCACACACTGCTCTTCAGTCTGTTTGAATTGCAGGTGTAAACTCAACATGGGACTAGATGGAAACTCCAGGATTAGCTTGTCCCAAGAGAGAGGCCTGGTTCCTTGTGTTTGGGGGGAATCTGAATACAAGGTGTTCGGGGATTGGGGTGGCTGAGATGTTGATTTCAAGTTTAAAACAGCTCTTTGGTATCATTTGGAGTAGCTTTTGTGCTGATGATGGTACCAGGCCAAGGCGTACAGTGTGTTGCTACTGAGAAAGTGTGGTGCAGCATTATGACTTGCTTCTTGCCAAAACTAAGGCAAATAAAGCTAAAAGGGGAAGACCAACTGTGAGACATCCTAACAGAATGGACTTTGGTGGTTTTTATTCATTCACTAGATCAGAGGTGGGCAGCCCCTGTCATGAGTGTGAAGAGTGGCACAGAGGCTCATTTGGAGCAGCCACTCCCGCATCCAAAAGCCACCCCAGGTGGCTCCTTTCTGCAGCATGCCTGGAGAGGGGGCCTTTCAGCAATGTCCTGAGGAGGAGTCGCTCCAGGTGGCTGCCTTCCATGATGTGCCTGGGAACAACCCCCCAGCTAGCAGCCCCGTTTTTTCAGCAGAGAGGGCTGCTGGCACTGGTTGAGGGTCAGGGAGCAGGGGATGGCACAGGGATCAGCAAAGGTTGCCGACCCCTGCACTGGACCATATTGGCTGAGCTGTACCTTTTCTGAAGACATTTTCTCCTGCCAGCAGAAAAGGCACATGTTGAGAATTCTCTCGCCGTGACAGCCCCCTTTCCATGCAGTTAGTGACAGAGAGAAGTCTCTCTCTGCCCACTTCCATACACTGACCTGGCTCTGGCAGGCATCCCTGTGGGGCTCGAGGAAGCTCTACAATGATTTCTCTGGGGGTTAGTTACATGCTCAAAAACCAAGGAGATGTTTGGTGCGCTGGCGGGTAACGTCTTAAAACAATGAGGCAGAAATCTCTATAGATGTAACCAGGTTCACACTGCCCTGTTCAGAGGGGATGAAAGAAACTACAGGTGGCAACTTGTTACTGTCCTAATGGCTGCTCATGTTGCGAATTAAAAGACCGTGATTTGCAGAGACTGATATTTTAAAATGTTCTCACTTCACTGTCACAGACAGACGAGGTTTAGATTTCTTTGCAATTTGAGGACAGTAGACCAATGTGTCAGCGGAGGTGGCAGCCATGATAGTTACCCCGCCCCACACGTAGCCCCCTGGATTATGCTGCTCTCCAGGAGAAATGTTAAGTATGGATCTCCCTGATGGGCCTCCATCTCCAGGCCATCCAGCACAAGGGGGAAGAACGTTAAGTATCAATCTCCCCTGATGGCTCTCAATCTCCTGTGTAAGTTTCTGCCTCCCTAGTTTTGTGTCAACAAGAAGGGGGGTGAGTTCCTATCCCCCCTGAACAGTTTCTCGGCACCCCCCGTCACCACGAAGGAGGGGTCATTGTCTGGGGTCCCAGTTTTATCATTGGTCCTGACCAGGATCCCACTCCTAATTGGCTATTTTTACTCTGGCTGGGCAAAAATTCTACTAAAACCCCCTGTCTCAGCTAGCTTGTTGTTCTCCCACCCTCGGATGCTAAAGGGCACGTTGCGACCCGGTCGGACTGATCCCCCGACTGAGACAGGGAGTACCCACCCCCGAGACCCTCTTTTTTTTTGGGGGGGGGGGGTGTACACGGATTGCTGGCCGAACGATTAAGTGCTGAGATGCTGCAGCTGGTCTGCCTCCTCACTTTGGGTTCCACCGCGGTCCTGGGACAGGTATTATAAATTGATATAGGCCTCCTACCTTCTCTTAATCATTCTACTTGGTACCATTTACATATAGTCTGTGATTGTAGCTTCTTCACCTGAGTTTTGCATAGTTTGTGTAGTTATTATTAGTTTCTCTGTATCCTGCATAATCTTTTTATGGTATAGTTGTTTAAGGTCTAGCATAGTTTTGTGTTGTTAATTTGCCAGGTGTTTTGTTAGCCATTTGTATTTTGCATCCTTCTTACTGTATAATTGTTCATTACTCTGCTTCTGCTCTAAACTGCTGGCCCCAAACTTCCCCAGTGTACAAAGGGGGGAGTGTGGGGGTTTATTTTTCTCTCATCTGACTTTTTTTCATTCTGCCGCTCACCCTTCTTGGCTAGCAAGGAGGAATGGCTTCCAGCCATTGGTAAATATGCGTTGGGTGGGCTGGTCAGTGCCTATACGGATGTTGAGGCAGTAAAAGGCCAGAAAAGTCCTTGACTTATTATGGCCACCCTCTAGTAGGTCATTAATCCATACTGTTATTTAACTATAAGTACTTTGGTAGGTTGTAAGTGTTTTGCATAGACTCTCATACTTTATCCTGTTGTTTGGCTGGAGGTGTTTTACAGGTGCTTTATATAGACTCTTGCTCCACACTGTTACTTGGTTATAAGTGCTTTGCATAGGTTTTTAGCTTTATATTGTCATTTAGTTATAAGTGTTCATTTAGATTTTGCTTTACGCTATTAGTTGGTTATAAGTGTCCTATAT
The DNA here is from genome assembly GCA_007922195.1 of Podocnemis expansa. Classification (NCBI taxonomy): domain Eukaryota; kingdom Metazoa; phylum Chordata; order Testudines; family Podocnemididae; genus Podocnemis; species Podocnemis expansa. The sequence continues at coordinate 39,348,150 of ML681972.1, read as the reverse complement.
AGATTTTTGCTTCATATTGTTAGTTGATTACAAGTGTTTTTGTATAGATCTCCTTGTACACTGTTAAGTGGTTAAAGGTGTTTAAGGTGTCACTATAAAAGTAGGGTTTTTTTTGTTTACTTGAACTGGTTTCTGTCTCATTGGTGGGTGTCGCTGGTCCATCCCAGTCACATCGCGAACCCGGGGTTCAACCCAATGCATATGGGGCCAGCATAGAACTTAAGGAGGGAGCGCAATATACAGCTGTAGCTATACTGTGGGGTACAAAGGGGATGCCAGCTAGATCCAGGCGCACATGCCATAGGGCTGGGGGGCATTATCCATATAATGGTGACCAGCTTACATCTATGCACATGCCAGGGGGTATCTCTGCCTATAAGGCCAAATCCTGACATCCACACTCCACATTTACTCAGTCTTTACCCAGAGGACAGAATTCCACCCAGGCAGAGGAGGTGCACACACAGCCATTTCACAGGAGGACAGCAGGAACGACCATCAAAGTATTTCATGAGGAACATTCAGGACTAATCCACAGTGCACTGCCACACAAGAGGATGAGCAAGTGATTTATGAATCTGAATGTACCAAAACTAACCAGTTTTTGCTGTTATTGAGCCCAGTTACATCCCAGTTTTCTTTGTGAAATTCATTCCCTTGCAACAGGTCTTTGGAGGTGAACCTCATAACAAACAGTAAGTATGCAGGATGCAGTCAAGATTATTCAAAGCCAGCAGCTGTCCTTGTGGTAGCCAGAGTACATGTTTTGGTCACTAGAGGACTCTGTTCAGCCAAAAAAAGTGGTTATGGATGAGGCACAGCCAATCCTGTAATCTGTAAGGATGGTTTACTATCAAACACTGCTAGACACCAAGGTTTAGATATAGATGGATGCTCCAGTTTTAGTTGAGGTTTTTGGTCTGCAAGTGTTACAAACCAATGCTGCTGTTTGACATCCATTGCTGTCCCCAATGACACAGACATGTTCGCACTTTCCCAGCAGATCCAGGTGAGTGAGTGATGTGCCACAGTCATGCAAAACAAGTAAGGAGTCATGTGGCACTTAAAGACAAACAAATGTATTTATTGCATGAGCTTTCATGGGAGAAAATCCCACTTCATCAGAAGCTTTGAAGATGGGGAAGCTTACAGAATGGGAGAAAATAAATGCAGAGAAGTGCAAGTCACAGGATCAGATCACACTTATAACAGCAAATCAAAGCAGTGAAAAGAGCAAGTAGACTGACATGATTAGTCCAAGCCAGCAATAACTAGTTGTTTTCTTCATCTCTCACCAAGTATCCAGGACCCCTACATTATATAGAAAGACAACTACACTGCCTTGCCTCTTAGCATTATGGCCTGTTTATCCCTTTCTGTGCTGCACATTAGCATGTGGCTTATAGTCAAGGTGTTACATGAGCCAGCGTCATTAATTCAAAGGCACTAAATAGCCAATGTGCACACAGTATGTTGCAATGCAACCATGTCTGTTACCTGGCCAACCCTGGGGTGGTGCATTTAAATTCCAAGCATGTTGTTCTGTGCACACCTGGCAGACATGCGAACACTCTGGAGGTGGAGTGCAGAGCTCCTGGGGCAGAGTGAGATCAGAGATGCTTCAGTTGGTGCACTACTGTTTGCTGGGTGAAGAACAGCAGGACTTTGTTCCTAGTCTCCAAACCAGAGAGCCTCAGCCCCTGGCATGTCCTATGCTTGCACCAAATGTCTTTCTCAGCTCTTTGGAAGGCACCATGTAAAAGCCCCATAGTTCTGGATGGGAGGGTTGCCCCAGGTTCTCACAGAAATGTGTTTGAGTAATGGACAGGCCTCCCCAGGTCAGAGTTCAATGTGAAAAGCGTCTATATTACCAGGCTGGATTAACCCACATCTTCAGACTCCTGCATAGTTCATGAGGAGTATGGGCCTTTCCTAGCCCTGGGGTTAGAAACCAAAGCTGCAGCAGCACTCCCTGCAGAGGCTTTTCTTCCAACTATTACTCTCCTGTTCGTGACCCTGCTATGAAAGCACCAGAGGCCTTGGCACCATTGTAGTAATTTTTGTGCCATGGTTTCCTTGTCAAACTGCTGATTGCAAGGGGGCCTGGTCTGCTCAGTTTTGTATATCGTGCCTGTTGCTGTGGTAGCTGAAAACTCCACCATAAACAGTTGCACCAGACTGGAACTTGGCAGGAAAGGCCCTCCAAAGAATTGTAGATGGTTATTTTAATAGGTTTGTCAGGGAAAATGTTCTTTTTGGTTATTTGTAGGTTAAAGACAATGGGGGACAGAGTGAGCTCAGGAAGACTTTGCAGAACAAGAACAGGGAAGGAATGCAGGCTCTGACTTAGCTTTGTTCTCATCAGTTTGAGGCACTTCTGGAAGATGAGTAGACTGCATTTTGCATGCGTGAGAACTTAAGGATTTGCCTCTGAGATAGGGGTATCCATACACAATGCTCAGAGCACCCCTCTGCCTCTTGCCGGTAAAGGAAAAGTGAGGCAGAGAGAGCAGTGAAGTGACTTGCCTGAGGTCACTCACTGACAGAGCTGGGAGTAAAACCCACATCTATTGACGCCCAGTCCAGGGCCAGAGCCACTGAACTATGCATTAATAGTGCTATGAAGGGGCTGGCCTATGTCTTCCCTTTAATTCTGTTTGACCACAACTGCACCATGGCTATGATCTGCAAAGGAAAGTTACAGTTAATTTGCTCATGCACTTCTCAGGTGATTCATCCTAATCAATCACTGAAGGGCAGAACCAAACCAGCCACATGACAGGAGAATTGTCTTTATTATGGCCGCAAGGTTCCTGTGTAAATCACTGCTGGGAGCCAAGCTGACCACCTTATAGAAATGTAGGCCTGAAAAGACCCTGGCACGGTCATGGATAGAGCAGGCACTGAGACTTGCTAGGTCTATGGCTGCTGGTCCAGCACGGGAAGTCCTGTATTCGTGACACATCTTGCAGAGGGAGCCATGAGCAAGATCTGTGTTGCTACAACAACACTGACCAAAACTTTTGCTGTTTGATTAGAAAAGCAGCATAAAACAGGCTGGGCCTGAGGGACCCTGCAGCACAGTTACATTCCCGCTTTTCTCTTCTTCTTTGCCAAGGTAAGGCTCTAAAGTGCCATAGCTGCATTGCATCAAATGAGGATGACTGCAACCAGCAAGGATCTCACAGCTGTCCTCAGTTTGCAGATGCCTGCTACACAATCATTGCAACAGGTAAGTCCCTATTGACAGTGACAATGCAACCACCAGGGAGCCTGTGTCTAGGCTAGGGGAACAAGCAATAGTCAGACATGCTCCACAGTGCACTATCAATTTTTCCTATAATTGTGACCTACGTGTGGGGTATTAACGCTGTTAAAATTGTAGGCTGTAATTTTTAATTGCCTCATGGGTGGGTTGGGGGAGTTGTGCTTCTCTCCTTTAGGGAGCCAGCTGATTTGTCTCTTTGTATTTTGTGGTCTTTGTGTGTTGTTAGTCTGTACTCTACGAAATAAAGTCATGCAACATCACAGCAATAGCATTTATGTTTTTAACTGACTTCTAACCAGCATCACTAATTACTTATAAAAGATTCAGCTACAAGCTAAAGAGAAAAGTGACAAAAAGGGCAGGGGAGGGCCAGCAGCATCTTGGAGGAAGAAAAGAGCACTCTAGAGCAGAGATTCCCAACCTTTTTAAGGCTGGGGACCCCTTTTTAGCTCAAACAAACTTTGAGGCCTCCCTGGCTGTATTTGTGATGAAGTGGTGCCGCTACTATGGGCCAAATCCAGCCCTCATGGGCATAATCTGGCCCGTGCTGCTGGGGAACCAAGCTGCCGCAGCCATGGCCCTCTGCCTCTGCCAGGAAGCAGAGTGGCCCCATTCCCCTGCCCCTGCCAGCAGGGTCATAACTACAAATTTTGGTCCCTGGAGCAAGCAGCCCAAAATGTGCCCTCCCCCAACCCCTTCCCAAACACCCCCACCCTGGTGCTGGCTCCCCCAGCCTCCACTGCCCACCACCATCCACTCGGAGACATCCACCCCAGCCTCCTCTGCCCACTCCGAGCCACCAATCTCATTCCCAGAGACACCCACACTAGCCTCTGCCACCCACTCCCATCTGCCCAGAGATATACATCCAAACCTCCCCCACCGAGCCCATTACCTGCATGTACACCCACACCAACCTCTGGTGCCCAGCCCCATCCACCTGAGCCTTCCCAATCCCACCCACTCCAATACCCTTAAAAACGCCCACTCCAGCCTTGCCCACCCCAGCCTCCCCCACTTACCCCATTACTGCAGAAACACAAATCCCAGCCTCTCCACCCATCCAGTCCCCCAGAGACACCCACCACAGCTTTCCCCAACCAACCCCATGACCCTAAAAGACTCATCCTAGCCTCCCCCATTCACCCACTCCAAAAGCTCCCCCTCCTCATCCCCTAAATACACACACCATCCCCCTGCCAGCTTCAGCCCCTCTCCTCTATACCCCCAACCTCCTCCTACCCCTGCCATTCCCCTCATACTCCCAGCCTCCCCCTCACCTGCTTTCCTGACTTCCTCCCCTTGCCCCCCCATCCCGTAAATACACCCAGCATCCCCCCACCGGCCTAAACCCCTCATCTCTACATCCCCAGCCTCCCTGTCCTCCTCAGGACGCACCCTCCCCAGCGCCCCTTCACCTGCTTTAAGCCCCAGAGCTGTGGCTGGGGGCTGGAAATCATCTGGCTGGATGCTCTCTGATGAGGAGGCCAGAGCTGCTTCTGCTGCCCTGGTTTCAGCCGTTCAGCTTCTGGGGGTCGCCAGGGCCAGTTCTGGGGTCCGTCACCAGGATCAGGCACCTGGGACCTGTGTGCCTGTCTGGATCCTGCCCCCCATGGTGGGGGACCAGAGCAGCCAGTGTGGTCCCTCCGGTTCTGGTCCACTCCAGTTCTGGCTGCCAGGTAAGGAGGCCGGGGGGGGAGGGCAGGGGATCCAGATAGGCACACAGGTCCTGGGCACCCCGGTGACCCCGGGGCTGCGGCTCCTGCCATGAGCATGGGGTTGGAGATTTAGGCAGCTCCCTTCTGGCCATGGGGAGCTGCCACGGCCATGGCCTCCTCCCCCTGCCCCTGCTGGGGAGCTGGGGCTGCCACAGCCATGGCCCCTTCCCCCTACCCCCCGCCCATTCTCCACACCTCCCCCTGGTTCCCCATCCCCAATCCCCCACCCCTTCCCCCCTTTACCTGGCCCCCTGAGTTCCTGCCAGCTGGCCACCCCCCAGGCTACTCTCCCTGAGCATGCTCTGTGCATGCTCAGGGTATGAGGGGGTTTAAAAATGCCCTTCCTGGGGGAAACTCCCTTCTGTCCAGAAGCCTGGGTCTCTGTGGTAACCGGAGACCCCAGTGGCATCTGGCCCCAGCTCCCAGCCTGTCCACAGACCCCCTAGAGCCACTCTGTGGTTGGGAGCCACTGCTCTAGAGATGAGAGAGAGCACCCAGGAATGTGCAGTCACCTCATCACCTGTAGAGAGTTAGCGAGGAGGGGTGATTGACTTAACATTGGAAGAACTGAGTTGGAAAGTTGGTTGCTATTGAGTGAGGCACAGAGTAATTCCAAGGCCGTTAGAGCAAGTGCGACCGGAAGTTAGAGTAAGACGGGAGAGGCAGAAGGTGCTGAGAATGAGGGGTTATATAGGTAGTAGATGAAGGTGGGAGAATTGGGAGGATATGTTAGGAGGTTGCCTTGCATCTTGTCAAATTTCAAAGGGATAGCCGTGTTAGTCTAGTCCAGCAAAAAAAAACAGAGTCGGGCCAGCACAGGTGATTGAGAATGGAGATGAGTCGGGACAACAGAAAAATAGTCCTCACAAAATTAGCAAAAGAAGCAAGAAGTCCTGTGGCACTTAACGACTAACAAATTTATTTATTGCATGAGCTTTCATGGGAGGAAATCCCACTTCATCAGATGCTTTGAAGAGGGGTAGAGTACTGTGCGTGTATAATATATATTTGCAGAAGCTTAGCACTGACGGAGGATGAGCTCAGAACCAGAAGAGGAAAAACCTTCCCCTGTGAGGAGTTTATTTTTAAAATGTCCATTTTAGGTTTAAATTGGTTCCAGGAAAAAGGAGCAGCGCTTTCTCCACAGGGAGTCTCTCTGCAAATGTCAAGAGGCTGCTGCTGGAGAGAAGGGGATGTACAGAAAGGACTTGTCAGAGGCAGTCTTAGCGGGAGGCTTCATCCAGCTTGTAAGATCAAAGGACTGAGATGTGGAAGAGCCTGCGTGTTTTTCCTGCTCCCAGCAGCCAGGCAGGAAGACTCAGCAAAAGCTTCCAAGCTTTTGAGTAAAAGCCACAGTGAAGCCAAATGGAAACTAGTAGTCCTGGGCCATCCCACAAATCCATAAATCCTGCCTGAGACACGCACCTGAATAAATGTCTAGTGTGCTGTCAATGTTCAAGTTGGGGAAATTTGCTGAAATGCTAAAGATGCAACAACAAACAGCCAGCCAGTCTCCTGGGGCTAAGAGAGACCTTGGCTTGCCAAAAACTTGGCTTGGATTTATTTGCACAAAGAAGCAAAACAGTGAAGTGTTAATGACGAAATAGCTAATGGGGCTCAGCAGGGCCCTGATAGACTCAGTGCGCTGCCTGGGGTACGCAAGGAGAAAGGTGAGCCCTGCCTAGAGGTAGTAAAAGTGTGTTGTGGTTATTTCATAGCTGTTTTAACAAGGATGAGGTTTGGTCTATATTGAATCAGCAGGTTAATTTATTCTGACACAAAACTCATAAATTTGTAATGCCCAGTGGGACCAGGTACCATCATTTCAGCTGCCTCCCGCCTAGCATGGTCCCAAGAATTTTACCCAGTGGTTCCTGCATCTAGCCCTGACCTGGTTGAGCTCAAGCAGCCCCTTTAGAGAGATGTCCACTCTTGATTTACAGACTCCAAGTGCCAAAAAAAGTCCACCACATCGCTAGGTAAGTAGTGCTGGTGGCTAAATAACCTTGCTGTTTAAAATGCCTCCTATTACCACACTGTCCATAAAAATCAGCATGATCCCATTCCACTGGGCACTGCTAGTCTCATCAAGCAGCCCTGTTCACTCAACACACCAGTCAGAAGGGTGGCTTGCAGGTCAGGAACGCAGAGTGCTGAGCCCTGTTTCAAGCTCTGTCACAGACTCACCACTGGACCTTCAGCAAACCATGGAGGCCCAGATGCTCAAAGATACTTAGGTACCTCAGTACTTAGGTGGATTGGAGCCTTAACCTCATGGTGGCTGATTTCCCCAGGTATAATTACAAAGGAAGTTTTTCTTGAGAGATGTGTGGAAAGCTCATTAGTGCATCTCAGGTGGTCAGAGAAGGCAGGAAAGGCTACGGTGAAAAAAAAAAAAAAAGACGCAAAATAGTCCAGGTTCAAGAAGTTTCCTTTGCAGTTAGTAAAACATAAGCCGTTTGAGCAGAAGAAATGAATGTATGCTTTATATTTTGCTGGCTTATGCAAAACTATATAGAATTTAATTCCCTGGTGCCTGAGACACAAAAACAGCCTAAAAGCTATGAGACTTGCTAAAAGTCTAATGAGGACAGCTGGGGAAAATGATCCATCCTCACTTTTAGAATTGTCTTGGGCAGGAACTGTGTGATTTTCATGACAATTTGTGAATTTGGTCAAAAGTAAATGCTCACCTTTTCCTACAAGGTTTTCTTCTGGGGAATTCCTGTCACTGAAGAATTCTGTTGCTCATGCACTTTCATAACCACCTGGTGGTTTGTAGGAAGCATTAAAAAGATAAAACCAAGGCCAAACTCCAAAAGGTTTTGTATTTTGTGCAACTGGGACTTCTCCTTGCAGGTCTCCCAAGAAGACAGCTAGAAGGCTGATGGTCCTGAATTCTAATCAGGACTCTGCCACAGAATGACTGTGTAATTTTGACCTTTAAAACAATGTGGCGGTGAATAACAGTTAGCCACCAATTCTTGGTGGGACTGTGAAGGTTGATTCTAGAGTGCTTTGAACTTACATGTGTTCTGTGGCGTATCCCCCAAGCCAACTGTGCAGCACCACAGTTTTGTTCAACTGCCTCAGTAGATGTCTCTCTTAGCCAGGGCCGTCCCTGGGGGGAGCGGGGCCCAGGGCGAATCAGTTTGTGTGGGGCCCCCCATTTTAAACTTTGCAGGCAATGTTCCCTCTAAACCAGTGGTTCCCAACCTGTGGTCTGGGGACCCACAGAGGTCCACGGACATATTGCAGGGGGTCTGTGGAACCTCCCCCTACCCAGGGCCGGAATCCAGCTACAGCCCTGATGCTCCCTGCCAGGGCTGCCTTTCCCCATCTGTGGCTGTATCCTGGCAGGGGAATGGAGCCACAGCAGCTCCCCAGCAGGGGCAAGGGCAGGGGACCACAGCTGCTGCGGCTCAGCTCCCCGGTGGTGCGACCAATGGTGGTGGCAGCACTGCTCACCAGCTGTCCCACTGGTGTGGGCCAAAGTCTGCCCATGCAGGCCAGATTGCATAATTAGCTAGAGGGGTCTGCAAAGGGTTTTTTTTATTTTGGTTTTGTTTTGTTTTGTTTTGTTTTGTTACAAAGGGGTCCCCAACCTGAAAAAAGTTGGGAACCACTGCTCTAAGCTGATGATGCAGCTGAGCAAGTTCCCCGCTGGTTCTCCAGACCCCAACGGGCTTCTTCCCTGCTGCCCGCTGGCTCCCTAAGTGCACCCATAACTTGTTCAGCTGCATCATCAGCTTAGAGGGAACACTGGGCAGTGTCATAATTTTTCTTTAATAAAATCATAAATGTCTAGCCCTGAGGCTAAAAAGTTGCAGAGAGAAGCAGACAAACATGACCTGACTTTATCCTAAAGGCTCAAAACCCAGAAGTCAAAGAAAATAGCTCCCCCTCATTTATTATTTCTTTAAAATCTCTTTATTTTTAAGTGAGTTTTAATGATATATTTAAGCCAGACTTGTGACTATTTTTGATGTTTGGGGTAGGCAATACTGAATGTGTCATGATAATATTTCATCAACCTCACAGCCAGGTGGACAGGAGCATCTGGAGGTAGTCTTCTTTGTGGTTCTGGTTTTCTGTTCACGATGGGCACATAATTTTACAAGTTTAATAATTTTTCTTAGAACAAGTTTTTGTTAAATTGAAAATTCAGAGAGACAGATGCTATTTTTGGATAATATCAAGAAATAGATTCAGGTCCTCTCTCACCTTCACTGGATTCCAATTGTCTAATGCATGTTATTTCCTTTATGCTGCCTGATTCTCTGCTTTCCCATGTTATTTTAATATGTGTATTCATACATTCCTCATTGCTTTGCAGGTGATCTAAGTAATGAAACTCAGGTACTGTTTGAGGATGAGAGGAAGAAACAAGGGACCTTTGGCCTCCTCTCAGATAACTTGATGTAAAACAAACAAGGAGTCTTGTGGCACTTTTAAAGATTTTAAAAATTTATTTATTTTTTAGCTTGTAAAAGTGCCACAAGACTCCTTGTTTGTTTTACATCAGGGATTCCTTGTTTATTTAGCTAAACTAGACCCACAGGGCCACAGCTGCTTTCCTCTTTGCCATGCTTTGGAACTGGTGCTCTGACTGCAATCAGTGACAATGGGGCATACTTACAGTGCAGAAGGAAGGACAAAAAACTTCTTTAATGTGCCGATTGATGGCCATTAACCCTAAAAACCCAGTATTTCCATATAAGTGCTAGCCTGGGGTCTTCTCTCTCAGGTATAATAGATCCTTATCTGCCAGAGAAGTTTGCTCAAAAAGACATCCCTGAAGACTGAAAACTCTTGTTAAGTGTAGGAAAAAAGTTCCTTAATATCTCAAACGCTTTCTAGAGATGCTGATGTAAATTCAAAGAGAAGGTCCTGATTTGTAAAGGTTGGGGATGTGACATTCTCCTGACTTTGTCCCCATTTGCTTGACTGAGGCTGGCCCCATAAGTTTTATCTCAACACTTGCCCTTTCTCTTCCCCTCAGGGAGCAGTTGTGGGAAGGTGGCTACTTAAGTGAAGAGTTCCTGTAACCAAACGCTGCCTGTCTGAGTTCCCTTCCCCCTTCCCTGACCAGCCGGAGCTGCTCCCTGGACAGGCTAGCTCCTCAGCTGGAAGAAGGTCCCTGCTCCCTTACTCCTGCTGGTTGTGTGGGACCCCCAAAAGCGTGAGGCCCCCCAAAGCACAAGGCCTAGGGCGGTTGCCCCTTTTAGCCCCCCTTAAGGACAGCCCTGCTTCTAGCAGAGAGTACTGGTAAGTTTTTTGTGTGTGTGTGTGTCAGGGGTGGCCTTTTTTACCCAGTTCTCTAGCACAAAGGGAGACATCTTTTGGCTCACTCGTGATGGGTCTCTGCAAGTTAGCATAGTGCAGGAAGAAAGAGATTTTAATACAGTTGCTTGCTTCCATGAATAATGTAACCACCGCTCTGTGCGTGTTTCTTTTCAGATAGTATCATTAAGTCTTGTTCCTACAAGTCATTCTGTGACCAGGCTTGGTACAGGAGTGCAAGTGGGGCCACCCTGGAATGCTGCTACAGCGATGACTGCAATGGACCCCAGAGGAGCTCCAGTGCTGGGATGAGGAAGGCAGGGGATTCGGCACGGTTTCACACTCCCATCTTCATGGCAGTGGCTGTTGTTGGGAAATTGCTGTTAAGTTCTCTGTGACGTGGGTCACACAGTGTCATGCTTTTCATTATGCAAGCTCAGCTGTTACGCCAGTAACGGAAACGTGAAATACACCAGTAGCTGTTCTAACAGCATATCTGCTTGTTGTGATATTGTAACGCTGGAGGTTGTTTAAACTCACAGTTTAGCCGCTCGTATGTTTGCCCTGATTTTGCACTAGAGTCAGAGGGGCTCAGATTGTTTTTTGCTTGAATCTCAAGAGGTGTGTCAATAAACTCTGCAGTTGAACAGCACGCTCACAAATGCTGCTTTTCAGTGTACAGCACAGCTAAAAAGCCAGCCTTTGTTGGTCCTGAGTAAGTTGTACAGTTGTTGCTTCCCTATCATCCCTGTCAAGCCCTGAACTTGTGTAGGCTAGGTCTAGCTGAGGAGTGCCCTGCCAGCACCATACACTGTGCCATCAAAGAGCTTGTATGAGGGACCCAGCAGAAGGGCAGAGTAGGGAACCGAAGCCAAGTGTCTCAAGTCCCAGGTTAGTATCTCAACCTTTGGGCATCCTTCCTTTAAGCCAGTAGTTTTCAAACCACGGGTTGGGACCCAGTACTATGTCACAGACCTTCAAGTATTGGGTCATAGCACCCCCTGCTCCCACTGCTGAAAGATCAGAATGCATTGCTCAAAGATGTAACTGTTAGTTCATGAGCATGAATGATTTTTTTTCAACTGAGTCATAAGGAAAACAAAATTTGAAAACCACTGCTGTAAACCATGGACAGCAAAAAGCTGGAGCTTTGCTTTGGAGATGAGTCTCATCAGGTTGGTGCCTCTGGTCCTGCACCAGCCAACTCACTGCACTGGTGGATGTTCTTTCAGGTCCATGCTTTCAGGTTGACTCAAAGGTTTTGGGATGTGGTTTCTCTTTCTGTGACCAGGTAACTGTGGGCCTGCACTAGACTATAAATATACCCAGAGCCTGGTATTAACTCAGAACAGCCCCTGAATCTGCTCTGGGAATACTTGCCCCCATCTGCTGAACAAGGCTGTGACCCTGCTGGGTCTCCCACCCAGCCAGAGCTGGAGGACTCCACAGGGACACCACTGTTCTACACAGAGAGCATCAGCTCTAAGCATATGTGATATGGTCCTATGACCCACACAGCTCTGAACAAGCAGGGGTGTGTGTGTGTGTGCACGCGCACGTGCGCGTGCGCACACGCTCACACAGAGACCAAAGAGATTATACCTTCATAGTGACTAGTTCATCTGCTTCTTACAATCTGCCCTGGGAGAGTTCACATCTCCTCTTCCCACCACCCTGCACCTTCAGACCCATAATGGAAGGTGTGTTCTGCGTACAGCATGTGGCTCTTGCTATGCTGTGTTAGATGCAGGTAGGTATCAGGAGGTTCAGGGATGGTGCTGTGGAGAAGTGCAGGCTGTGCCCTGACAAGCTCCCAGTATAGAAACAAAAAGCAGAGCCAGAGTGGAGAGAAGTAGCACAATGTAAAAGCAAAACACCCAGAAGAGAATGGCAGGGGTGTCAACACACATGATTTTTGGGGTTGAATGACAGCCTCAGGGCCCTGAGTGCCTGGGGTTGTGTTATTACCTGAGAATCTCAGCCCGAGGGAAAGCCAGGATGGTGGGGAAAGGGAGGCCAGTAGCAAAGGAGTAGGGTTTGGGGCAGAATAGCAATCCACCAACAGAAAATCACATCCAGAGCTTAACTTGTCTAGTGAAGTTTGCTGAGACTCTCACTGCCTTGTATTCATGAAAAGGGGAACGTGCTGTGAAACTGAAAAGTGACAAACTCAAAAGTGAGAAAAGACTTCAACACATGGCATAATTAACTGTGAAACTCTCTTCCACAGAATGTCATTGTGGCCAAGCACTTAGCAAGATGCAAAGAGGATCTGAACATTTATATGGTTAACAAGAATAGTCAGAATTGTAACAGTTAATGTTAATAAAAATTAAAAATTTGGAAGTGATAGAAAATCTCTTGCTTCAAGACTTATGCCAACCTCTCCTAGGAATTTGGATGGGGTTGGATTATACATCTGTTGAGTATGGGGTCCTTGCAGTTCCTTTGGATGCATCTACTGCTGACTATTCTCACCGACAGAATACTTGACCAGATGGACCATGTGGCTGATCCAGCCTCAGGGCCCCCCAGAGGACTTAGGGGGCCTGGGGCAGATTTGATGTGGGGGGGGCCACCCTCACTGTTCCATACATGCAACTCATACATCTCGCTATGCAGCACAGCTGCTCTGGCTCCCTTCTATCCCTTCTTGCCTCCTCCATGACTCCCCTTCCCTCCCAAGACTTGCCTTGTCCAGCAGCCCTATCACCTGTGCCCACCCCCGGGTCTCCTCCAAGCTCAGCTCATGCTGGCCACCTTCCATATTAGCAAGCCCCTTGGTTTACTCAGCCTCAAAGTTCCCCAGGACTTACAGAGTCAGAAGCTGAGGCAGGGACCAGTGCAGGAGGACCCCTCTTTGGTGGGGGCCTAGGGCAAGTTGTCCCTCCCCCCAGGTGGCCTTGTCCAGCCTAGTACTTCTGGCTACGGGTACAGGTACACCCTTGGGATTTGCCCTCCCATGTCCCTTCTGCATCTCCTGGTTGTTATTGAAACACTGCACCCCACACCCCACCTTCACCCCTGTTCTGCTTCTGCCAAGCCATGCGTGGGTGCATGATGTGTCCAGTGGGGCGGGTCATTGTGCGAGTGCTGAAGAAAGCAAGGGAGGGACTCTGATTGTACTTCTCCCTGACCTGACACTGATCCTAGGACCTAGCTGTTGCTGAGGAAGTCCTAGCTTCTCCAGGGAGGCTGGTGCTACACCCTCATAAGGGAGTTCCTGTTCTGCTCCCAGCACCAGTAACTGAAGAAAGGGGAGCTTGGCAGTTTGGAGCTGAGGTGCACTATATAATCATTGATCAGTGACATATATAAGTTGTCTCTTTCTCCAAAGGGCGTTTGTGCATGTAGCAGTGGCAGCAAAAATCTATAATACAGGCCCAAAGAGAAGAGATTCCAGCATCTATAAATATGTTCAGGGTGCCCATGTGATCGGTGCCCATGTGACTGTGCTTGTAGCAAAGGGAGCTTAGTGCAGTCACAGAGGCCTCAAAAGATGTCCCATCTAAAAATACACCATGGAACATTTTAGTCCCAGCAAAGTAACTGGAAAGGAAAAGGGAAAAAGAGGTAGCTTGAGAGACAGAGAGCGAGCCATTTGTGTCCTACCCGTGGAAATACTGAAAGAGAAATCCATCAGAAAGTGTTAGGCTCTGGGAGACTGATGATCTGAGCTTCATTTGGCAGCATCACACACTGTGTCTGCCCCACAGACAATTCAGCGGGTGAACTACTAACAGCTATCGACCAGACTTTTCCTGTGGGTAAGCCTGCACACCAAAAAAAGTACAAACCAGAGAATAAACAGAAGAGACAGACACTGTAGGCTAGGCCAGTCGTTCTCAACCACTGTGTTGGGACCCATTACTTTGTCACCACACATTAATAAGTGTGTCATGGAGACCCAGTAGGTGGCTGGACTCAGCGTTGTGGTGGGGGTTGGGCTGGTGTGTCCTGTAGTGTTGTAATAAAATGCAAAGCATGTCGTAACCTACAAAAGGTTGAGACCCACTGGGGTAGGCTAATGAAAAAGCACAGACTGGGGCGGTCTGAGAACAAATGGCTAGGATAGCACAAGACATCAGACGGATCATTCAGGGGACGTTTACACTGCAACTAGACACCCACAGCTGGCCCATCCCAGCCCCCTCAGGCTTATGGGGTTTGTGATGGGGGGAGCATTCACTGCAGTGGAGCCTTCTAGCCATGGGCTGGAGCCTGAGCTCTGCGGCTCTCCCACCTCACAAGGCTCCAGGGCATAACTGGAAGTGAAACCACCCCTTAACCCAAATCTCACGAACCTGAGTTGGCTGCAGGTTTCTCTTGGTGGTGTAGGCACACACTTAGCCTTAGTCTATACTTGGGTGGTTTTTCGGTGTAAAATGCCCTGTGTAAATGATGGTGACTGCTTAAGCCACCTCTACATACCGGGGAAAGCTGACTGCAAATCGCTTGTGCTTGGCTTTTCTGTATGCCTCCTGGCCCCCAGGACTTCTAACACCGACTTCCAGGAGCGCTGCAGCGAGTTGAGACTTGCTGCTCAGCGCTCCTAAAACAGCAAGCTGACAGCGGCGATTTTGCTGCCGTCGGTGAAGACATACCATCAAGAATATGCGTGAACCACTTACGCTAAGGTACCTGTTTGCTCTTGCAGTTAGTTTGAGTACACCCTTCCTAGACTTGATGAAGCACTCTGCGTAGCTGGGACACTTGTTTCTCTTTCATCAACCAAAGTCAGTCTCCTTGTCTCTTTTGAATAAAAGGCATCATGAATTCCCTTTGATGGTGATCACACCCTCTTGTATTTATTTTGTGCCATCTGTCAGCTGTGCAAGCACCATTTGCGGCTCGGAAAGGGGACAGAATTATTGGAAATATTCATGTAAATGTACCTTTGCACAACTATTCACAACAGAAGTATTCAAGCAACTGTGAGCTCAGGAGCCAGCCAGTTAAGAAGCAGGAACAACATCCTGGGATGGATTTGAGTGCTTAGCAGCCAGCATTAGGTTTTTAAAAGGCCTCAGGCCCCAATGTGCTGAAATTATTAAAAGATACCCACTTAGTTTGTTGCCTTCATGAGAGCTGAGTTCTTGAAAATCTTGTTCCATGTGACTTAGGTGAACCATTATACTGCGGAAACAGCACATACTTGAAGTGAGAGTTGTGGCAAACAGTCTGCAAGCAGCCCACACGATGAAATATGTCATAATAAATGATCGATTAAATCATTTAAAATGACAAAAACTGCTGTTAGAAATGCATGTCTATCTGCGGATAATTCACATAAAGACAAAAAAGCTACATTCACCAAACACACCATTTTCTGAGAATAGTTCACCCAACTCGTTTCCCACACAGAGAGTTTGCATCCTGCCACTGTGTTATGCACACACATGCGCTTATACCTGTTTACAGCAGAATTCTCAAGCTATTTGGCGTACACTCAGGAGCAAACACACACATAGTTTTATGTGTAACTCCTACGTATCATTATGTGCTTGGCTGTTCCTGGGGTATGAGGAACTGTCCAAAAATGTGCCAACCACAGAGGAATTGTAACATGAACATAAGAGGCACAAATGATAAAAACTGCATACACTGGCCTGCACCCACTCACTCACTGGAGATTGGCTGACTAGAAAACATGACCTTGTGAGCTAAAAAGCAGCCACCTAAGCAGACGGTAACTGAAGCTGTAGCACTTTTTGACCACCTAAAAAGACATTTTAAAAGGGTATAGTAAAGTGCCTCTACACTAAAGAACAAAAAATGCAAGGAGTCCTGTGGCACTTAAAGACTAACAGGTTGTCTTTAAGTGCCACAGGACTTCTTGCAGTTTTTGCTGACCTAAACTAACACAGCTGTCCTTTGGAACTCTATACTAATGCTGTCACTGCTTGGGCTGAATAAATACCCTTCACTACGTAGCATGGGTTTGGGTATTTAGCTGCTTTTGGAACCCATCAAGCAATAGCTCCCCTTCTAAATCTTGGGTATGATTCAACATTGCATTGCCCCCATGCTATCTAATCACCCTGGCAGACTTCTACAGCCATGGTGCACCTGCTGTAAATGGCCATCACCTGAGATACGTGGTACTGGAGACCCAAATCCCTGTGCACAGCTTTCCTCCTGCTCCAAAGGTGAGCTACTAAGGGACTGAGCTTGGGGACTAGGGGGAGCACATGCCAGAGGGATCATGTGACATCAGATTAGAAGTGATACCTGCTATAAATGGAGGCAGCATAGCTCAATGGTGTGGGCTCTTGATCTAGCTAGTGTAGGGGTCTGCAACTCATGGCTCTAGAGTGTGTGCAGCTCTTAGTCTGTCCCCTTGTGACTCTGGTCTCTGGGACCCCTGCTGGTGGCCTGAGCCAGGCTCTGGGTTCCTTCTCTCCACCTGTGCCAGGAGACCCTATGGCTGGCACCCTGGCCTAGTTCTCCCCCCCAGGAGACTACACCCACTGAGGCTCTCAAAACACTTACTTAATGAAGGAACTTTTAAAAATGGCTCTTTGTATCTTCTTGGTTGCTGATGCCTGAGCTAAGGCATGGGAGCTGGTGTGGTCCTCCCACTAGCTGGGAAGTGCCCTACCTGGTTTGCAGGAATGGGGTAAGTCTCTTGCTAAAGGTGTTGAGTTATCCTGAGAGTTTGGTGGTATTTGTTATATTAAGGAAACGTGCCCTGAGGAAAAAGCTATGGAACCTGACTGTAGAGTTTAATTGCATTTGAACTGTGCCAGTCAGTGAAGCTGACCACCAGCTCATGGCCAGTCAGAGCATGTTCTTTATGTAGCCCTCTGTGTGTCTGCACTAATTGCTGGGCCTACTGCTTTGTTGGGGTAGGGGCTCTCTGCCAGGGCAGCTGTCCTAACAAACCCTAATGATGCTTCTGAGTTTCACTGGGGGAGAAGGTAGGTAATCAGTGGTTCAGTCTTCCTGTTGCCAGCAGAGATGATTTCCAGAAGTAGGCATGATTCAGCCAATCGTGGGAGGGGGAAGCAAAGAGCAAAAATAAATTCCACTTCTGGATGATTTGCTGAGGCATGACTAATTTCTGATCACTGCTCCTGGACTTTGCTTTCCACTCCCCCCCTAATTGCATGCAGAACAGATCCTTCAGCCTAGCCCCATATCTGGTGATGTAACAATGTTGAAGTACATCTAAATGGCATCTGGGGTCCCATGTTCCCTCAAGCAGCTCTCTGAGGTGGTCCAAAGGGCCAGCTGGACAGGAAGCACAGTAGTTCTCTTGTGATGTAATAAATAACACACTTTGGGTTACACTTTCCATTAGCTGTCTGGATCTGTGGCAGGGCTCTATCTCAATGGCAAAATATTTGTGAAAGGCTGGAACTGTCAAGATGATAAACAAGGAAGGAAAACTCCCATCCCTGGAAGGGGTATGAAGAACAACTCACTGCTTGAAGGCTTTGCCCTGGGCAATAGGCGAAAGCCAGTTTCAGCATCTGGGACTATGGAAGTGCTGCAGAGCTGAATGTTGCATGTAGTCTCACTTACACCTGGCCCTCTCTGAAGGGCCAGGACAAAGGCACATACAACTCATGTCAGCCTGATGATGCTGAAGCCTCACTCTGCTCCTTGGCCTAGCAATCTGTTTCACCCAGATAGTAATAAAGGGGGTTTATTATCCAAGGTCTCTGCAAAAAGGAGAGAGGTGTTGTGGTCCCTCCCCCAAGAGCTAGACTTGGACATATGTTGCTGCAGGAATTTGATACCCAGGTCATCCCTATTCAATGCACCACTTCAGCACGTGCTTGATCCTGAGTAAAGAGGAACCTATGCACATGCGTAAATGCTTTGCTAAACAGAGCCCCTGCTGTTTCATCTCATGCTGTATTCAGCCATGGATGAGTGCCTACATTCATTATTGAAGCCCATGTGGTTTTGTCTGCTTCTCAGAGGAAGTGCAAACCCTGATATGGTCAGACAACAATGAACACACACACTTGCTGTCATAGCAGTTGGGTGATGTCTTTAACATGGAAGGGGAAATTTTTTTTTCTAAAAATGGCCCAGACCACAGGAAATGCTAAGGGGTAAAGCAACTATTTTAAGTAACAAGAAGATTTTATCTAACATGCTTTAGGTAGTGCCTGAATGTGTTCCAAACTACCGTCCACTCTTTCAAAAATTAAGATGTGGAAATTGTGTGACGGTGCTTGAAAAAAATACTCAAAGTCAAATCAGAATTTCAGTAGTGGGGGAGCCTCAGCAAAACTGCTCCCCAGGGAGTGAGAACACTTTTCTTACACCATTTCTGTGCAAGTTCACTCTGGCAGTTACACAACCAGGAGCCCTCTGTACGCATTAACTGATTTATTAAATTGTGTAAAGAAAAGTAATTTCCTGCAGCCGCCTAGTCTGGGGAAAATCAGGAATTGGGATCAATGCCTGCCAGTCTTACACATGATTTTCCTTGTTGTTTGTGAATTAGAAGGCAATAAGCTTTCCTTGGGAGTCAAATTCTTTGTTCACTGAGATTCATGAAGACAGGAAAGGCCCATGACTTTCTCACTTAAGGAAAGCAGTGAATCAAACTGCTTTCACAGATACCTCTCAACTGCATTTCTGCAGCATTATTGTATTAAATTTGCAGGATTGGCAGTAGATGGTTGTATTAATAATGACATTATTATGCCATAGGATTAACTATTTAGGGATTTCACTGATACCCCTACCAGTTATATTAATATGTTGGCTCTTCCACCCTCTTTTCTATGAACAACAGTCAGCGGAGTGCTCTTGTACATGATGGCAGTCATTGTGGACTGTTAGTTGCATTTATCACAAAGTAGAACTTCACTGCACTCAACTCCAAAATAGCGAAATATTTAAGTCCCATCAAATCACAGGCAGTTTACTGATGTAATGCACTAGACAACTGAGAGTTTTTGCCTTTTGAGCAGACTGCCAACAACAAAGTTTGTTATAATTTTTGGAGGGTCTTGAGTGACAAACCCCTTGTCTGACTGATGGATTCATCAGCAGAATTATTTTTCAGCCTCTGACGCAACCTGTGAATTCGGAGGCTGAATATATATATATATGGTGTCAGTAGATTTTAGTGGAAACACAGATGTAGCCTGACTGAGAGCCTGGTCCTGCAAAGATGTAAGCATTTGTTGAATTTCATGTGCATTGACTCCATGGGACTACCCATGTGCCTTAGTGCTTTCTGGATTGGGCCTGAGTATGACAAAATGTTATGGCATCACAAAGGTAGCTAGGTTAATTATGCCAATCTCAGGAAGCTGATGAGTTGAGATTCCCATAGCAACTTTTTGACTTGCCCCCATCCAGTATTCTCCATGGGACTTGAAATTAGGGGAGGTGTAGTGGGGTGTTGGGGTGCTGACTAAATTGGTATAACACCAACTGACAGGTGGGGGGGTGTTGGGAAATTCAGGGGTGCACGGAGGTATTGGGGGTGCTCACTAAATTGGTATAACACTGTTTCTAGCTGACAACTGGGTGCGGTGTTGGGAAATTCAGGGGGAGGCTTAAGGGGGGTGTTAGGGAAATCCCTGCCCCCAAATGTTTATGCATCCCCCAGTAGCACCCTTCATGACAGGAATTAGGGGCATTGCGGTCAGCTGAGCCCTGGATCCCCCGCTGGGGACAGGGCTGCCGCGGCCGTGGGTGGCTGGGCCCCGGATCCCCAGCTGGGGACGGGGCCAGAAGCAGCCTCCGTGGCTGTGGGTGGCTGGCCCTGGATCCCGGGCTGGGGACCTGGCCAGGAGCGGCCTCCGTGGCCACAGGCGGCTGAGCCCTGGATCCCCAGCTGGGGATGGGGCCAGAAGCAGCCTCCGTGGCCGTGGGTGGCTGGCCCTGGATCCCGGGCTGGGGACCTGGCCAGGAGCAGCCTTTGTGGCTGCAGGCGGCTGAGCCCTGGATCCCCAGCTGGGGATGAGGCCGCCATGGCTGCGGGTGGCTGGGCCCCGCATCTCCAGCCCAATCGGGCTGGAGACCGGGAGCCACGGGCCCTGCCAGACCTGGGGCACTGACGCTGAGATTTGGAGCACGTACCCCATGTGCCTGGTGCCAGTGCTGCCCCTTACAGGAACAATACAGGACGCCTATTTCCAAAGGGGCAGCCGTGTTCGTCTAATTCAGCAAAACAAACAAGGAGGCCAGTGGCACTTTTAAAGACTAACACATTTATTTATCACACGCGTTTTCCAAGCGCCTGAGGAAGTGAGACTTTCCCCCACAAGAGCTCATGCAATAAATCAAGGTTAGTCTTTAGACCTGCACAGGACGCCTTGTTTCTTCTACACAGGCTGCAGGCAGCCAACCCAAGAGCGCGGTCGGGGATGTAGTTTTGTGTTGCGGGGTTTGTGGTTTTGTGTTTGGTTTTTTTTTGGAGCGGGGGGGGCGGCCCAACCAACCCCCCAAACTGTTTCTGCTGGCTCGGCAGGGCTGAGCTTTTTCATCACAGGAGCCCCGTTTTCGCCCGGCAGGGAGGCCTCCCAGTGCGCCGGGGATCGGGGCCGGGCGCTGCGCTGCGCGGGGCGCGGAGGCACCCAGCCGCTGCTCGCCTCCGGCCCTGCCTTCACATCCGGGGCTGGCTTTGCTCAGGCGAGCGTAATTAACCCGGAAAAAACGCCGCGCCGCCGGAGCGGAGCCGCCCGCCAGCGCCCGATGTGATCCGGAGCGGAACCGGAGTCGCTCCGCAGCGCCCGGCGGGCGCCGCCCGCAGCCGCCGCTGGGTGAGTGGGGAGCGGCGGGGCTCCGGCGCTGCCCCGTGTCAGCCGGGAGCGAAGCGGGGTTTGGGCTCAGCTCCGCGCGGTTGCCTTCGGGCAGGGCCGGGGAAGAGCAGGCATGAGCCCGGGCTGTGCCGGCTGGACTCCAGCCTGGGGGCTGCTCTCCCCTTTTTCTGCCGCACGCCGTGTGATCCAAAGCCTGCAAGGGAGGCCAGGGAAGAAGGAAAAGGAGGCCATTGGAGGACGTGTAGTGTTAATGTCATAGTCTTCCCGTTTTTAGGGGGCCCTGGAACACTTTCCCCTAAAAGTAAGGTAGTCCAGCATCCTTTAACCCCTATAAGTAAAGAGCCAGACAAAATGATGTATTTTGAAATGCCTGCTGGACAGAGGACAGGAAGGTAAAATCTTCAAAGCGTCTGACAAAGTGGGATTTTCTCCCACCAAAGCGCGTGCGGAAAATAAATCTGTTAGTCTTTAAGTGCCACACAACTCTTTGTTTTTCTTGCTGAACTAGACTGACACGGCTATCCCTTTGGAAAATGTCCTCCTTTTGCCTGAAATCTGGAAACCCTGTCTAAAGCTCACCGCTACCAGTTGCTCTTTTCTTGACTTCGAGTCCGCCCCCCGGTGAGAAGGGCCTGGTGTCTGCCCCCCATTAGCGCTCAGGAGTTGCATACAGTATGTCCCTATCAGCATGCTGAAAAGGAGACTATACTGCAGATGAGGGAAGCCCGCACCATTCCCATGGGTTGATGTCCCGAAAGGGAAACATAGTGGTGGTTTGGTGTGTGCTGCAAAACTCTTTTCTCGGCACCCCTTCAAGGTTTCACTGCCTCAGCACGTAGCTAAAGGCTTCCGCAGTGTCATGATTCATAACAAATAATTGTTTGTTTTGTTTCTGTGAAATGCCGACCTTTCCAAGGCAAAGTATTTACGCAAGGGAAAACTGAAGCAGAGAGGCTACGGCCTGTGTGTTCAAGGGTTTTCAAGACTTGTGTGTGTCTGAGTTTGTTGGCACCAACGATATTGGGCCTAACTAATCTGTGGTCAGTTGTAAAGGCAGGATTAGAGTTTCCGTTCAGACTCCAGGTCTCCTGATCAATTTCACAGGATTAAGTTGCCTCTGATAATTCTCTTATGGACAGAATTAGGGTGTAATGACACTGTTCAACTTCACTGCTGGCAGGCCTTCTTTTGAGCCAGTTAATTGTTTAATAAAATCGAGAGGGGTGTCCATGTTAGCCTATTCCAGCAAAACCAAAACAGAGGAGGAGTCCCGTGGCACTTCTAAAAGCTATCAATGTATTTATTGTATATGCTTTTGTGAGTGTCGTCCTGTTTCATCAGATGCATGAAATGGAAAAATGCGGCATGCTTAGTAGCAAATATATGCATACAGAGAAGGGTGGGTCACAAGATAATCTTTTCCCTCTGGAAATGTTTGAATTTACCTAGTGACCCACCCTTCCCTGCATGTATGTATTCACAGTTAACATGCTACATTTTCCCTTTCATGCATCTGATGAAGTGAGATGACACCCATGAAAGCTTATGCAATGAAAACATTTGTTAGTCTTTAAAAGTGCCACAGAAATCCTTCCTTGTTTTGGTTTTGTTTAATAAAAACAAGTATTTGGAACTACCATGAATTTTACAGATGAGCCTGTCAAGCGATATATGTCTCCTCTCCCATTCACCTGTCCTTCCTGTGCAACTTCCAGCATTCTAAGAGCTAATAGGGAGGATTTTGTGAAATCTATCCTCACTAAATAGAAAGGTAAAAGGAAGTGGGGTTTGCAGGTTGGTAATGTCACAAATGGTCTAACCAATCATCCCCTATAGCAGAGGATGATTTAATAACTGTGTCCAAGGTGGAGCGTGGGGAACTGTTGAGGTTTTGTGAAAGACTGTCTATAATTTGATGGCCCAAGACAGCGGTGGATGTAAAGTGGTTCAGTGTCATCTCAAATTTAAGCTCTTGAGAGAGGGAGCCTGTGTCTCGGTTGTCTGTATGACGAGCATTGACTGTAGTTCCAGGTACCAAGGAAACAAGCCCAATACGAACAGCTAGCAAGGTAAATCCACACTGACAGACAACACTGCTTCCTTGGAGTGGATCCAGTTTAAATGGATTTTGGCTCCCATAATTTTCCAGGGTACCAAGTTCAGAGGCACTCACAATGTAGAGTGCCAGGACAACACCCATTTAGTATAATCAGTTGCATGGCATATGACTCTTCCATTTACAAGACACTATGCTCTGTGGTCCCTTGCAGTGTTATCTCCTGCATAATGCCCTGGACTCACCTAGCTGTGCCATGCTGGACCGTCAATGGGCTTGTCTATATGGGGATAGAAAATTAATCCAACTTAACTAAAGATGTGAATTTGCTTGTCTACATGCGGACAGGAGATTAATCTAAATTAACTAAAGATGCGACTATGAAGTGGTTTTGTTAAATTGCATTAAACCCCTGTGTGAATGCTGTTGTTCAGAATTCAAGTTGCTTTCGTTTAGTTTAATTCACTTTGGAGGTGAAGGACGCTTTCATTCTAAATCATGGTATTCACTTAGGGGTTCAATGTGGTTTAACTTATCCACTTCAAATTCACTACTAGTTAAGTTTGATAATTTTCCTTAATATCCACAGCACATGATCTTCAAAAGTTTGTCTCTCACTGACAGAAGTTGCTCCGATTACCTCACTCACCTAGACTCTCTAATATCAACCCACATGTAGACAAGTTCTTATATATCTAATGACTATGTAGTGCTATAGTCTTAGGAACATTTGTGTTTGAAGATTTATTTTTTCTTAATCATGCTTTTTGCTGTAAGCTTTGCATTGATTATACTGCTGTTTGGTTCTGCTGAAGTGGAATGAAAATGCAAAGGAATGTTGCTTCTCAGGACAAAACCAGGGAGCAGTGAACGTTTTGATTGCTGGGACTTTGGGACTGTGTTTCTGGGAACTGTGTCCCTGCTAGCATCACGGGTCACTTAGCTGAAGATAGCTGTATCAGTGGATTTGAATACTCTTTGAATGATTCCCTTCCATTTTATAACTCTTGGGGAAGCAGTTTTATTCCAGGAGCGATGCCACACTCTTCCTATATATGGTAGAAATTAGGTAGGGTGATTGTCTTGTGCAGTAAATCCTCTTCAGTAACTTCATTACAGGTTGCGGAGGGAAAGCTGCGTTAGTCTGTTGAACTGACCTTGTGACCCTCCCCTTCTCTTTATGTATAAATACAGCTAACATGCTATGTTTTCCATTTCGTGCATCTGATGAAGTGGGATTGCGCCCAAGAAAGCTTATGTGATAAGTAGATGTGTTGGTATTTAAAAGTGTCACAGGACTCCTTTTTTTGTTTCATTGCTGGTGCCACCTTATTAGCTGAAGCAGGCAAGCTAATGGGTTTCTTTGTTTTGGTTGGTTGTCTTGTTTTGGGTATTTTGGAAGGGGGTGAGTTTATAAATCTTTGAAAAGGCAATAGAAGGAAAGAATCCCAGACAGCATGAGAACCTTTTTTTCTATGCTGTGCTTTGCTGTGTGTTGACATAAATTGGAACCAGCAGTGAGACCCTCAGGGCTAAACTTGGGAAATTCTTATCAATGTTAGATTTCAGATGGGCTTCCGGAAATCAGATGCAAACATTACCCATAAATCGTAACTTTGTGTGTTTCATATTATTACCCCATTCATAATTTATAATGTATGTAATTTAAAGCTGTAAAGGGACATGGTTTTCTGATTGCTAGGCCTTCAGGGAGTCATTAGCAGTTCTAGGGTATGTCAACTAGCTGTAAAGTATGAGCACAACGGAGTTTCTTTCCCTTGTTGCAGTTAGTTGTGTGTTTCAGGAGGCACTGTCTTCTACTATTGTAGGCTACAGCAAGTAGAAATAAATACCTATGTTCCAGCTCCAGTGATAAAGTCAGCTACTAATTCTAGTAATTGATGAGCAAAAGTAATTGGTTTCTGAGTCTCAGGCAAATGTTCTGGCCATGAATTAAGAAGCCTTCAGATCATCATAGACTCTGCTTGCTTTTTCCTGCATGTGGTAGGAAATGCTATAGTAGAACAGGTCAGTGGGTCATTCAGTCTAGTGCACTGCTTTTCAACCTTTTTCTTTTTTTAATCTCGCAACCCAGCTCGAAAAAATCATTTATGCCCGCGACCCAACAACTATATCTTTGAACAATGCATTCTAGTCTTGAGGCAGCAGGAGCAGGGAGTGCAGCAACCCAGTACCTGAGGTTCTGTGACCCAGGATTGGGACCTGACTTGTGGTGTGAAAACCACTGATCTAGTGTCTTCTCTCCAGGAGTGAATAATGCTGAATGTGAAATATGAAGGCATAAACTTCCCATAAAGAATTTAACTGTACAGCCAGTGCACTAATTTGTACAGAGCTTTGAAGAGATTAGGTGCTATGTAAGTTCTGAGCATTATTACAAGATTAAACTCTATTGGGAAAACTTCTCCCAGCTCTGGCTGGATTTCTGGAGCAAGATGAAAACCTCCCCACCTGGATTTTGAACCTAATGGAAAGAGAAACCCTGCTGGTTCTAAGGAGACAGATGGATCATTGAGACCTCTGTTCTGCAGCTTTCTGGAAAGCTGCACAAGTTCCCAGAAGAGACCAGCCTTCAAAGCCCTAGCTCTGTAACCCAAGCGAGGGGTGTGGATAATAGTAGCATGCTAAAAAAGAGTACATTCTCTAGAACATAAAGTTCAGGGTGATCATTATCTCATCTGCCCACTGATTTTTTGCATCTCAGACTGCAATCTAAGGTTGGTCACTGTCACCTTTTCCTGTGCAGAAGGAGCTGAGCATCTCGGTACATTTGTTCAGAGCAAAAAGCCATGAGAAGCTGCATGCAATATTTGGATTCAGCCTTTCACATAACACTGCAGAGAAAGGGGTTCTGCAGCCCAAAAATGCCTGGTGCTAGAGTTCAGTCAGCATGTTATCACCTGCTAGTACAGTGATTATGGCTGCCCTTTCATCTCTGTGAGCTGAGTAAGTTTCTTTAATCTTTATATAAACTCTGTGGTTTAAAGGCCTTGACTAAAGACTGAGATTCATAAAATAATTTGCATCTTTATGGTGGTCACTCCTAAGCGGAGTGTGGTGTCTGCTCAGAGGTGTGCTGCTACCTTGTAATAGTACCATTTTATGGGTCCCATGACCTATGTGAACGTCAGGGGTCTGTACTTGTCAGAGAATGGCCTTAGTGAAGAAGACATTGTGCATACCTGAGAAGCAGTGTCTTGCAGCATACACACTCTGCGTTGTGATCTCACTTGGCTGGACCCTTTCATTTTGCTCAACACCCTTGTTCTGCACCTTAGTTTGAGAGTGGTTAGGGTCATTTTGATGGGATAGCTTGTGGAGTCAGCATGAGTAAAGCTAGCAGAACCAGGCCTTGAGCTTTCTCTGGATTGTTAGGTGGACTAGGTATCTTCCCCAGCCTCTTCACCAGGCTGCTTCTCTGTTCTTTATCCTCCTGTCTGAACACAATGACCTATCTTACTTTCTGTTAGCATCAGCATTGGCACTCTTTCTGAAGACTAGTCAGTCTACACACACAGTTGCACCAGTTTAACTGCAGGTGTGGTTTTAAACTGGTGCAAACTCGTGTATGGATGCTTTTGTTTCTGTTCAACTGAAGTCGATCAGGAATTGGTTTAAGCCAAACCAAAATAGTCAGCTTTGAAATGAAACTAAGTATCCACCCAGGGGTTGTGCTGATTTAACTATGTCAGTTGATTAAGATGGTACATCTACCTTGTGTAGGCAGAGGCAGGGAC
This sequence comes from Podocnemis expansa, assembly GCA_007922195.1. Classification (NCBI taxonomy): domain Eukaryota; kingdom Metazoa; phylum Chordata; order Testudines; family Podocnemididae; genus Podocnemis; species Podocnemis expansa. Next base: position 39,321,328 of record ML681972.1, on the reverse strand, counting down.
AGCCATTGCTGTGCTGCTGCCTTGGCCTGGTGCAGCATTTGTGTTTGAGAGTGTTCTGCTATGACGTATTATCATGAGTCTAAAGAGAGTGGCCTAATATATTGATAATTAAGTTGGCGTCCAAATTTAGTTTACAGCATCTTGCAGTCTGTCTGGGCCAAATGGCAAATATGATTTGCATGATATTCAAAGGTCTTAATTGTTTTCTGTGTGTTACCTTATCTCCCTCTCAACCGTGACCACAACCCAGACTACCCATGCTCTGCTCTCCAGTCTTTGGTCTCCTCTTCTGAGTAGGACTGCTCAAAATTTCCCTAATTTAGTATGCATTTTCTGGTAGGTGAGCTTTGTCAAAGCAGTCCACTGTCCCTGGTAGAATGCTGCTTCTGGGTCATTGAGGCCACCCTGGTCACATCCTTTGCTGCTTCTAAATTTGGTGCATGGCTCCAAAACACTGGTGCTGAAAATATGAGTTTTTTATTGTATTTTATTCTCTGTCCCATCCATCTGTTTAATTACTGGATGATATCCTTCTGCAAGGGTGCCCCCAGAAAACCCCTGTGGCACAACTTTTAAGGCAAAAAACAAAGTTTTTCCTCCTCCTCTGTGTAAAGTCTTTATTTGTGCTTCCTGTTTTAGCATTTGCACAGCCTGCCTTCCACAGTCCTGGTGAGCCAGCACTACGCTCCGCCTGGCGTATGTTTGTAACCAGCTTTTCTGCGTCATGCAGGTCTCCGCCCATTCTATCCATCAAGAGTCACAATAATTAAGAGGCTTCTTACCCCAGGCATTTCTGAGCGCTGCTGCCTTGCCAACTACGTACATACAGTGCCTGATTCTCCACTGCTTGGCACCCTGTGTTAGAGTCCCAATCTTAGAGGGACAGTCCTGTTATTTAGGACTTTTTCTTATGTAGGTGCCCATTGCTCCCTCACCCAATCCTGATTTTTCTCACTTCCTATCTCGTAACCCTACCCTGTGCCAGTGTGTGGACTGGTGCAAAGTGGGTCAGAGAGTGAGTGTTTTGTGCCAATGGAATGTGTGTGTAATGACAACACTGTGCAAGGCAGAGGAGAATCAGTGAGATGGAATCCCTCGTGAGCTCCGTCCTAAGGACTTGATCCTCCATTGCCCTACATCATATGCAATCACTGACACCCGTACAAAGTGCGTGTGAAGTGCTGCCACATTAGAAGGGTGGCACTTTGCACCCACATCCTAAATGACTCCAGAGAGCCAGGTCTCAAAGCTTCCTTCATTGCACTAATACCAGTGGAGGAATGCTAGTTTTGACCAGTTGCTAGGGTTCTTCCACCTTGTTCTTATCTCTTGTTGGCTTTTTCTGGTGTCTCTGTCAGTAGTATCTGGTCCCTCTTTCTCCACAGAACTGAATCTTCTGTATTTGTAATGTTCTGATTAAAAAATTCTCAACTTCTCCAAAGTAGCAGCTTGTTCCTGCTCAACTATAGTTGTTCTTTGCTCCTGTTGCTCAGACTGGCTCTGTCCCTTTGTAGAACAGAGTTCCTGTAGTGCTTGTGAGCTTTCTAGTTAGGTGGCAGATTGTGGACCACTTTAAGCAGGACTGTGGGGAACAAGGGTAGTGGTGGAAGGTGGGTGTTGCTTGAGCAGATTTACTAGTGTGTTTTTTACTCAGAAAGAATAGATCGTTGCTTTTCTGCTGACTCTGCTTTCTGACTGTACATATTTTCTGCCAGAGTTGAAGTTTGTTTTACATTCCCTGGGGAGAGTGTGTGCGCACGCGTGTGTGTGCGCGCGCGTGTGTGTGCACATATATACCTTCTCTCGTGTTTTGTTTTGAGGCTTTGCAGTTCTCAGGGGCTGAGTGACTTGTGCTTTTCCTGCCAGAAAGCCCTCTTGTCTGTTTACCCTTTTGCAGTATTGGTTTGTTTTGGGCGCTTATGAGTTTGCTGACTCCTAGACACCTCTGGACTGTGATGAGGGTGGGGTCCCAGACCTTGGTGCATGACCAATTGATCTGCTTTGAGCCCTAGGGATATTGACTTGCTTGGTCCTGGGGCCACTTGTTCACTTTGACCTGCTGCTGCTCTGTGGTATTCCAAGGTGGCCCTTTTGCTGTGACAAGACGGGGAAGAACAGTGCAGTGGTCAGAGTCATCTTTTAACATGCTGTCAGGCTAGCAAGTTATCGAGTAGCTTTTAGTGATTGACTCTATCAGTAACTCCTGGAAGCTCCCTGCTCGCTGGACACCTGAGCTATTTTGGTCACTCACCTATGTTTGTTGTATTTACCCAGCCTGTGAATGTGTCCTGAATTACTATGTGAGTGTCTTTGTATTGTTGTGACCTGGAATCCTCATTTGGTGATGCCCTGTTTGAACCTCCCCCCACCCCCAGCCCACTGGATAAATTTCCGGTAGCAGAAATATACAGTGGTGGGGTAAGGGTTGGTTTGGTTTTGTAGTGTGCCAGGACGTTGCAGGCCTTAGCAGAAGTAGCAGAACATTTGGATAATGATTTGAATACAGTTTGAGGCCTCAGTCCCACAACTAGCCATGCAGCTGAAACCCTGCAAGGAGCTGTGTTGAATTCAACGATGTTCTGTGCAGGTATGGGAACCTGTCAGGATTGTGACCAAACCCTTTTAGCTCTTACTTCGATCATCCTGCGTGGAGGAGCTCAGCCTCCATACCAAGCTAAATACTAGTTATTTCTTGTTTAATTTGCAGACCTGTGGGTTGTGAAATGATGCACAAACTCAAAAAGCTGGAATTCACGCAAATGCTTCCATTGATGTGCAGTGGGACCAGCCTGCTAATGGGCAGTTAAATGTGAAAGTGTAACAGAATAATGTCTCTGGGTCAGTTGTGACCCAATCCAACTAATCTCCTTGCATGCTCTTGGCTGCAGACTTGGTGACTGAGCTGTCACTCCAGGTTTAGACACGTATGGAAAAGTGCTGCATGTATGATGATGAGGCCAACCTAGAAAAAAACAGAGGAAATAAACATTTCACAGCCATGAATGCTTAGGGTAGGGGTTGGGGAGTGCCCCTTCTTCATCTGAAGACATTTGTGTTTTCCAGGGTGATGCTACAAGAAGCCCGGAATGCCTTATGTGGATCGACAGAATCGTATCTGTGGGTTTCTAGACATTGAAGAAAATGAGACCTGTGGCAAGTTTCTGCGAAGATATTTTATCCTGGACACCCAGGCCAATTGTCTTCTATGGTATATGGACAACCCTCAGGTGAGATCCCAAAATGCAGACTGAGGAGCGTTGCTGATCTCCATAGTGTTTATACTTCACAGTAAAACTGCTTCTGCTTCCTTATTTATGCTGCCTCTGTCCCAGCCAGTGCTCCTTGAGAAGAGGATGGATTTGTTACAAGAGTTCAGTGCTGAGGTCTCACAGCTAGAGCTGACTTTTGATTACGTCTGTCTTTTTTCCCAGTTAACTTAGACATTTGAGCAGTCCCATTTGTGTTTAGACGCTAATTATGGGAGTACACTGGATTTATTTAGACAGATATATTGTTGAAATTCTAGCAACTAGTATTGTATTTTTTAATTGGCTTCACATTTTTCTCTCCCTCTATTTTTATTACATCAGTTTTTTAGCCCTAATTAAGAGACTGCAACTTGAATGCTGGAAAAAGCAGGTTTCCTTGTGCCCAGAGCCCTGTCCTTCTCAGCAGTCTGAACTTATTTATTTTCCGTTGCGATGTTAAAACTATCGTGTAATGGTTTACCAGGATCCTAGTTGGGTAAGGTAACATCTTTTATTGGACCATCTTGTCTTGGTGAAAGAGACAAGCTTTCAAGTTACACGGAGCCCTTTTTCAGCTCTGTTCGAAAAGCTTGCTTCTTTCACCAAGAGAAGTCAGTCAAGTAAAAGACAGTACCTCACTCACCTTGTTTCTCTAGGATCCTGGGACCAGCCTGACTACCAATATCTGGAAATATCAGGGTATTGGGAAGGTGAAATCCTCTCTGAGGTTCAATCATTGGGTCATTCAATCATTTATCTCACATATGTTATAAATATCAAAGGTGGCCATTTGGATGTCAGTATGTTTGATGCCAGTTTATCATTCCATATGTTCCAGGGAAGCTGTGCACCTTCATGTTATCTCACGCTGTTAATTTTCCTCAATGTCTAAGTGCCAAAAAGGAGATGCATTTATGGGATGGAGATGCACTCTCAAAAAGGAGCTGGTGATAGGGACAGCAGAGTCCATGGTGCCTATTTGCATATTCTGTACTGCCAGAGTACGGACTGTTTTCTCAGTCCGAAATACAGAGATGCCTTTGGACTGTGATGGATGTCTTCAGAGGATGTCTTCTTTTTTTTGTTAGGTCTGTTGCTCCCCCTTGCCCTTTTTCTACTCTGAGGCTGATGTTTTTTTCCTCCACTTCTGGGGCCTGATCCAAAGCATTGAAATCTTTGGAAAGACTCTCATTGGGTTCAGAGTCTTTGGATCAGGTCCCTGTTGGGGTCACTTCATTGAAGCAGTTCAGTGTGAGTGAAGTTGGAAGCAAAGTAACCCCTCATTTCTGAGTGGGGTAGGTCACTGGCTGCACCCTGCTTTCTCTTGGGAGGAAGCAGGAATGCAAGCAGATGATCTCTCTTATCAGTCAGTGTGAGCCCGCTCCTGACTTCCCCTACCCCACCCTTTTTAGACTTTGAATCCAAGACCGATAAAACGAGAATGCTTTCTGGTCTCAGGCCATGAATTGTTTGGCTCCATGGCAGGGAACCGACCCAAAGGTGGGGGTTGAAGATGGAATGTGGGGTAACAATTTCTTTTCCAGGCTGGCTTCTGACCCATAGGGGCTGCAGTAATTTTGGTCACCCACCCAGCTGCTACTCCTCAAGCAGTTTATAGCTGTGGTTAGGATTTAGGGCTATTCTGATGAGTCAGTACCAACCAGCAATGCCTGCTGTATTGAACAGAGTTGGGGGTGGGCAGTCATCTTCCTCTTTCTTATTTTGCTAAATATGGAAAATCAAATATAATTTGCAGAATGTTTTGCATGAGCTAAATCCACTTTCAGGCCCCAGTCCAGCAAAGTGCTTAAGCACAGGCCTCAAGTCACACTAATTTCTGAGAGACTTATGTGCTCAAAGTGAAGACTGTGTTTAAGGGTTTTGCTGAATAGGAAGGGGCTTAAACACGTGCTTAAAGTTAAACATCTGCTTTTCTGAGTTGCGACCTCAGAAATGAAATAATACAGGATGTTTTCTGCCATGAAAGCCTGTTAGATTTTCCTATGACTGCTTCTTTGCAAGAGGAAACTACAGCGAATGAGCTTCTTTGTATATTCTGTGGTCTCCACACCAATGATATTTTATACAATAAATCCTTGAAGAGAGAAAAAACACTGTGGCAGTCTGAGACATTAGTAGGCCCCTGTTCCATTTCATATCTCAGTGTAAAGACAGTAACAAAACTGATAAAACATCTGTCATCCTGGAAATGGAATCATGCAGAACAGGTTTTTCTTAGCCTAATAGCCAGGTGTCTGAAGTTTTGTCTGTTGTGACCAACAGCTCCAGGAGTGGTCACGGCATTTACTACAGTGATAAACGTAATATGAATTAAAGGTGAGTTCTGGGAATTTATTCTTTGTGCAGTAGCACAAGTCACCATTTGGGGCTGGTGTTCATTGCATACAAAGGTTGGGGGAATTGTGGCTTTTGTAAATGCAACTCAGATCAAACTTTATTTTATTTTCATTTATAATCTGTGCCCAATGCCACCATCTCTGACCTCTTGACTAATGCTAAGGAACAAAACAACTTTGCCCATGCATTAAAGTGCACACCAACTAATGCATGCCTTACTGACTTCCTGGGGCATTGTGATGGGTCTTGCATCATGGTAAAATATTGATGTATGGTCTCTGAGTGGGGCCAGAATTATTAAGGTGCCCCTCCATAAATGAAGCATAGAATGATGACCTAGTTCATCCTGTTTTTGACTGTTCATCATTTAATTCTTAACGCTCTTTGCTGTTTTGCAGAATCTGGCTCATGGATCAGGAGCTGTTGGGTCTTTGCCGCTGACCTATATCTCCAAGGTAATACGAGGATGGTACCTCAGAGCTGTTCTGCTGTGGGAGGAGGTGAAGTAGCCCCATAGATAAGCTAATGGTCTGCCCAGTATAGCAAACTGTAGGAGCTGTTATTCACTCTATACTGTTGCTCAGTTGAATGGGTGAGAATTATTTTGTCAAAATGGTTTGTCAATAAAAAATGTCATTTTTGTTGTAATCAAAATATTCTGAAAAACCTATTGATTGTGATGAAATTTTGTTTCAAAACCCCCCAAAACCAAACATTCCAGTAAGCCAAAATGTCCCTTCTTGGCATTTTGGGGAATGTAAGCTTTTAAAAAATAAATTCATTCAGTGGTTCTTTTTAGTATTAAAAAAAAGTTGAAGTTTTCAAAAGTTGGAAATGAGAACAAACTGTTTAGATTGACCTGAAACGATTTCCTCCCCCCCCCCCCCTTCAGGGGAAATACTGAATTTTTTGTTTAAAAATTTGAAATTGTGAACTGCCCGTCAAATGGATGGACTGATTCCTGTCAGTTCTACTGTGTCAGATGTCAGTTCAGCAAAGTGGTGTAACATGAAACTACATAGCTCAGGGGGGTCACTGGGGAGGATGGAGAACCTCTTCAATAAGGAGAGTGAACACAGCCCTGCAGAACCCAGAGCCTTTTATGAAGGCCATCAGCACGGTCCTTACGTCCCAGCAGTGACCTATGTGCAGATGAAACTTCCTAGCTGGAATTTTAAATATGTTTCATTGCTCCAAGCGCCAGCTTTGCCCAGCTTGCAACTGAACCTGTGTTCGTGGGCCAGTTGATAGTGTTTTATCAGCTTTGTAGGCAGTTTAAGTAAATAATATTCATCCTCTAGGAGTCATGTATTGTCGCCCACAGCGTGATCTGGCTCTCACTGAGACTCTGGCATTGGACTCTTGTTATGAATTAGTAGCAGAGCAGATCTGAGCATTGTGCTGGTTGCTGCACAGTCAGCTAGTAAGAGATGGTACTTGTCCCAAGGAGTGTTGTTAAAGGATGTCTTTTCTCCTGTAGGCCTCTCTCCTGTGACATTTCTTTACGGGCTTGAATGAGCCTCTGATTCAAAGCTATGCCCAGCTCAGTGGCACTCTCCTATGTAAGTGTGGGTGTGTCTCTGTCTGGAGCGAGTGTTGTGGGATGCCCTGCTCATGCAGACGTTTGAGTGCTTGCTCTGATTGAGCTGGGGCACTGATAACAGCAAGGTAGAAGGGCAGTGGCCGGTGCTGAATGCCCTTGTATCAGCTTTGGTTTACTGTAGCTGGAAAAAGACCCAGCAGATCTCTGCTGCTGCTGATTCATGATTTATAAATTGAGCTCAGATGAAGCAATGCTGAGGGATGCACTCTTCCCCATTTCAGAAGGAACTTTACTTATAAATTATACACAGTTTAGACTAAATGAAAATTGCTCCAGGACTAGATTGTGCCATAAACTGCAGGGTTGGCTTATACCAATGGCTGTAACTACCAATTAGAAATGGGCAGAAAGCTGAAGGTTAGCTGCAGATAGCGCATTTAAAGTATTATAGACTACTTCAGAAGGAGGAAGCCTGTCAAAATAAATATACTCTACAGAAGCCAGGCCTGGAGCCGCTGTGAATATTATTCTTGTAGAAAGGATTCCTACTCTTTAGGGAGCAACCACTGCTATTTTCCTTCAATTTTCTTAATTATTGCGCAGCGTGACTGTGTTCAGTTCAGCAGACGTTCATCCGTCCTGGACTCTGACAGAATGTGCAGCCTTGTTGTGCAAGATAGCAGGCAATGGAGTTGAGGGAGGACAGCAGATGAGAGACTGCTCTCTGAAGTGACTGTGCGTTACTACTTGCAGCCTCAATTAAATGTGATATGAATGAGTTCCTGAGAGCTAACTCAGCGGAGGAGCAGCTCATTGTGACTGGTGGTGCTGGGGAATTTGCATTATGCTTTTCATTCTTATGCGCACAGGATGTATCGGCCCCTAAAGGCTAACTGTCACTCTGCCTATTAACATATCTGTGGTGGTTTTGTAAGGCAGGCTTGCTTGGCTTGTTGCAGGGCAGTCCTTTTCATGCTTGGCAATTTCCAGCGAAAGAAAACACCTCCACCAAAGAAAAAGCTGTAGTAAAACAGTAGCACAGGATCCAAAGGGGCAGCCATGTTAGTCTAGTCCAGCAAAACAAACGAGTCTGGTGGCACTTGTTAAGACTAACAAATTTATTTATCACATGAGCTTTTGTGGGAGAAAATCTCACTTTGTCAGCCAGTTGAGTGAATCAGCCTCATAGCACCGCTTTGGAGCATGTGTGTCCCATGCTGAGTCAGCAGTCATAGGTCATCTGCAGCTAGTAACATGGCTGTGTGTCAATGTGCACATCACTGCAGTTGGCAGAACCATGTTAACACACAGCAGCGAGCTGCGAGTGTTTTTTTCAGCCTTGGCAGACATGTAGGTCTTGTATACAGGGCTCTAGCCGCTGCCATTAACTAAATGCAGGCAGCTACCAGAGCTTGTAGCTGTATAGTTATGCAAAAACACCCGTCGTCCAGAGAAATCCCTACGCAGTTCTGGTGTCTGCCAATAGCCATGGGGTGTTGGTGTGGGACACAGCAACTGTGAAGAGGAAAGCTTAAGCTTTGAGAGGGACACAACTGAGTATGAGGTATGAGGGAGGAGGTGCTGATGGGCCCTTTTCACTTGTTTATGTTAATTTTGCTTTGACTAAAACTTGCTTGATCTGCTGATCTACAATCTGACTTTATTACAGCTGAAGAATGGAAGGTGATTTGTCCTTTCTAAAGGAAGCAGATGCTTTGCTATCTCGCTGCCCTTCATGTGCTTTATTTTAAAAATCTCTTTTCTTTTCAGGTTAGCATCGCCACCCCAAAACAAAAACCAAAAGTCCCCTTCTGCTTTGGTGAGTCTAATGCATGGGGATGTGGTGCGGGATGGTGGTTTCCATTGCACAGGGATAGATTTCACCCAGAATCCTTTGGGTGGGATGGGAGTTCAGTTTTCCCTCATGCACCCCAGCAGCATAGGTGACTGTCTAGACCAATGTTTGCCAACCAGTGTGCTGTGGCACAAAGGTGTGCCCTCAGGCCCAAGCAGGTGTGCCACAGAATTTTTTGAAAAACTACTCAGAGTTCTGGATTGGCTCCTGAATATTCTTGAGTTCATTTGGAGACTATAGGGTGATGTGCCTCAGAATAATTAAAGGTATCAAGATATGCCACAGCAGCGAAGAGGTTGGGAACCACTGGTGTAGGCTGAGCAACCTTGTGCTAGTGCTTCGCTGCCTTAGTGGAGGCTTTCCCCATATTCACCCTAATGCTGCAGGGCAGGGTGCACTGTATTTTTCTGCATTAGCTTCCATTCCTGTAAGTGCACAGAAGCAATGTTCTGAGTCTGATTTCCCTTCCTAGTGGCCTTCTGCTTTACCCTACCCACAACAGTTCCTTACTTTCATGAGCACTAAACTCACCTCAAAGTTAAAGCAGCAGAAAAGACAGTGCAGCACATACCCACCACAAAAGGCTTGTGGGAGGGAGGTGCATAATTTTCAGTAGTGGGTGCAGGGGACATGAGTTGGTAGCAAACTTGGAGCAGGGAGTATATTCCCATGTAATCACTCTGCTGTACTGCACCATGCTATGTGCCTATGTGAGAAAACTTGGGGGAGTGCTGTAGTTTGTCTTTGGTGCTTCAGAGCCATGAAGTCCAGAGCTTGAAGGGCTTTGGCATCCATGCAAATGAAGTGGATTGTGAGGGCAGACGGCTCATGCGGGGAAGTGCAGGTTTCTACAACCTTGAGCAATTAAAAATGTCTCAAGTTTTTCAGTGCAGAAATCCTATGAGTGTTTCCTCTGACTCAATCGTGGCAATCCACAAAGTTGTGTTAGCTGAGAAGTTGGGGTGGTGTGAAGGGGCTGCATGTCCCAGGAGAGTTTTGCACACTCCCATGGGACTCCTGTTCAGGATTTGCAGTCTCTTTGATAATTTCAAATGGAAACTTAAAACTGTGGTTCTGATCACCAGCCATCATAAAAGCTCCCAGGACATTTGTAAGAATGTTACTGCAAGTGGCCTGGTTAAATTCTAATTCATTTAGTTCCATTCTCTCCAACTCATTTCTCCCTGTAGTTTCAGTTGGGTGTAGTATTTTTTGCTCCCAGTCCTATAGCGTGGCAATGTGCAGTTAAACAACTGCTGTGCTTCACCCCAGAGGTGGCTGCAGCTCACTAGTGGTTCCTTGCATATTTTCCAATCAAGTGGTTGCCAGGCTGAAAGAGGTGACATTTGCTAGGTACTGTGAGACTGGAGAAGTGGAAAGGTGCTGTTGGTGTGCAATGTGGTGGTGTTTGGATTAGTTTAAGATCACTAAAGCGGGTTCCCTCTCTTTTTTTTTATTCTCTTTGATAGTTATCAATGCTCTATCTCAGCGCTACTTCTTACAAGCCAGTGATCAAAAGGACCTGCAGGACTGGGTGGAGGCGCTGAACCGTGCCAGCAAGATTACGGTATGCTATGTTACGATCACTGCTGTCCCCACTTTCCTCTTGGGCAATGGGGCTGTCAGAAATCTTTGGAAGAGCCACTTTTAACTTCTTGCTCTGACTTCACCCTCCAGCTTGTTCTTGTAACCCACTCCAAGGTAATGGCTTAATTTGGCCAGAAACCGTACTGCTCCTGGAGCCAGCTGTATTTGATGCCTGAGCCGCGCTTGATGTGGAGTTTGCATTGCTGGCTCAGCAGGAAATTCCTAGTTAGATTTTTGAGAGTTTGTCATGTTTTAATTAATGTGGAGATTGTGATTCACAACCACAAACCCAGGGAGGGAGGAAACGCTGCTATGAGCAAGTGGCTGCTCTGTCCCCTTGGAAGCTGCTCCGACCCATCTGTGTTAAGTATCGTTTCGCCCTTTGGGAATAATGCAATTGCAGAACCACTGGCTTTACTGGATCACAGGTTTTGAGCCCCCTCAGCTCCCAGTGGAAGGAGTGGGACTCCAGCTGCTTCCCAGAGAGTAGGGAGAAGATCTTTAAACACTTCGTAGGCTTAACTGCTGCTTTCCAAGCTCTCATGACATGGGTGATTTTAATTTAAGAAAGAAAATGTTCCTCCAAAGGGGCTGATCTTTTCGTTCTGAAGCTTCTTAAAGAGATTTTCAGGTAGGAAAAAGATACAAGACTGGATTTCTAAGTGCTCATCATCCTCAAACAGGGCCTGAATTTCAAAAGGCCCGAGGACCAGTAGTGACCATTGAATATAATAGTAGGTGGTGGGTGCTGAGTTGGTCTGAAAATCTGGCTCTGATGAGTGATCTCTTTGTCTTCCTTTCCGTCTCCTGGAACTTAAATCTGGAGAAATGTTATATTTATAAACAAAGATAAGATAAATAAATTCACTTCCTCTGTGCCCAGGCACAGCTGCTGCATATGATATTGATTAAACCCTTGAAAAGAGAGGCTTCTGTGGGAGATAGAGACACCCATGTGTGTTCTGGTGCCACTGTATTAATGTGGTTATTGCAAGCGAGGATCTGTGTGTACCAGATTTCTCACTGCTACTAGCAAAGGGTTTCTTTCTTGTGCTTAAAAGTAATTTGCTTATTCAGTATTCCTCCTTCCTGGTACATTGGGTCTCATGAGATGTGATACAGCAAGCACTTTGTATTGTGGGACACAGTATACGAGCTGGTGTGACTGGATCATGTCTCTCTTTCCCTCTCATACACCAGTGCATTTATATAACCATAAGTCAGCAGTTGCTGGCCCAGTGACTTCTGACTGGCGTTCTCCGTGACTGTTAACTGCTCCTTACAGTAAGGGATCTTGGCTTGCCCTGCTTGATTGTTGATGATAATTTAATAATAAAAGCGAACCAGAATGATAGAGCTGCACATGTGGCAGGGGCACCGCTGGTGCCTGGCACACGGGGCATGTGCCCTGAGTCCTGGTGCCAGTGCCCTGAATCTCTTTGCACACCCCCTGAGTCTCCGGCCCCATCCCTGGCCAGGTATGTGGGGCTGGGCCAGCTGCAGTGGCGCCTGCCTCTCCTGGCCAGTGATCAGAATTGGGCCACCAATGGCAGCCACTGTCTCGCTGGGGCTGGGGATCGTGGGCCAAGCTGACAGCAGCAGGAGTCTGGAGCCCCGACTCCAGATTGGGCCCAGGGGGTGGGGTGTGTACCCATGCCCTGGTTCTTTTCCCAGAACAATGACGCACCTGACATTTGGTAACATATAGTATTTTGTTTGTAGAAACTGGCTGATGTAATGTCTGCTCTGATTAAAGTTCTTGCAGCTTGACCCATCAGCAGAACCTAACAGATCCATTGGAGTCAAGAATGGAAGGACTCTGTACACCTGAAGTTCACAGAACTAGGTGGCTTTTATTGCACCATACACTGACCTAGATTGCCTAGATTTTATCGATTCTCTGTCAAGAAGAATGATGCTGGACAGGTTAAGCAGCACTCACTCTTTTCTCCAACCATTAGTTGATCACATAGTGTGCTGTACATCTACAATATTGCACTATAACAACATACAAGGGATTTCCTTTTCCAAAGGTGGGGGCCCAGCCAGCCATTTGCTAGTGCATGTTGTCTTTGCATTGCAGCTGAATTGATTATGTAAATCTGGGTCCCTGCAGCTACCTGGCAAAGGAGAGCTACTTGACTGCACCTGGTCTGATCTGCACCTTTTAGGCGCAGATTATACTTCCAAAGATGATTAAGGTTATTTCCTCCAAAGTGTGCCTAGCAGAATATTAACTCTGGATTTGAAGGTTACTGATTGTTTCTCCCCATGGCTTGCACCTAATGTTGCCATGTGCACCTATGGAAAGTCAATGTAAAATGCTACTGTTTTGATCTGAGAGCGCTTTACATCAGCTGAGCACTCATTCTGTAGATGTGTGAGGACACAGCATGCTGAGTGTTAGAGAATCAGGCTCATAGTATAAAGAAAACAAGGAGTCTTGTGGCACTTCAAGACTAACAGATTTATTTATTGTATGAGCTTTCATGGGAGAACATCCCATTTCATCAGATGCTTTGAAGAGGGAGCACTTACAGAATTGGATGAAAATAAATGCAGGGGTTTGTAAGACGTGATCAGGTCATACTGAATCAGCAAATCAGAGCATTTGTAAGGATTCAAACTCGAAGAAACAGCACACAGAGGGAGGTTGAAGTCAAATTACCTGTTATAATGTGAAAAGAATCCATAGTCACGATTCAGCCCTGCTTTCACACAATTTAGTTTGCATATTAGTTCGATTTCTGCTGTTTCTCTTTGAAGTCCAATTCTGTAAGTTCTCCCTCTTCACCGTCTGACGAAGTGAGATATTCTCCCACAAAAGCTCATGCGATAAATAAATCTGTTAGTCTTTAAGTGCCACAAGTCTTCTTGCTTTTTTTGCTTTACTAGACTAACACGGTTGCGCCTTTGGAACTAGGCCCATAGTATGTGGCTTGTGGAAAGAATTGCATCTGTTTGTTGCTGAAGAAAGCCTGTTTGATTTTTAAACACCTAAAACCATATCTGTGAAGCTTTGGCTGGGCTTTCTTGGCTCCTCTGGCTTGTCTGGATTGGCTAGTTGGCCTATGTCAGTCATTAGGTCTTCAGTAGCTCACCACATCAGACAGGTCCAGCAAGGGAGTCTCCTGCCTTCTGCCAAGCAGTTAGAAAGCACTATGCCACTAAAAATATTTGCAAGGCTTTTGGGTGTGAGATTTGACCCACTTGCTCCCTGTGAACTTCCTTTCTGCTGTGTGGCTGTTCATATAGTATGGCTTCTCTGGGCCATTCTTGTTCCAAGCTGCAGATGTGGCTGTGTGCTGAGAGGAAACCCATAGTTGCTGAAAGGCCAAATAGAGCAAAAATGGGAAAGGAAAGCAATGCGCTGCCTTTCTTAAGATAAGACTGTGTGTAGACTTAGAAGGGCCCTTCATCTGGCTTTGGGGCCAGTGGACTGAAGACGCTAGCTCATCTGTTGTGCTGACAGACAGCATGTGCCTCCTCTGCTTTTATTCCTAGGATCAATAGGACTAGAGCCCATTTAGACATGAGACTAGAAAGAGATCCCAAGATTCTGGGGGTCCAGGCCAGTGTGCTTTATGATGCTGCTTTGTCCTGGCCCCTTGTTACATACACTGGCTTAGCTGCTTTAAGTGACAGAGGAATTGTGAGGCACAGGAAACAGAATTAGTCAGAAAGTACTGGTGTTTTATTTAATACCAGGGTAACTAGTTAGAACACATGCAGAGAGTCAGAAGTGCTCGGAAGGGTTATTTCCACACTTACCTTAGAGTGGCACTTCAGGCAGGGGCTATTGTTTCCTCTTATTTCATAGCCTCTTGAAGAGGGAGGTTTGTGTGTCCCACCAAGTGCCTGCCCATTAGGCTGTGGGGAGTGACATCATGAACTAGGCAGTGGAGTCTGGACAGCAGAGTGCAGGCTTGGGAAGTTGCACTGTTCAGGACAGTTATTAAGTAGGACAGTTGCCTTTCCTGTTTAATTGCAGTAGCCTCAGTCTCTTAAGTAGCCGTAGCGGGGGGCTCCTCTGCAAGCTGAAGCATGAAGTTCTAGTCTATGCTCCTCCCATTGCAAAACCATTGTTTTTCTATGATCGTCATTGGGCCCAGCTGAATATCCTCAAGGCTGTTTGGGCCACTACTTGGAACAACTCAGTCACTTAGGGGAGGTTCTGCAAAGCACAGTTGTGGTTCAGGGGGGAGATTCTGACTTTCAGTGGGACCTGAGCTCCAGGGGCCCTTTGCCACCAAATATCTCGCTGTTGATGTGTAGATTGCAAGGCTGACTTTTTCTTGATGTGTTACTTGCTTTATTCAGCACCTTATATGTGCAGGACACCATAACTAACTGCGCCAGTGATTCCCAACCTTTTTCATGCTGGGGACCCCTTTTTAACAAAAATAATCTTTGCAACCCGCCCTGGCTGATTATGTTATCTGGCCCACGCGGGCAGACTCTGGCAGCCACTGGGCCGGCCAGCGAGCAGCAGTGCTGCCACCATGGCCCACGCTGCTGGGGAGCCGAGCCACGGCAGCTATGGCCCCTGCCCTTGCCCTTGCCAGAGAGCTGCCATGGCCCCATACCCCTGCCAGGATCCGGCCGTGGGTAGGGAGAGGCAGCCCTGGCAGGGAGCGTCAGGGCTGTTGCTGAATTCCAGCCGTGGTAGGGAGAGGCTCTGCAGACCCCCTGCAACATGTCCACGGACCCCTAGCGGACCCTGGACCACAGGTTGGGAACCACTGAACTAAGCTAATCTTCTCAGCAGGGGAGAAGGAGTGACACTCTTGGATTGGAAAGGGACAGGCTTAGTTCCCTGCTCTTGCACAGATTTCTTATGTGACCTTTGACAAATCACCAAGTTTCTCTTATGCCCAATCTGTGCAATGGAGATCATAGCACTGTCAGGGAACAGGGGGGAGGTGTTGAGAGGCTAAATTCATTGAAGACTCGGAGGTGTTCAGATATTATAATGGAGGGATCAGCTAGCACCACTAGATACCCTGGAGAGGCAGCTAATTATTTTTGTTTTTTTGTTTTGAAGACAAAAGCTGAGTCACACGCCAATAGCTGTGAGCTGGATTCAAGCTGGCATCATCCCCAAGCAGTAATGCCGGCAGAAATTCAGACCCTACTATATAATACTTTTACGTATGCGTGGTGAAACCATTTCCTTTGGCTTGGCCATGTGTGCCAGCCCTTCCCGCACTGACGTGCACAGACCTTCTTGCTTGCACTCCCTTCCTTGATGCTTGAAGAGATGCAGACAGATGAAAGACAGCGTGTTGTGCAAGTAGTTCTGATCTGATCTGGCCAGTTGTTCGTCACGCCATCATGTTTGGCGGCCTGGTGCACTAAGTGACAACCACATAGAGTTCCGCCGGACTGTGCTGCACAGGTGTATGTTTCTAGTGCACAGCACTGGGCTCCCGCGGGTGTGGGAACCTGCTGGCTCGATGCTTTTCTGTCACAGCAGCTGTGCTGTTTCAGAAACAGGAAGCGATGGTGTGTTAAGATGCTCATGTTTCCTGTTCCCTTACCACTGAAGGCTGGCTACTTCACTCAGTTAGCTAAGCCTGGCTTCTGAGAACTGCCTGGAGTTCACTGCTGGGATGGTTATTCTTAAGTGTAACTGGAAAGAATGTGTTTGTCAGCAGAGCAGTGAAATGCTTTCTATTGAGCCTTTTCATGCTGCAGATATATTTCTGTCCAGTAGGTTGGTTGGTTCACCATTGAATCACTTTCTGTAGCAGACAGTGGCTGTGTCTCCTAGTCCTGCCAGGAAAGTCTTGGATTATTCCAGTGTTTCCAACCAGTGTGCCACGACACACAGTTGTGCCATCAGGCCTGAGCAGGTGTGCCACAAATTTTTTTGAAAAACTACTCAAAGAGCTCTGAATTGGCTCAAAGGCTCATGAATATTCATGAGTTCATTTGGAAATTATATGGTGGTGTGCCTCAAATTAATTAAAGTTAGCAAGGTGTGCCACGGCAGAGAAAATGTTGGGAACCACTGAGCTATTCACTTCTCTTCTCAGGCCTAATCTACACACAAATTTATGCAAAAAATAAAGCTGTTAGTCTTAAAGTGCCACACAACTGCTTGTTGTTTTTTTACACAAATTTATGTCAGCTTAGCTAAACTGGTTCAGTCAGATCTGTGTGGAGACCGTCATTTCTGTTTAAAGGTGTGCTAGCACCTCTGCTTAACATGCAGAAGGTCCTGGGTTCAATTCCCAGGGGGTTGGACTCGATGATCTCATGAGGTCCCTTCCAGCCCTATGATTTGATTGATTGATTGATTTTGGACTAGCTTCTCTCTGCAGAGCCGTAATGCTCTGTTTCAGCGCCTGGGGCACTTTCCAATTGGAATGTGCCCCTTGCAATTAGCAGCACTTGGGGCTGGTGGCACAAAACGCCCTCTCTTGAACAGCTCCAGCGTGCCCCGGGCAAAGCCGCATACACCCCACCGGCCCTATCTCTCTGTTTCTAACTGACTTAAGCTAAACTGAAAGAAGCTTGCTCTCAACCAAAAGAAAAGTATCCATACAACCCTGTGTGTAGATAAGCCCTTACTTTCAGGAATTCAAAGTTAAAAATTCTTTAGCACAGTGAGTCAGTCTGTTTGTGAGGAGGCCAGTCGCTGAATGCAAACAACATGAGGAGTCTAACTTGGGGAACAGGAGGAACATTTCCGAGAGTCTGAGAGACTCTGCCCTGTGAACTCATTTCTCTTGCAGAATCAGTCTGGGTGGTTGTAGTGAGCCCGTAGAGGCTGCTGATATGTTCAGAGTGGTGTACAGACCTTGACTAATTAATCCTCAAAAATATCCTTGCGAAAGTACATTCGTATTATCCACTTTCTACAGAAGGGGAAAATGAGGCAGAAATGGGGAGAAAATGAGAAGTTAAGCAAGGTGACCTAGTGAGTCCATGGCTAAACAAGTATTTGATCTCCATTGTGCCTGTCTTTTCCCTGCCTGGAACATATTCCTCTAGCCCAGTGGTTCTCAACCTTTTGCAGGTTGTGACACACTTTGTGACATGTGCGACCCTGCAGGACACCCCAGCCCCTCCCCTTACCCCGGCCAAACCCAGCCCTGCTTCCTTTGGCTCTCCAGAGACTCTGCCACTGTGTGGCAACAGTGTAACTTGTCCGGACCCAGGTGGTTGAGAACCACTGCTGGCCCATGTTAGCAATCACATGAGGGAAAAATCAGTTCCCGACTTCTGCACTGTTCCTCATGTCATTTTCTAGTAGCAACATCTCCTTTGTGCTTACAGTGTGTGGCGCAGGTGTGTTTGTCTTGCTGCCTAGCTGGTGAGTGGGCTGTTCTGCTCAGTCTGGTCGATGCTGAAGGCAAAGGATAATCTTGCATGAGAACCAGGGGTTTCCCAGAGCCAAAAGGTCTTGAGAAGACTTCTGCCTGTGAAGGCACTATACAGACTGGATCTCACTGCTGCTGCTTGGGAACCTGGACACACTGCATCTCTCCCTGCATTTTCCCTGCTGCCCTGTGCTAGACCCAGTTTGCAGAGGGGAGAGGTTGTTAGCAGAGATAACAAATTTGTTGCTGTAGAACTGGAATTGTTTTGATTTTGAGCCTCTTTCCTTTGAAACTATACTTAGCACAGCAGTTGGCCCAAGGTACTGCCTAAGTCAGGTGTGGCCAAACTGCGGCTTGGGTGCCACATGTGGCTCTTGAATGAAAAAGTGTGGCTCGCGGAAGAACGTCAGCAAATCAGTTTACTAGGTAAAAGTATATGGCTATATGCCTCAGTGCAGCTCTTGAAGGTTTAGTAATCGGGTTGTGTGGCTCTTGAATTCCGTTAGTTTGGCCACCCTTGGAAGTTAACAATGTGGGTAAATTGAGCAAAGTGGGAGCAATAGGGCTGAATACCTAGGAACTGAGAAATTTCTGTGTAAGAAGGCTTCCCTCACACCCCTCCTTGGTCTCTGGCTATGTCTGCACTGCAAAGACAAAACAGCAGCACCAAGTAGAGTCTGGGTCAATTGTCGTGGGCTTGTGAGGCTAAAAATAAGCATATCAGGGGTGTCAAACATGTGGCCCAAAGGCCACATCTCTTCCATCCGGCTCGTGACTCTGCTTCATGGGACCACGCTCTCTCCTTAATAGAGTACCCTAGTATTTTGATTTATGGTACATATGGCCATGGGTGACACTGGCCCCAAAAATCTCTTGGACTCCTGGGCATGATCGAGCCCCACATCCCCAGGAGGGGTTGGAACCAGATCGGGCTGTCACCAACATAATGGCCTGGCCCCATGTCCCCGGCTGCCATCAGGGCCGGATTGGCAGCCCAGCCCCGTGTCCCTGGCCAGGATTGGGGCCAGATCTGGCTCAGGTGGCAGCAGCCCGATTGGGACCACAGGGCCAGGCTGCCGTTGCAGCAGCAGCTGGATCTGACCCCAACTCTGGCCAGGATGCAGGGCTGGGCTGCCACATTGGTGTGGCCCCTCAGCCCCAGCTGGAGTCTGTGCTGGTGAGGCACTGTGTATGGTCCACTTGAAGTACATTTAAGTCAAGTCTGGACTGCCACAGCAATGAGTTGACACCGGTGATGTAGATGTTCCTGCTCAGGCTGGAGCCTGGACTCTGAAACCAGGCAAAGGGGGGGTCTTGGCGTCCACACACCCCAAGTGGGAATGTGTACACAACTGTTATTAGCCCCATAGCTTGAGCCCCATGAGGCAGTTAGTTGACTCAAGCACCAAGTCTTGGTAGTGCAGGTTTTTCTTGGCAACATAGACAGACCCCATATGAAGCGGTTGGCATAGTCTGATTTGCCTCTGCTCTGTTGCTTGCATCCTCACTTTGAATGTGCGAAGTGGGCTGGAAGGCTTTGGAATGTGCTTTCCACAGGGAGGAAGGACTGCACAGAGTGCAAGGCAGGGAGCAATTATGCCCAGCCCAGTTAAGATGGATGAACTGATGATGACCCAGTTTTTACAGACCTGCTCCACACAGAACCACTTTTGTCATTTGGGGTCATGCTGTGTTCAGGGAACCCATCCTGGGTTTACATCAGCTTGTGGAGATGAGCCTTCAATTTCAGCCAGAAAAAATATGAGGTTTTGGTTTTGGGCTGTGGTCTGCGTCCAACCAGGCCCTGCATTTGTGATGACCTTTTGTGGCTGATGGTCCCACACCCATTGGCAGTGTGACAGAGCAACCAGGTGTGTAGAGTCCTCTGCATGCAAAAGAGGCGGACACAGGTGCCAATTCTTCTTTGTGGGTGGGTTGCTGCCCATCCTTCATGGCGAAGGCAGTCGAGGAGTGAAGGGACACGCCCGGCATAATAGCCGAGTCATTAGTGAAATGGGAGTCCATGTGAGGCACAAAGGAATTACGTAGGAACACCCCCGAGTCTCAGAAACTGCAAGAGGACAAGCCACCCACATGCTGGGAAATGCACAAGAATGAGCAGTAATCTTTACCCAGGTCGTTTCCCTTTTCCTAGGACATGGAGATGGCTGATTCCCACATCACAGTGGGGTTAGAACAGCCTGGTCCTGCTGTTATCTCTGCCTGGGTAATGGTGTAAGTGCATTGGGAAGGTGATGATTAAGCAAGCTTGGAGTACAAAGCCATGTCCCAGCAGCTGCCTTGCCCATGCTGGGGCCACATGCTGGAGATGTACAGTTGTCTAGCCTGCTTAGACTTGCAAAACTCAGTCATTAAGTCTGGCTGTAACTGGAGCAAGGACAATTAAGGGAGCCAGAAGTGCATTGAGCTCTGGAGGCAAATGGCAGGCTCATGTGAGAGGATGGTTAATTATCCTCCTCTTCTTTCTGCACAGGCTTCTGCAAACATCCTGGGATGGAGCCATACCCTCATTAACCTGGAGGTGGGGTGTCTTGGAGTGTGTTTTTAAAGGGACACTTGTATTTGTACAGGAGAAGGGACAGAACAGTGACCT
Organism: Podocnemis expansa; assembly: GCA_007922195.1. Lineage (NCBI taxonomy): Eukaryota > Metazoa > Chordata > Testudines > Podocnemididae > Podocnemis > Podocnemis expansa. The sequence goes on along the minus strand of ML681972.1, from coordinate 39,300,795 downwards.
GGGTACAGACCCTAAGCCTAACCTGCTATGTCTCTTCAGTTCTATGGGCACGAATGATTCATTGCTAGACTTGATTCAACCCACTTCTGTCTTTCACAGGTGCCAAAGAGTGGTAGTTTGCCACCAGCCACAGAGATTACAAAGCCCCCCATTGTGCCCCAAACTCAGGAGAAGAAACCACAGGTGGCCTACAAAACTGAGATCATTGGAGGAGTGGTTGTGCACACACCAATCTCTGCCAATCAGGTAAGCTGGGCGTGTGTGCGCTGCATTGCCTGTGGCTTTGCAGATATGCTGCTCATAGTTCTGGGGAGGATGTTAGTGGAGGATGTTCAGCAGAATGTACCATGTGGGGAGGGCGGTAAAAATCCTCCTCAGTCAGGAGGCCCTCCCAGAATCAAGAGATGGGCTTAAAAATCGTGGAAGTTTAAAAAATAAATTTTGGGTTCTCATTCTTCACCTCCTGGTTTTTGAGTATTAGGGTTTGTTGTTTCTTTTTCACTCCTGTTTTTTTAAAGGGAAGCTGAAATTGTTGTGACTCCAGGAGCCTGGGGCCATAAGAAAAGCACCAAATACTGCAAGTCTTGTGATAAAATCACAGGAGTTGTCAGCTCTGGAATGGGGAATAGAAACAATCTGTGGCTCCACTTTTGCTTCTAGCCTCTGTCAGTCTCTGAGCATTGGGAATGAAATACCCTTGCTACCAGCACAAAGATCCATGTCTCCAGTGTCCTGCTGGTTCAAAGGGCCAATTCCTGAAGGATGCAAGGGGGGAAAGTCGGAAGGTCTCTCTGCACACTTAGCAGGGTGATGAAATTTATGCCATGTTCTGTCCTTTGATTGTCCTGTGTTTAACTGTTGGGGAGGCTTTCTTCAGCTCTATACTTAAACCATACCTGTACCACTGAAGCAGTCCCTGCTTCATCATTTTTATGTCCAAGCTTCGGCCTCTAATCCTTTTTCTAGCAGACATAACCAAGGCCAGGGGTATCGCTGTCGCCTGACACACGGGGTCCGTGCCCTGAATCCCGGTGCCAATGCCCCGGGTCCTGGCAGGGCCCCTGCTTCTCCCGGTCTCCGGCTGGATCTGGCTGGAGATCTGGGGCCTGGCTGCCCGCAGTGGCGGTGGCCGCTTCTGGGCCCCTTCCTAGGCCGGGTGGCCCCGCAGCCATGGCTGCCGCTCCCTGCCCTGTCCCTGGCTGGGGGTGTGGTCTGTGGTCAGGGGCCGGTGCCTGGGCCAGTGCCCTGGCTCCTTCCCTGGGGCAGCAATGCTCCTGAGCAAGGCCTAGTGAACAACTGTACATGGTTAACATCGAATGAGGGATAGATAGTCTTGGGGTCCAAGCTCATTAGCTAGCACACATTTGAGCAGGAAACACAGTATTCCTACCTATTTCCTTTGTCCAGTTCCTTCCCAATACAGTCAGCAAAGCTCTGCTGCAAGCCAGGCCAGTAAGCATGGCATCAGTTTTCTTGTGCAAGCCATTTTCATCCTGCCTTTTGCATTCTGAAACAGTTCAACAGAACACACAGCATTCAGGTGTGCTGTTAACTGCAGCAAATTATACCTGGCTCCTTACTTTCTACATGGTACTCCTTCAGATAGTACCACACCATACTAGGGACTTGAGGTTACATTGGCCCAAATCACACCTGCCGTCTCTCTCAAGTACATGCTCCCGGGAGTTGCGCATTCTGAGGCAAGCCAGTAACTTTTGCGGAATTTATCATGAAACCTTCAAATGTGCAACTTGCTCCAGTTTTCAGAGAGGAGGCAGAACTTGGTGCTAAATTGGAGGCATTCATAGAATCATAGAATCCTAGGGTTGGAAGGGACCTCACAGGTCATCTAGTCCAACCCCCTGCCAGAGGCAGGACCACTCCCACTAAACCATCCCAGTCATGGTTTTGTCCAGCCGGGCCTTAAACACCTCCAAAGATGGTGACTCCACCACCTCCCTTGGCAGCTCATTCCAATGTTTCACGACTCGCCTAGTAAAAAAGCTTTTTCTAGCATTCTCAGTGACTGAATTTTAATGTCATCTCTGAGAAAGGTTCTTGTATGTAGTCGCTTCTGTTTGACCCATTACATGACATCTGTCACCTGGGGAATCTATCTGGAACCTACCTCTGACGTTTAGGCTCTAAACTGTCTGGGTGAGAAGCGGCAGACATCTAACCTTCTCTGAAGTAACACCATCTGATTTACATGCTTCTCCTATTGGTGGAGTTGGTTTGCACTTTCAGTTCAGGAAACCAGGTCTGTGCCTGTGAAACCTTCCCACTCAAGGTTTATAAATAGCTGCACACAGCATTTGTGTCTTGCGCCAAAGTGCAGTGAGCCAGAAGGGGTTGGAGGCTGCAGACTGCCTCAGCTTTCATGCCCTCCAGCTGCAGTCTGGTCTCTGTCCAGTTCCCCACTTTCTGCTCGGCCCAGGGAAGATCTGAGCCAGACCAGGTGGAGCTGGTGTGTCTGCCTGCTTTCACTAGTCCCAGCTGCTGCCCCTCACAACAGCAACAGGCACAGGCCAAAGAAAGCTGCAGAGGCCTCTTTCTCTCTAGTAGTTCATCTCCCTTTCCCTTGATACAAGGGAGGGTGTGTGCATGAACATTGGCAACTTCCACCTTTTGGTGTTTTGACAACCTAATTTGAGCTCGTATCAGTCACAGGTCTAAAAATAGAATGGAGAATTAGGTCACTGTGGTGTTCTCCCCAGTCAGGCATTTTTAACTCTTCTCTGGCCACACGGCTGAGGGCATGAGCAGAAAGGGGCCTGATCAGAGCAGAGGAATTGCCAGGATTGAGTCAGACGCACGATCCATCTAACTCAACAGCTTGTTTCTGATAGTGGCTGGCACCAACTGCTTCAGAAGGGTGTGCAAGAGAACTAATGGGGTGATCATGGGATAATCTCTGTATGGAACAAAATTCTAGAGGGCAGCCGTGTTAGTTTAGTTCAGTAAAACAAATTGCCACAGGACTGCTAGTTTGTTCTTATGGATGAGTTTCTCCCTGATCCCTGTTACTAAGAGGTTGTGTCCTGAAGTGGGAGCATTTAATAACTACCTTTATGTATTTAATTGCAAGTCTGTGTGTATGTTCTCATTATCCATGTAAATGTCTAAAGGAGGCTGCTGGCAGGAAGTGGCAGAGCGAGTCAATTGTACAGCTCCATCCTGTGTGAATAGTAGCTCGAACTATTTAACCTGTCAGAGAGAAGGTTAAGAAATAACTTGATCACATTCTAGAAGGGAACTTTAATCTAGCAACAGCTGTACAAGATCCATTGGCTGGAAACTCAATTTAGACAAATTCAAGCCAGAACTAAGGTGCAGATTTTTTAACAGGGAGGGTAATGGGACAATGCACTGAGCAATGGTGGGCTCTCCATCCCTTCAAATCCAAGTTGCTTGGGTCTCCAGTCTAGTAGATATGCTGTGGCTCAATACAGGAGTTACTGGGTGAGGGTCTTTGGCCTGTGTTCTAAAGGAAGTTGGTCAGATGAGCCCATCCGGCCTTAAATTCTATGAATTTATATGATGTCAAGGGGATATTTCCATTTCCTTCTTTGCACTAGTTCATCCTATCCCAGCCCCTGGATGTGTGTGGGCCTTGCTAGCAGAGTGGGGCGGTTTTCTGGGGAGACACATTTTATCATTTCTAGGAAGGTAAGAGAGTGTTAGCTTTGAGTGTTCACTTTAATAATGCCTACTGTGTCTTTTAAGATTGCTGCAGGGATGAAGGCTGTCTTCTGGTTAGAGCAGGAGCTTGGTAGTCGAAAGATGTTGTGTTTTTAGTGCTTTTGACCATGGATGTTACGAACTTGGTTGCATCAATTCCCATCTCTGTTCCAGTTTCCCCAATGACCCTGCGTGGCCTGTGAGGCTATACTTGCTGCAGGGGCAAACTTTGAAAGGCAGTAACATTTAAAGAGCTTTAAGACCTGGGGATGGAAGAAATGCAGAATGTGATTATAGATTTCCTTTGGAACATGGAATTTTAGCTGGTTGCCCCCTCTGCCTACACTAGAAAACAGGTGCAGAAACTAAACTGGTCCCACACTTGCTCAGCAAGTCTGGTAGCACGTTCCCTGCAAAACACCTGTGCTAGTTTGGTGTGAATGGCAGCTCTGGGCTTCAGTGAAGGACAACCTTTCCCTAGACATGGTGGTATTCACCTCCATGCGTGTGGCAGCTCCTTTTGACTCCCACTCACTGGCAGTGTTTGCAGGCTGGTGCAGATGAACCAGTTTCACCCTTCACACCTGAGATGCCCCAGGGCTGGCTGCGTGCACTCCTGGTGCATTCAGCTTGTACTGTGCTCCTTGGGCATGGAGTCCTGGGCAGGAAGCCCAGAGCCTAGCCATGCTATTTCTGCTTGGCTGCAGTCCCTGCTGAGAATCCCAGAGTAGCTTTCCAGGCCCAGCTTTAGCACTGTTCACCTCCTGTCTGGGTTTCCGACTGTGCTTTATTTCCTCACCCAAGCCTAATTTTTCATCCCTGTTTTGGGATGTTCTTGTTTGTTTCTGTGGTTTCCCTGCAAGGCCCTGGCTGGACCAAGCCCTGTGGATCATGGGGAAGCCCAGGCACTCAAGAGGAAAGAACCTAGTGTTCTTTCTGACTCCTGTTTTTCCTGGCTCCTCCTCCTATCCTGGTGGCTGCTAGCCAGTGGTTTCCCCTCTGCCTGGCACTGACAGTAAGTTGCTTTGTGGTGCACAGGGGAACCCATGGACTGAGTGAGCAGGGCAGCAGCAGCTGGGCACACAATGGCGCTGTGTATTCTGGCCTTTTGTCACTCGGGAGCCATACTTATTGTCTATTAAAAACAAATAAGTAGTGATGAAGTGGGCAGTCTGCCAAGATATTTATGTAGCAAGTCAGTGCTGCTCTGTTCTCCAGTGTGAGGGGCTTGGGGGTTTGCTTTTGGGTTAGTTTTGTTCTGCAAAGAAGCCTAACACTTCATCAACAGACCATGTGCTTTAGTGTTGCTTTCACCCCAGAGAGGCTTTTGAAGGAAGGATCTCAGATGCTGGGTTATTTTCTGCATTGTCAGTGCTTGTCCTTGGTGAAATGGCCTTTCCTCCCAGTCAGGTTTCTTCAGCAGCAGCCTCCTGAGCTTGCATTCGAGGCCTCTCAGCCTTGCTACAAGAGGGAATATATCAGGTGTGCCAAATTTAGTAACAGTCCCCTTCCCAAGACTTCTCTCCCTGCTGGGCAGAATCCTTTCTCCTCACCACCCTGCCTCAAGGCAGAAGCTCTTGAGTGCTGCACCCCAGACTGGTGGGTGGAGAATGGGAGGGAATGGAGACTGGGGGCTCCACAAGCTGCACTTTTAACTATAGAAGGGACACTTTGGCCACCCCAGGAATATCCTCGTACAGATGCAGCTTGGAGACTTCAGGCAGGAGAAAAGGAGTGCTCTGGTCTCATTGATGTGAGGGATAGAAAAGCATTGCTCCTATCTAGCCCATTTCTCTGGGAGTCAGTGCAGTCTAAACTCTGGCATGCTGGTTTCCTTGCTTTAATGCTCCCAGTGATCCAGCTTCCATCCTTCCTTTTGGGAGCCTGAATCCTGAACTCACCTCAGTCTTTCTCCAAACACAAAGTTCTGCAACAAATGGCAAAGGGCCTTGAGTCCAAGTGACAGGGGGCCTAGGCTGCTGTTCTCATTCTGACCTGTTAGGAAATTCCCACCTGCTGTGAGAGCTTCCCTGCCGCAGTGGCACTGGAACAGGTTTGATAGCATGTGGGTGTGTGGAGAGAGCCACTGAGCCAGCTGTAAACCCTGGATATGGTGGAAACCACTTCAAGCCAGGAGATGCTGCTGCCCCCTCATTCCAGCAGCCCTGCCCTCCAGCACAGCAGACTCTTCAGTTGCAGATTGCACTGCCTGGCTTGGGTGCATGGAAAGGGTGAGGGCCGACTTGGGCACAGCTTTATATTTATGTATTTATTTTGGTTCTGTCTTGGGGGGTGAGGGGAAGTGCCCAGCTGAGGGTGAGAGGTAGGGGCACATTGTCTGGTTAACCACACCCATGCTTGCTGTAGTGTATAAGGACAGCGCAAGCCATGCCTGCAAACAGGTAAGAGCCAGGGCGGTGGCTGTGACAAGTCACTAACCTCAAACTTGTGCTGAAAGGAGGGAGTGGAGAGAGAGAGAGCAAGAGCACCCTGTGCAGTCATTGCATTTCTCTCTCCTCCAGCATCTGAGTTGTGAAAAGGGGGGAGGAGCTGTCTAGGAGTTATCTAATGAAAGCAGGTAGCAATGGTACAGCCACAGGCAATGGGAAATGTGTCTGCCTGGTGACTTCCACCATGTTATCCCCTCTTTGAGTTTCTCAGGAAGTACCTAGGTCTCTCCCTGGGCACGCAGGGTGAAGGGGGCAGCTGGAGCTGGGTTCCTTTCCCTCCTCAGCTGGGTGATTGCCCTGGAGTTGCTGCCAGCCCCAGCATACCACAGGCCATGGGAACATGGCAGCTGGTTTGACTGAGTGTCCTGGCACTGCTCTGAGGAGTAGTGGAAATCAGTGTGGACTGATGTGCCCCATGAGACTGTCCTGAGTGGGCCTGCAGCAGGGTTAGAGTCCCAGCTGGTCAGCTGCAGCAAGACATGTGAGCGCTCTTCTCCTGGCGCTTCATGGCTGCTCCTGTGAGCCAGCTGGGTGGATGAGCAGGGCACCCATCTAGCTCAGCCTGTTGCAAGCTGCCTGGCAAGGATGCAGGAAGCTGGGGTGCTGCAGGATGAGCGTGTGTATGTGCAGCTTTGTGATCCCAGTCCTGGTGCCTAGCTAGTGGCTGGTCAGTGAGGAGCTGGGTTGGAATGGGCCCATGGTCCTTAGTGCCAGGTTCTTTAGAAGAGGTTCACCATTATGTACATGAAAGCAGATTCCACTGGGGTGGCTGGGAGAGGCCCAGGCTGCTGGAAGTTTGCATTAGATGCTTGCAGAGTACCCGGCGATGGGGAGGCTGCTTGGCTGAGCCCTGGCAGACACTGAACTGAAACACATTGCCAGGAGATGCTGTCAAAATTCTAGCAGGGTTCAAAATAGAATAAGAAGTTGGGGGAGGATAGGTCTGTTGCTGGCCGTTAGACAAGATGGTCAAGGATGCAGCTTGCTGCTCTGGGTGTCCCTAAGCATGTGTTTGCCAATGGGTGGGTGACAGGATGGATCACTTGATGGCTGCCTGTTCTGTTCATTCCCTCTAAAGCATCTGGCATTGGTCATTGTTGGAAGACGTGATGGACCACTGATCTGACCCAGGTTCGCCGTTCTTGTGTTCTGTCTTTGTGTCATCCACTGATTTTTATCAGCAGTGATCTTAAATTTACTTCCAGAGCACTAATAGAAAGGTTAAATAGCATCTGGCCCTTATGCTAGGTTCTACGGAGTCCCCCAAGGAACAACCCCATTTGGAGAGGATGAATTGACAGCTACATCTTGAGATGTGTCAGTTAGCCAGTCCTTGCTCCATGGAAAGTGCATGTCATAGTAAAGTCCTGTGCTAATGGTGTAGTCAGATGGTTATTGGGACAAGTCAAACACCTGGGTATAACTTTGTGTCTGACTTTCAGAAGTGTGGCATGTCTACCTGTCTGCCAGCCCCTGTGTGACTGGTTTGCTGAGCCTGTGCTTTTTTCACTTGCATTACAAGTGCTCAGTACCACTGAAAATAAGGCCACTAGTAAGTGTTGTTTTGAGTGGTGGGGGTTGCGGGTGAGATCTGAGACTGGGCTGCTAAATTCCCTCAACTGTTCTGTCAGGCTTGACCACACATGCACCTTCAGTTCTCCCATCCCCATGCTGTTTGCAGGTTTCTGATGGTTGCTCTTCTTTGGTTTCAGAATGGAGGGGAAGGAGCAGAGGGAAGTGACCTAGCTACTCATCCTCTTCTGAGACGCTCCCAGAGCTGCATACCCTCCTCTGCCATCAAGCCGTCCACAGGGCCGCCAGTCCTCAAGAGTGGCTATTGCGTGAAGCAGGGGAACGTGGTGAGTTCCCATTATAGAGTGGTACAGAATCCTTCCTGGAGCAGAGCACTGCCGGGCTTGATGATTTTGCTCCTGAGCCTTCTCTTGCTTTCAGTTCTCTGTGCCCATTTTATTCTAGTGGCACAAACAATTCCTCTGCTTAGGAGGAGGGAGTGGAACAGTGTTGGTGAGGGACGGCCTGGCACAGCCCCCACAGATTTCAGCTCCTCACTTCCTCTTGTCCAGTGGAGCAGGCTCAGGGGTTCCACCCGTGCTTGTTCGCTGGGAAATGTGACCCATAAGTTCTCATGACCAACTTGTTCACCAAGGGGCTGGGGAGGCTGTCACTCAGCACTTGAAGTTTTAGGGACTATTGTCTCCATTTTTCAGAGGAAGAGCTGGAAACGCCGGTACTTTGCTCTTGACGACTTTTCCATCAGTTATTTCAAGTGTGAGCAGGTAGGCAGCCCTTGAGTCTTGCTGTTCTGTGGGTAATGATTGCTCACTCATATGGGGCCCCTTCTCTTGTGGGTGTTTTGGGCTGAAGCTTGCAGGGCTGCATTTCTGGCTTCTGTTTGAACACACACAATACGTGGGAGAAATTGTCACCACTGGGGTTAAAACGGAGAACGGATCCCAAATCCTGCAGGAATGCAAAGAGCAGGTGCAACAGTTGAGCTTCAGGATAGGCAGAGTAGCTGTGCCTTTGGCACAAATGTGACTCAAAGCCATGCTGTTACATGGGTTTTGCTGGAACTACCAGGGAGTTCTGAGTCCTGGTTGTGCAAATACAAAACCTTGCACACGTGCTCACCTTCTGACATGTGCACCCCCCGGTACACACCTTGAGGCCAATGGTTCCCAATCTTTTCTTTGCCGTGGCACACCTTGATACCTTCAAATTTTTTGAGGCACAACATCATTAAACTCATGAATATTCAAATTAACTTGAACTACTTATGAATATTCATGAACCATAGCACAGTGTTTCGGAAATGCTCCTATGTGGGGTAGGAGGGGTAGCAGAGCAGGGGTGGCAAAACAGGGGAGGTCAGGAGTCATGTGCAGTGGCATGAGTGAGAATGGGTAGCAGAGCAGGGCAGAAGTGGCAGAAGAGGACAAGGGCAGCCATGCAGGGAACAGCACAAGGGTGGCAAAAGAGGAGAGGGGAAGGGAGAACAAGGGTGGCTTTGTGGGGGGACAGGGAGGAACCTGCGGAGTGGGAAGGTAGGACTGGGGAGCATGGTGCAGCACCTGCTTACCCCTTCTCCACAGTGACTCCCTGCCACCCAGGGCAAATCCTCACCCCACTGCTGCTCCCTCCCACCCCAGTGGGTCCCGTCCTCCCCTCCCCCAGCCCCCTGCTGCCTGTGATGGACCCTCCCATCACTGCAGGGGCCAGAACCTGGCCTCCAGCCCCCAGCTACACCCCCCACACACAGCCATCCCACGCCTCAGCTACACACCCTCTGCTACAGATCCACTCCCACCCACCTCTGCTATACACACATGCACACACACACCAGTGCCACACAACCCCAGCAGCACCTCAAAGCCCTTACCTGGGCTGTTTGCAGGCTGGCTGACACAAGCTGCTCCGCCGTGCAGGGGGAGATTCACAAACTCCCGGCCTCCTGCCCCTCTCTGCTGGCTGGGTTAAGGTGGAGCAGTGTTTAAAGTGGAGCCAATGGAACTCTGTGTTCTGGCTGCTCCTGCTATTTTTAGGGGGACCCCTGGAACTCCACATTCTGGTGCCTCCCTCTATTTTTTGGGGGCTGGAAGGCTGCCTACCTAAAACTAGGGGGACCCAGAACTGTGTTTGAATGCCTTCCCCCTTAATTTCAACCCTGCCTTTTTCCAGCCCTGCACAGCCCACCTGGCTGGGCTGAGCAGGGAGGGAACTTTAATTCCAGCTCTAGGGGATGCTCGCGGCACACTCTGGGTGTTGCCGTGGCGCACCAGTGTGCCTGGCGCACTGTTTGGGAACCACTGCTCTAGGCACACACCCCCAAGCACCATCACACTTGTCGGCACAGACTGGCCATCAGTGCATTTAGAATGAACCTCAGCAGAGGAGTGAGAGTGATCTCCAAATAGCAGTGAGAACAAATAATCAGCCTAGTTTTAAAAGGAAACTTGATATGTTTACAGCTTAGATTGTATGATGGGAGTTGCCTGTGACAGTGACCCAGGAGGGCTCTTCCAGTCCTGTGTTCCACATGGATGCATGCCACTTGCACGCTGCAGTGCTGTGCACTGACAGGCACTCTTATACCTGTGAGATTTGCATATGCCTAATTATAATACCCATGAGATGCCATTGTGACTTCTGGAGACTGGAGACGGACAGGAGAGGAGGGTGCTGAGCTAAGAATGGAAAGGGGCTGACCTGGACGTGAGCTGAATCATTGAAAAAAAACAAAACCATCTTGGAGTGCTCATTTGCCTTTCCCTTCTCAGTCACTGTTCATTGGAGGCTGCTCATGGAGTCAGGATTGGGGTATGGATGAGAGGTGCTGCCTGGAACAGCCTTTCAGGAATATTTCCACACAGTGAGATCTCTCCTTATTCCAGCTGAGGCCAGGGAACCTAAGTCACCTCAGCAAGACACCATCCACAGAGGCATTTTGGGAGGTTGCTCTTAGGGCTCCCAGTTATTATCAGCCCAGTTCAAAGTTCCTGTGCACTAGAATGGGCTCCCAGGGCCATCAGAGCAGCCTGCTAGACCACTGACAGAACCACTGACTCTACTTTATCTTGTCTTCCCAGGACAAGGAGCCCTTGCGTTCAATCCTCCTCAAGGACGTCCTCAAGACTCATGAATGTCTAGTCAAGTCTGGGTAATGCTTTTTCCTGCACTTCCATTGGATTTGGTCACTGTAGAAGTGAAGTGAAATGGCTCTGAAAGGACAGTGTCCCCAGAGGTGCTAGCTTGCTTGTGCCAGTCAGTTCCTGTGGCATGCTTGTACCCTTTAATTTCTCAGATGGCTCTTCACTCCCTGTGCAAAACAGCTGTGTAGCACTGCTCTTAAATGGTATGACTGCATGGCGAGTGGCTGCCTGCAGCATTGCGCCTGGAGCTGGGGTCAGCAGCTATGGCTCTAAAAATAGCTGTATAGACCTTATAGCTCGCGCCAGAGCTCAGGCTTTGAATTCAGGCAGGGGGGGACTCATCAAAGCCAGAACTCCAGCCTGAGTTGCAGTATCTGCCTAGCTGTTCACAGTGTAAGCCTGAGTCTGTCTGTCCAGGCTCTGTGTTCCAACCCAGTGGATGGATTAGAGGAGGAGTCTCAAACACGCAGCCCCTAAAGCTAATTTCCTGCAGTCCACAATGGCATGATCGTTACCGATATTTGCAATATTATTGTATGGAATGGTTTCAGGGGTGCAGCCCTCAGGCTACCATCCTAACCCTCATGCGGACCTCTGCTTATCCTCATGGTGATTTGAGTTTGAGACCCCTGGATTAGAGAGACAGGCTAGTGGAGAGAACCTTATGTGCGGACTCAGGACATGAGGCTCCATTTCCTGGTTCTGTCAAGGCGTCCTGCATGATCTTGGACAAGTTGTGTAATTTCTCTGTGCCTTGCTGTCCCTCCTTTAAATGGTGCTAGCAGTGCTGGGCTGCATAAGGTGGCTATGAGGTTACGATAAATTTCTGTGCCCTGGTATTGCAGTGATGGGGACTGTATAAGTGAGGAGATGAAGTGACTTTTGGTTTGTACGCTGTGGTGAGGAAAAAGCATGTTGGGGTCTATCTGAACACAAGGCCCTTTAGCGAGGGAAGTTACTGGCTATGGAGTGCTCAAGGGTATGAGAAGCCGGATCACAGGCTTCTTTGAGATCACAGTGGGTGTCCAAGCCCTGGGAAAGGGAGCTGTGTTATAAAGGGCTGTTGCACCTTGTTTTGCAGTGTTTTCTTGCTTCTTTGCTGCTCTCTGTGCCACTTTCTCTTGCTTCCAGAGAGCTCCTTGCATTTTAACAATCCAAAATACCAAAATAATGGGAAATGTTTCCTCATGGCAAGGCTTCCTGTGGTTTCACTGGGTGCTGCACATGAGCTGGTTTGCTTGTCGCTCTGCTCTCTGATGCTAGGATGAGGCCTGGTGTCAGGAAGGGGAGGGTGACGTGGGGCATGGAGGAAGGGAGAATAATGTGAGAGTCTGACCAGTCCACAGCTGCCCTTACAGCCCCTTTGGGAAAAGGGAGACTATACCAGGGCGTTAGTGAGGAGATAGAGCTCCTAATCCCAGCTTGGACAGCAACTCCATGTGTGACCTTGGGCAGATCACCCATGCCTCAGTTACTGACTTGAAAATGGGATGTGAGGAGGGACTCGCGAGGGATGCAAAGAGTTGATTGTTCTTACGTTTTCAGAGCTGGGCTCCCAGCCAGAGCTGTCGCTGTCTACTTCTCCCCAGATCACGGGTTCTCTGATTTCACCCAGATTCATCCTTCCTTGTTTGAGTTACACTGTGTCTCACTGGAATGCCCCACTGGTCACATTTCACAGCATCCTCCAGGTCACAGGCTTGCAGTCTTGTTTTGTGGCTGGGACCCAAGCCTTTCATGAAGGACATCTTTACAGTATTCACCACCTTTAATTTTCCCTTTATTTTGTTCGAATGTTATTCACATGGAGTCAGGCCCCAGCTCTCTGCATGGGCACAGATTGGTGGCCCTGCAGAGTTAAGCTGCGCCCTAGGCATTCTCTTGTAATTAATACTTTGGAGCTAAGGAATCCCATGCAGTTACCTGGGTATCGGGTAGGAGAGAATTTATGCCCTGCACTAAAGGGAGGGTAGAGCGACTCAGTGCGTGTGCGCACAGGCACACACGCACACAAACACGCGTGCACACACACACACCTGCCTCCAGGAGCTAGGAGTAGGATTCATTTTACAGCCAGTTGTACGTAGGCATCCTAAGCCAGAACTCTTCTTAGATGCAGTCCCTGTTAAGCAGAGTGCAGAGACCTCTTCCTGAGTGGACTTCCCCTTCCCCTGCTTTAATGGTGGAATAAACCACTCCTGTGTTTTGGGGGAGGAAGGTGTGATGAACCTATAGGGAACTAAGATTGGGGCTCCAGCTTCCTCTGTGCACCCGCAGAGAGTGAGCTGTGGGCCAGAACTCATCTCCTCCCCCTACACCCTTGGGGCATTGAATTAGATATGTATATGAGGAAACCAATGTAGATGTTGCCGCAATTAAAATTGTGAGAGGGAAGCACGATGCCTTGGATCTTGAATGATGATCTCTGTGTCCTTAATGAACTGAAGAAACTACTCAGGAACTAAGACCTCTCTGCTGCTGGCAGGGACAAGGGCAGCTAGGATTACATGCTAGGGTCCAAGTAAGTGAGTGTCATGTCTACTCAACCCTATCAAACATGATTAGGTTTTCTTCTTTCTCTTCTGCCTGTCACTTGTTTGACCATGTCCCCCAGGGTCCTGTGAGAACCAAACGTGGTGCTGGGCACTGCTTTTGTGTAATGCTCCTGCTTGACTGACTTTTGATGCACTGATTTTAAAAGGACCATGTTATCAGCTAGGAAGAATTGATTGACAGTGATTTTAGACAGGCTGCACAATGTCTCTAAGTGTAATTTACTGCATGTGATATTTCTTCCACTGAGGTGTAGAAGAGCCAGGAATAAAATGATGTCTTGACGAATGCTCTTTTATTACCCAGATTAGCAGCAGAGCTGCCGAAAAGATCCAGGTTCATTAAAAGATGTGAAAGTGAAAATGAGCTAGAGCTTTAATGAAACAAACTCTTACCTTGCATAAAAACCATCTGACTGACAGAGAATTAGATCACAATTTATAGTAAGAATCCACTTACGAATGGCTCAATAAACTTAATAAATTAATAAGAGATGTGATAAATATATTTGACAAGAGTATTATGTGGTATGAGCACATCAGTAGAATGTGTTGCAGGTGGTTAAGCAACACCTTGACCTGCTGGACTTTAACATCTCTAAACAGTTGATAAAGGAAAAATGGAACCTGTATAGGAAGCATGGGAGAGAATCATTTGGCTTGTGGACTGCTATATGTGCACCTGCATGTAAACAAGTTATGTGATGAGTTCTATGGAACTGAGATCTGTGTTACTGAATTAATTCAAGGTCTGTCTTGAATACTATATTCTTAATGTTTCCTAAATCTGAGCATAAAGTAGTAGTATATACTGGGCATGATGAATTCTGGGTAACCTCTCTCTCTCTCTCTCTCTCTCTCATATTTCTAGTGACCTTCTAATGCGGGACAATCTATTTGAAATCATAACAAACTCCAGGACATTCTACATCCAGGTAAAATCATTCATCTTTTAAGAGGGCTTTGAAATTGAGAGATGATCTATACTGCACATGAGCTCAGAATGGGGAGCATTGTTTTGCTTTTTAGGCAGTAAATTTAGCTCTTGACAGTTAGCATGAGTCACATTTGTCTAAACAGGATGCTCCCTGATGGGTTTTCAACCAGAAAACATAAGGTGAGTTTGTACACAACTCAGCTCAGCGTCTAGGCTCCACTTGAGAGGAGAAGAAAAGAAAACTGCCTGGCGGTTTCACTTCTCCAATTCAGTATATTTATAATTGCAGCTATTTGTGTGGGCAGGAAGAAACATAGACTCAGAAGCACCCAGCACTTAGATGAGAATCCCAGATGCATAGAGAAAGTCACGACTGCAGCTTTCTTGTCCCGAAGCTCACTGTCCATCATGTCAGTCCTAGTCCACTTCCTGAGCACTGTCAATCATCCCCAGCTCCTGATACATCATGGAACATGGAAAGCAAAGTGAAGGTTGGCTGCGAGCAGTGCAGGTTGCTTCCTGTATTTTAAGGCAAACGCTGATCCTAACAACATGATAATGCCCAGTCAAGTAGGGAGCTGTAGTGGGTAGTTCTTACATACTGAGTCTGTCCACCAGAGAAATTGCAAAATGTACATCAGTTTAAAGAAAATACTGCCCGCACCCTCCCCACACACCAGGGCATGCGATCCCCCAGCGACCATGCAAAGCAGTGAGTGCTGCACGCTTGCCAAGCAGTTATAGCCAGCTGTCTTTTTTTCTGGTGCTGTCGCAATTCCAAGAGATGCGGCAGCCCCCATCTGTGCATCTCAGCTCGCACGTCTCCTGCACCTGATTCAGGGCTTTGAGGCTTCAGTATATTTAGCCTGTTCGCTTAGCTGGTCCCCAAAACAAAATCATTCAAATGAAGCATTTCTGACCTGAACGTTACAAATGGCTGTGTGAAGTGCACTAGTTAGAGCTGGGGCTGACCCAGCTGCAGCTGCCTCTTGGATGAAATCCAGATCACTCACCCCTGCAAAAGGACAGCAAATCCCACGCTACACTGGGGCAGTTCAGGAGGGAGACCCTGCTCAGCACTTTGCTGCCAGGATGGGAAAGACTGAGTGAGCTGCTCCCAGCCTGTGGGGAGAGGAGGTGACCTTTGTTGCTGTCAAGTCCCCCCTATGACTTGCTGAGGAGGGAGCAGAGTCCCCAAAGGAAGAGATGCTGCATGACAATGTCTTGGGGCAGAGAGAGGAGAGGTGGCTGAGAGAAGCTCTCCACATCCAAGGAATCTTGCTGTCCAGAACGACTGATGCGAGAAGCTGCCCGTGGTCTTCCAAATTGCCCCCCTTTGGTCTTTGCTGTACTTGGACGTGGATGTCCCACTGGAGGTTCTGACTCATCTTACAGGTGCTCCCCAGTTTCTCCTTACCTCTTCCAGCTGAGGGACAGATGTTCATCACAATGAATGGGCGGCCTCTGTGTGAAACAACTCAGGGTGTGTCTCAGCCCCATTTCGAGTCAGAAGAAATCTCCATAACAGAAACCAGCACCCCCAACTCCAGTCAGACCCTGTGTAGGACACCTTGGCAGAGACCAAGGGCTGTAGACATTCATTCCCTTAGGGATGATTGGTTCATAGTCCCAATTGGACACGGGTGGGTGTTTAGGTGGAATGTGGGGTGATGATGTCAGGATATAGCACAGTGGATAAACAGGGTGTTTGCTATGCCACACCAAGACAGGATCATCTTTGAAAGAAAATGTCCTGCTGGACTCCCTGGAGGCCCCTCTATGTTGTTGTCTTGATGCATGAATGTGTTTGGCTCTATGTGAGAAGCAGACAGGGAGCCAACTCCTATGCAGAAAAGCACCACCCTGGCTTGTTTTCATTGGACAGCTTCTGTCTACAGTGCTGGTGGTAGAGGATTATGAAATGATCTGTCAGCCAAGAGGGGGATCATCTCTGGAGCTTGCCAGAGAAGGGTACATCTTTATCCTCAGTGTTTCCTCCATGCATGAATCCTTCCACTAAAAACCCTTACTTGGGGGGGCAGGGTGTCTTGGTGAACAGAGTTAAACCCCCTCCCTCTGGCCTTGTCTACATGGGGAAATTGACTGGCATAGCTACTGACAAATAAGCTGTTCTGCAATCCCTATTCTGCAACAGCTCCCTGTGTGGACACTATTCTGGAGTAAATATCACTTTCATTCCTGAACAGTTACCTAGCTTTGGAAGTAAGCTGCTTTGGAAGCAGATTGATTACTCTGGAGTAAAAATCACTTTTGCTCCAAAATAGCATCCATGTGGGCAGCTCTTGCAGAATAGCTTATTCTGAAGTAGCTGTGCCAGTCAGTGTCCTAACATAGCCAAGGTCACAGACTCCAGTGACAAGCTGCCTTATTTGCTCTACACACTGGCCTTTGCTTTAGCTTATAAAACCAGATTCTGGAGGACTGGTAGCCATATCCTCTCCATTTTGAAACATAAAGTGCAGGGTTACAAGCCATCCATTTATCCCAGATGAACCTTGGCAAAGCAGAAGCTCTGCACATCCCAGAAAAAGCTATTGCTCAGCCTCTCCTCTACTTCACATCATTCTCCTTTTCCATCTCAAACTCTCTGGTCCCAATTCCACCTTGTTCATAGCATCCAGGTGACCCAGCAGGTCCTGAGCATACAGAGCTCTCTCCTGTGGCTGCTCTGCAGGGTTTTGTTCCATGGAAGCCTCAGACCAGCTCTGTATGTGGGAGAAGGGTGTTTACCTGGCAGAGGGGAAACCACCGTAATTGGGAGAGGGCCTGGCTTTGGTTCCTGCCTGGAATGTTGACTATCAGCACAGGCCCACCTGGAAGGTTCTGCAGAACAGAATTTGGTTTGGCCTGGAAAATCACTGGGCTTTATCAGCTTCCACTTCAGCTGACAGATTCCACTTTAGTATATATGGATGTGTCTTGGCTCCTGAAAGTAATGTAAGGGGCCTCCTACTAAACAAAAACTGAATAAATTATATCCACAAAGCTCTAAATCCCTACTGGCATGGGAGTCTGGCAGCAAAACACAACAATGTGGCTTGTACCTCCAGCCCAAATCAGGACTACAGGGGACCTACAGCAATTGAAGTGAGCAAGAGCATGTTTGGTCTCCTCATGTCCTCCCTTCAGGACTGTTCCCTGCCATCTGTTTTCTAAGGCTTTGGTCAGCCTCAATGGCACTTTCTGCACTGTGCAGTCAGGGGGTTCTGCTGTCTTTTAAAGAAACCTTGAAGCAGCAAATGCCACAAATGGATCGATCAGCATAGTAGAAAGCAGGGGTTAAAGTATAATTTGGTGGGCCCCAGAACCACCCTAAATTTCTGGACCCCCTTCATGCAGGTCTGGGCCTCCTTCCCACAGGTCCAGGACCCCTTCACCTACCCAGCTACTGCCCCCCACCCCAGCTACTGTTCCCAAAATGCCTGTCCCCCATCAGACCCCTCTTTCAACATGTCTTCCTCAGTCCCCATTCCCTAAGCTCCCTGCCCCCAATGTCCCCATTCCATCCCTCCTAACCCCCCACCCCCCCAGCTCCCCCATCTTCACTCCATCCCCTTCAGCTCTCCCCCAGCCCCTCCACACCTTCCCAGCCACAGTCAGTCCCCTTGTCCCCATTGCCTCACTCCACCTTCAGCCCACCAACGCTCTCTACACCTTCCCAGCCCCCTTCAGTCCTCTTGTCCCCATTGCTCCACTCCACCCCCTTCAGCCCCACCAACCACTCCACCAGGGTTTTCCCTAACACTCCCCTGCACCCCCTATATTTCCCAACACCCCCCACCAGTTGTCAGCTAGTAAGTGTTATATCAAATTAGTGAGCATCTCCTTCACCTGCCCCAAACCTCCCCTTACACCCTCCAAATTTCAAGCCCTGGGGAGAATACTGCCCTCCACACCTCCCCAACTCCAAGGGCCCCCTCACCCACACGGCTGAGGAGCCAGGCTGGAGGGTGGGAGGCTTCAGTGCTGGCTGGCTGACTGGAGAATGACAGGCCCAAGACTCGATCTGGGCTGCATGTGCTGCCCAGACTTAACACTGCCGCAGGCCCCGGGAAATCAGGGGGAAGGGGTAGCTGGGCTTGCCCCAGCCCGCAGCCCCTTCCCTGAGCTAGCCCTAGGGGAATGGGCCGGAGCGCTGCGTTCCAGCACGTTCTTTCTATTTTTAAGGGGCCCCGGAAAGCAGCATTCCAGAGCATACCCCTATTTTTAAGGGCCCCAGAACGCTGCCTGTTTAAAAATAGGAGGCGTTCTGGGGCGTAGCCCCTTACTTTAACCTCTGGTAGACACAGACTGTCTCCCGAATTGGGGCGGCGGGAAGAGGCCAGGCTCACATTGAAATGTTTCCCCTCAGGGCATACTTTATATAGCTTTTGCCCCCTGGTGGTGCTAGTTTGTAACTTAAATTTTGTGTTGAGGGGTGGGAGGAAGAGTCATGGTTTTCTCTTTTGTTGGCCATATGGTGGTGGAAGAGTCATGGTTTTCTCTTTTGTTGGCCATATGGTGATGTCTCAGCAGACAAATCACCCTGCAGGATGATTGCAGCAGCAAGTGGCTAATAATGGCTCCAGTCCTGCACAGCATTAAGTGCTTGCCAAAGACCTAGGAGGAGCTGGTTTGCTGAGCTGATTGGTTTGGATATCTTAGAAGTCAGGCTGGAATGATTTACTCCCCTGCCACTCCCCAATATTGTCTCACAAATGTAATGAAATGTCAAGGCTTTTGAGTAGATTTCAATCCTTGTTGACTTTCCAAGGGGGTGAAATCCTAATGATAACATGAAGTAATTTCACAGAAATTGAGCTGGACTTACATTTAGAAAATAAATCTGGACTGAACTAGAAGGCCCCAAGATACACAAGCTAAACAAAGCCCATGACATAATCTACACATGGAGCTTGTTCAGAGATGCACCCAGATCCCCCAGGATAGCATGGCTGAATTATAGCTGCTCTAAATGACTTGTAAAATGCAGCAAAAATGTCATTTTTGGCTGGTGTGTTTTGCAGGCAGACAGCCCTGAAGACATGCACAGCTGGATCAAAGCAATCACTGGGGCGGTGCAGGCCCTGAAAAGTCGCCCAAGGGTAGGTCATATCCTTTCCTCTTTACATCTAACATCAATTAAAGATGTGTTATTTTTAAGCTGATCTGATTTATTTAGCAGCTTGTGCAACATTTAGTGAATTAGTTGGTTTCCAGGATGAGACCCTGCTGTGTCTGGATGTAGCTATCCCTTATCCAAAAAAAGTTTAAAAGAACCCAGAACACAAGCAAGGAGAAATCACTGTCCAGCTTGACTATGGGCAAAACCTTCAGCAGCTGCAAAAGCCAATTCAACTGAGATGTGCATAGTTTGCTTCATTCTCTCTTCTCTGTCTCACAGCATATACAATGCTAAAGTCTGGGTCTCTGAAGTTATCCTCTAGCATAGTGGTTTTCAAACTTTTCTTCCTCAGGACCCAGTTGAAAAAAATCATTTAGGCACATGATCCAACATTTACTACTTTGAGCAATGCATTACAGTCTTTTGGCAGTGGCAGCATGGGGTGCCACAACCCAGTGCCTGAGAGTCTGTGACCCAGTACTGGGTACCAGTCCTATGTTTGAAAATCACTGGGTTAGCAGGCTTAGAGCAGTTTCCACAGGAACTAACTTCCTGCTCTGTGTGTCTTTTTGCAGGAAATGTCCTTTGCAAGATCCATTTCTATGAGCAGGCCTGGGGGCTCCAGTCTTTCAAGTTCTTCGAGTCCCTCCTTGCCCCAAATAAGACACACTGGAGAGGAGAAGAAAGTCCTCTGCAAAGCCCCTTCCACTTCATCCTGGCAGCCTTGGACACCAGTGCCACAGCCAGAAGGGAAGCACCCCATGACAGAGGAGATGCATGGGAAGATGCGAGACTCAGTGTTTGTGCCAACAATGACAGAGTATGATGCTGGGTTCATGCAGCAGAGGCGCATACGGCATAGATCTGAACCCCAGCACCTTAAAGAGAAACCATTTGTGTTTAACCTGGATGACGAGAACATCCGGACCTCTGATGTGTAACTAAACACAGAGCCGCACCATGGCTCCTTTCGCCTTCTGATAGTTTAAAAGGACAAGCTCTGTTGATAGCAGTTTAGTGCACAGGTACCTTGATTACTCTACCGCAGACACATGTAGTGGTATGAGCTAACTCGAGCCAGCATCATGCTCTGCTTGTGTAGTAACCATTGCAGTGTGATGTCTGCTGAAATAGATCACATTTTGGACTCAAAGAGCTGTCTCCTCAGTGCAAGTGTGGATACATGTGCTAAGTGCTTTGAGCCAAATTGCTCTTCATGTAACACCACTTGATTCATAGAGATGAATTTGTCCTTGTTTTACCAACTAAACTCTGTCTTTCTCTCTCAAATGACACATGCTTTGGGTAGAACCACTTCCCTTGAAGGCATTGATGTCCGAGAAGAGGAAGCGGAGGTCGGAGGTCACCTATTCCTGATAGTTTCCATCCTCTGCACCCCCTGCTCCCAAAAAACCCACCTTTAACAGCCCCATTTCTTTCTTTACACCCGCACTGCCAGCGGTGAGTGTGGGAACTGAAGCCACTCTTGGAGGAAGGTAGTGAGAACTGTCAGTAGCAAAGGCAGCTCTTTGTCTTATTAGACAGACACCACTGTGACTTAGGTATTTTAAACCCATTTTGTCTCACTTTGTGCAGGCATAAATGAGGGCAGCTCAGGGTGTAAGTTGGGAACACAAGTCCCTGCATCCCCACCTATTGCCTATCCTGACGAAACAGCACCAGTTTTGGCAAATATGGTGGTTTTGAATTCTTGGAAATTGGGCAGGACAAGGTCTCATCAAAGGTACAGAGGGCAGTTAGATGCCTAGTTTTCATTGACTTTCAGTAGAAAATGGATGCTTAACTCCCATTTGTGCATTTGAAAATCTCCCCTCCCTTCCCCCCCCAGGCCAAGAAAGGAATGAATGAGTCACATTATGCAATACATGTTATTTATAAGAAGAAGGAACACTGCAACTTTAAAATTGGTTTTCTAGGAGAGCAGCTCTTCACAGTGGCCAACTAACAATTCATTAGCAAATCTTTTTTCTTTGTTGTATCTCCTTTCCTATCCATGGCCTTTATGTGATGTCAGCCTCTGGGAAGGGCACTTTGTTCAGACCTGTGTAACGCTTCAGGCACCGGTGATAACATGTTTCTTGGTATATTTATGTTTTTAAAAAAATGTGAGTCAAGGTTAGCACCACTTCTTTGCAGATGAGGTGTAACTGTATCTGTAGCAAGAATATTCTCAGGTATGTATCCAACCTTGTATTGCTTATACACGGGCACAAAGATTTCATTAAAATGTCTGAATCTTGAAGTATTAAATAATATGTACAGAAAGGTGAATATTTACAATGAAATTTGGAAGATTTGGCCATCCAACCAACATGCACTTTTGAACTTTCAGTGTAAACAAGCAGAACTCTTTCTAAGCAATGTGAACTTGGCATTAACCCATAACAAAACAAGCTGATGCACAAAGGGTGTAAATCAACATGTAGCAGTCCCTCCATAGTCAGAGTGTTTGATCTTTTCACCTAAGAAGTGGGTAAGTAATCACTAGTCTCAGAAAAGAGTTGTGTGGTCTCTAGCTATCTCTTAATTTCCTGTGGGTGCTTTTAATAGTGGCTTAGGCTGTTCTTTGCTTTTTTTTGAAGACCATGTGAAGTCTGTACAAGCCGTACACACTTCTTACATCAACAGTTCAAGGGCATCAGTGGTTCATATGCCTTTCGCTGGCTCTCTGCACAAGAATGAGTTTCATCCAAAATGAAAAGCTATCCATTAATTCCATTTGTGTGTTCAGCTGCTTCTACACCAAGCCTGCTCCCTTCTGACCCTTAGTCAGACAAAATCACCAGGGAGTCCTTGGGAGGGTTTTGACAGGGGGCACATCTATACTGATTACAGCAAATTCGCCACCGTCAGATTGATGTTTCCAGATTGACTTAGCAGTCAGTTAAGATCTAAGTTGATTTGGAAATCAGCTTAATAAAATCACCCCCTTAAGTGACATAGCACTGCATTGATGGGAATGCATTTCCCATCGGTGCAGCACAGTGAAGACACCACACTGAAGGGGAGTTAGGAAGTCGAAAGGAGTTATGCAAGCCAGTTTGCATAGCTTGCATAACTCCCATCAACTGCTGCCAAATTTCATTGCCAGTGTAGACCTGGCCTGAGTAAGGTCAAAGGATGGGGTGCTATTTATCTACAGAGGAGACTAGGGTAAACCTAACTAGATGTATCTGGGGCTAAAGCAAGTTCAAATCATCATAAATTGTTTTACGATGGACTATAGACTTGCTCTGAATAGGGTGAGGTGCGATGGTTGAAAGCTGGTGGGGACCTAGCACCCTATGTTAGTTGCTCCCTGCTCGCAAGTATGAGAGATCTTTACAGGAGGGAAAAGGCTTGCGTAAACTGCTGAAAACCCCAAATGGTATTTCATGGCCTAAACCAGATATGTGCTGGCTCTTGCCATCTCTGATAAATTGAAGTTGATACTTCAGTCTTTACTGTTACAATCAGACTGCTGCAGCTTTCTGTTTGGTATCTCATAAAGTGCAAAGCTAGCAAAGATTTCTGCAACATTTTATGGTATGACAGTTGCCATTTGCTATGTGAAGCAACACCATGCGTGCTATAATTTTACTCCACTGGAGAAATTCCCTTGTTCTGTCCTGGCCTGCACAAGGTTTAACTGCTTAAGAATTGTACTCAAGCCTCGTCCAAACTCAATTTGTGGCCAAATGGGCTTTATCATGATTTGGCCCATCAGTGTGGATAGGGTCAAATCATGCTATAACTAAATTCAAATAATATCTTCTTGTTTCTGTTTCTACTTTTACTAATGAGTTTGTTTTAAACCTACACTGGCAAGGCAAAATCCAGATTTAAACTGTACTTAGTTAAGCCCAGTTAAATTGTTTCAATACCTTTTGTGCAGAGCTACAATCTCTCTTGATCTCAGATATCTGTAGGGTGCCTGCCACTCTGTTGTTTAGGGTCTGATCGATTTTACAGTATGAGCCAGGACTGGAGACAGGGGATCCAAGATAAAACAAACAAGGAGTCCTGTGGCACTTAAAGACTAATTTTTTAGTCTTGAAGTGCCACGGGACTCCTTATTTGTTTTACTGAACTAGGCAAATACAGCTACCCCTTTGAAACTTGGGATCAAAGATGAACTTTGAACCTTTGCTGCATTCCGTGGACTTATTTTCCTGTCTCTTGACCCTGACTGTTCAGTCAGGTGCGTGCATAATGTATGCTACTGTTATGGGAACAGCAATGGTAACAATGCTACCACTAGAAGCACACTCTCTAAAATATTTATGATGGGAGAAATCCTCTTTCTAACAGTGGACATCAGACACATGTGGCTTAGCCCACCATGTTCTTCAAGGTTGTACTGTACATTAAAAGACAACTGAAGGCTATCTAAGGAGAAGGGAGGATGGCTTAAAAACCTGTTCCCTCCTGAATCACCAGAGAAAGAAATTAAAGAGGCTTTTGCATGCCTTGCTTAGGTTCCATGCTTTCAGATTCTTGTAGAGTTGAGGATGCAGTGCTTTAGAGAAGAGATTCCAGCTTCAGAATTGTTAAAGTAATATCTGGTAAAGACACATATATCACTATGACTGTAATACAGTCTGAATGTAGTTGTACCTTTCTCTTGATAAGAGCATGTTTTAACAATGTTACATGCTTAGGATGGCAGATTTCAGGAATCCACATGTAATTCTTTTGCTGTTCTATTTTTCAGTTCTAGTCAAAACAAATGTGTACTTTTGTCTTTCCTGCAAACCTGTGTAAAATACTCAATAGCGTCTCCTACTTCAGGTAGATCAGTTCAAAAAATGGGTTCTGTGGGAGGCATTGGGAAATGTTGAAACTATGCCTATGAATTAGAATTCATGTAAATGGTAAAGTAAAAATGTTCTATTATTAATTGTAGGAGTCTACATTTAAACTGTACCCTCCCTCCCCCGGGGTTTTATTTGCACTAATGCCTTTTTTTATTGTGGTGGGTTTGGGTGTTTTCAGCTGGCTTGCTGTTTGGCTAATAAGACATCCTTCCTTGACTGTATGTAGCCATTTGATGTGATTGTGAATATAAAGCTTAAAGTGGCAGCCCTGAGTGGCATCACTGAGACTTATTGCTAGGAGGGAGAACATTAATTAAGGAGGGACCATAGTTAAGGCTGTACAAAGCTTTGAAGATGCAAAGTGCTATAAGCATTTCTAAAGAACTGTTACAGAAAGGGGTCTGAGGGCCTGGAATGGCCAAGCCTGAGATGATTGCATAGACCAGATTGATTGTCCTGGAGCGAAGCAACCAGTGGCTTTAGTGTTCTTGCTATATTCCCTTTTCTCTTTTTCTGTCTTCTCCCCAACCACAGAACACCACTGAGACTGGTTTCAAGGTCCCAGGATAGTGGCAGAAGAATGTAAAACAAAAAATGTATCTTGGAAATTAATTCATGTTCACTGTGCTAAAATAGCACTGCCACCGTTCATGTTATTCCCCCAGCTCTGATGTCCTCCACTTGTACACAGTGAATTCCCACAAAATGGAATGGACAACATTGTAGAGGCCAAACTGTGTGATCAACGTAGAGCTTTGCAGCACTTTTAAAATAAGTAATATAGTTTAAAATGTGTCTTTGCCCCCTTGCAGAGTCTTGCTTTTGTACAGGTGTACAGTCATGCGACTGACCTTGTGCAAAGACCACCTTGGAAATGTGTGGATCCCAAGGATTGATTTCTCCAGATTTAGTAGACAAAGTGGTGCAGACTTAAGGTAACTTGTATGGGAAGAATGTTGTGAGAAAATGTTTTTTTCATTTTGTTCTGTGTTTGTATTTTATATGAAGACATCAAAATGGCTTCAGCCATTTTTGTTATTTGCCATGTATTTCAAGTGCCCTTAGACTGGGGTGCCTCTTCTCCATAGAGGCATTTACATCTAACTCTTACTGTGCTTACTTGAGAACAGAACCTCTTGATCATGTACATGTTGATACTAACTAATGGGGATGGCATAAAATGTCCTTTTTCCTAAAGGAAACTATAAGCAATACATTTTCATATGAAATTCCAGTCACTTTTTCATGTTAGCAGCTGGGGCACAGCTCAGGATCCTGAAGATCTTTTGGGGGTAACACACAATATAGGAAGACAGAATTAGTAAAGAACCTTTAGGATTTTCTACAGCTATTTTTTTCTTTCTGATCAGTCCCCAAACAGTTTCTTAGAGTGAAGGTTAGCATTCCAGATGTGCCAAGATTGAATGAAGTGCAAGTCTGGAAAAAAAAAAAAATACATCTTTACACCTTGGACTTTTAATACTTTTGTGACTTACTTGTGCATTTGATTGTGATATTTGCACCAATAATTCTCAGCTGTGAATTGCACTCATGTGAAGATGACTTTTGTGTGCATGAAAATCTTTTAATGCTTCTCACTTTCTATTCTGTACCATGTAGTGAAAAAACTTTTATTGCTTGTTTTATAGTAAAAAAAAATGTGAGATCTTTAAAAAAAATCCATACTTCGTGTTTTTATTTGTGTTCTACCATTAGCGCTTTTAAAAACTCTTTCCAAGATAAGTGCAGTGGCTAACATGTGATGCATAGGGGAAAAAAAAGCAGCTGTCCTGCACCTCTTCCAACCATGCCCGTGTAAACTCCTTGCAACAATCATTTCCTGTATGATAGCACAGTGTCTTGCAAAATAGGGCCCCAACCTAGCTAATCCAACCCTATGATTCTATTCTATTCTATTCTAATCTCTGCACTACAACAGTGGTTCTCAACCACTGTGTCCGGACACATTTTACTGTGTGTCACCACATAGCAGTAGGTGTGTTCCAGAGAGCTGGGGAAATGGCCTGGGGGTGGGGTGGGCTGGTGTGTTCTGTAGAATTGCAAGATGCCACCAAGTGTGCTGTGACCTGCAAAAGGTTAAGAGCCACTGGACTACAGTATAAATGTTACCTCACCATGCTTGGTATGTGCCCTGAAACATGATGATTTACACCACTTTGGATAAATATCCTCTCTTATCTAAGCACAGATTTCCTCCTCATCTCTGTACCTCCTTACTATTTTTCTAATCCTACCTGTGCTCATCTCATGAATGGAATGGTTTACAAACTTTTTTCAGGGGTGGGCCCTACAAATTTCCAATGGTGATAGACTCCTTTGGAAATCTTAGACACTGTCAGCTACCACCTGGCTGAAAATGACTGCACTAATCCATGCTGGCAGTCAGCTCCATGGAGGTGGTGTGATTTCAGATAGGACCCTGGATTCTCATTCTTGCACAGTTACTGACTTGAGTCAGTGGGACTTAGGTAAATCCTTTGGTCTGCTCTGACTTTCAATGCAATTGGGACTGTGTACTGTAAAAACATACTGAACCAGTGATGTCCATGGACAATAAAGTCCCATTTCCAGCTCCCCCTGCACAACTGCTCCACTGAGAAGGTTAGCCCAAAGCCTATATATGTCTAGTATATATATATGCACTGCCCCCATTGACAGCTGCAGTCCATTAGCATCCCCCAGGTCCTACCTCTCCATTCATAGACTTCAAGCCAGGGGCCTGCAGCATTTTACAAAGCTTCTTCAGTGAGGAAACAAGCTCCAGGCTCAATGAGGTCAGTGCCCAAACTCCTGCAGAGGGCTGACAGGCAGAGGCAGCTTTTGGGGTAGGTGAAGCAGGCAGCCACCTAGGGCTCCAAGCAGTACGGGGTCCCGTAGCAGTTGCCTGCTTCGCCTAACCTAGCACTCACAGGGTGGTGGGTGAGTGGGGGGCAGTGGACCGCTGGGGCCAGAAGCTGTGCCGGTTGACTGACCTCCCAGCCTCTCTGCAACGGGAGGGAGCAGAGCAGCACTCCCTGCCTATCCCCAGCCAGCTGCCCCCCTCCCCCCCAAGGGGAAGGAGGACAGAGGCCGGTGTGGAGCTGTGGCTTGCGGAGATGTGGCCCTGGAGCGCCACTTCAAAGAGTTCAGGCTGCTTCACCCCCAGCCACCCCAGGGCTGAACAGAGGCTGCCTTGCCCCCAGGCCATGGATCAGGACAGTTCTGGCCTGGGGTGGCCAGGGCTGAAGCAGCCTGAACCCTTTGAAGTGGCTGTTCCAGGGCCCTGACCCCACAAGTTGCAGCTCCATGCTGGCTGCTCTCCTCCTCTGGAGAGGTGTGGTCAGCTGGGGGTAGGCAGGGAGCGCTGCTCCACCCCCACTGCAGAGAGGCCTCGCGGACAGCACAGCTTCTGACTCCAGCAGTCCTTGGCCCCCCACTTTCACCCCACGAGTGCTAGGTTCTGTGGTGCCTTCCCTCTGATGGGGCCATGGGGGGGGCAGAGCCATGGAGGGGGCAGTGGCAGGGAGTTGGGACTGGGGTGGCACTTAGGGCTGCAGGGGGGCTGGGACCATAGTGAGGGTGGCAGTGGGGACCCCACAATGGCTTTTTGCCTAGGGCCCCCAATTACCTAAGGCCACCTCTGGTGACAGGGCAGTTACTACCTCACAAGCATGTGTGTGGATGGGGTCACCTGGTTCCTTGTATAAGCAGCAGTGCCCTCACCAGGAGACCTTGCACATGCAGCCCCGGGCTGGGCACATGTGATGGCTTCTGGGTGTGAGTAGTGCCCTGTGTGCACTGACATTATCGCCTTAGCCACAGCCCGCCGGAGCACTGATCACCAACACCGCCCTGGGAGAGCTGTCCTGCCTGGAGACCAGCAGCTTCCCCAGGACTTGAAATTAGAGGGGTGAGCACTAAATTGGTATAACACTGTTACTTGCTGACAATTGGGGGGTGTTGGGAAACTCAGGCAAGGTGTAGGGGGGTATTGGGTGTGCTCACTAATTTGGTATAACACTGTTGCTAGCTGACAGCTGAGAGGTGCTGGGAAATTCAGGAGGAGTGTAGGGAGTGTTAGGAAAATACCCCAGCTTTCTTCTCACCCAAGAGTGACTATGGGCATGGATGCTCTCCTGTAAACATAGCTACTGCCACTTGCTGGGCTGGTCATGATGTCAATGGGAGAGCTCTCTCCCAACTGCACCATAAGGCTACAGAGCATCCCTGCCTGCAGCTTGACCAGGACTAGAAATTTGGGGGGGGGGTGTTGGGGTGCTCACTAGATTGGTATAACTGTTAGTGGCTGACAGCTGGGGGGTGTTGGGAAGTTCAGGGGAGGTACAGGGGTG
>ML681972.1:39255425-39272201 GCA_007922195.1 Podocnemis expansa | reverse complement strand
ACTGTTACTAGCTGACAGCTGGGGGGTGTTGGGAAGTTCAGGGGAGGAACAGGGGTGTTGGGGTGCTCACTAATTTGGTATAAGGCCCTTAGTAGCTGACAACTGGGGGTGTTGGGAAGTTCAGGGAAAGTATGGGGGTGTTGGGGTGCTCACTAATTTGGTATAACTGTTACTAGCTGACAGCTGGGGGGTGTTGGGAAGTTCAGGGGAGGAACAGGGGTGTTGGGGTGCTCACTAATTTGGTATAACTGTTACTAGCTGACAGCTGGGGGGTGTTTGGGAAGTTCAGGGGAGGAACAGGGGTGTTGGGGTGCTCACTAATTTGGTATAACTGTTACTAGCTGACAGCTGGGGGGTGTTTGGGAAGTTCAGGGGAGGTACAGGGGTGTTGGGGTGCTCACTAATTTGGCATTAGGCCGTTACTAGCTGACAGCCGGGGGGTGTTGGGACAACCCCTGCCGAGGCCACCACCCCAGCTGGCGGCCGGTGGCGGAGGCCTGGTGCCCGGCTGGAGGAGAGGCGGGGACGCAGGGGTGTCGGCGGGCGCCCTGCCCGTGGCGGGGAGGGGTCCGGGCGGGCTTTAAAGCGAGGCGGGCAGGGGCCGCGGCTCGCACCCCGCGCCGAGCCATGGGCGGGTGCCGGGGCGCGCTGCGCTGGGGGCCGCTGCTCCCGCTCCTGCTCCGGCTGGCGGCCGCCCGGCTGGCCGAGCCACCCCCGCACCCGGCCGCGGTGCCGGCGGCGCCCTGCCCGGCCGCGTGTGACCCGGCGCGCTGCCCGCTGCCGGAGCCGCAGCCCTGCCTGGCCGCCGGGGGGCTGCTGCAGCCCGACCGCTGCGGCTGCTGCTGGCGCTGCGCGGCCGGCGAGGGGCGGCGCTGCGCGGCCGGCGGGCTCTGCGCCCAGGGGCTGCGCTGCCAGCGGGGCACCTGCCTGTGCGCCGCCTCCCCCCGGCCCGTCTGCGGCAGCGACGGCCGCAGCTACCGCAGCCTCTGCCAGCTGCGGGCCCGGAACCGGCGGGCGCGGCTGCGGAAGGCGCCCCCCGCCATCGCCGTGCAGCAGGGCGGCTGCGGGGAGCCAGGTAAGGGAGCGGGAGGCGGGCACGGCCTCCCCTCTGCCTCACCGGCCCGGCAGGGCGTTGAAAATCCCTGGGTTTGGCTGGCTTTTTACTCACGGGGGCTAAAGGATGCTGGAGCACCCTGTTTTTAGGGGCGAGCGTTCCGGGGCCCCCTAAAACCAGCCGAATGTGCCATTAATACTGCTTTTTCTCCATGTGTCCTCCTTTCCTGACTTCTTCATCCTCCTTTCCATGCTTTGGTATTTAGGTAAGGGAGAGGCTCACCCGGCTGCCCCCCTCCCCAACACAGCCCCCCAAGGGTACCACCGGCAGCCACCCAGAGCTCCCAGCTTCTTCTCCCCATGGCCAGCCTCTTCCCTTCCTGCCCTGCCACCAGCTGCCAACCAGCCCAGCATGTACCACCTGCCCTTCTGCTACCCTCTCCTCTTCCTTGCTTGCCGGTGCCAGCTCTTCTCATCTCTTTTGCACTCCCAGGCTGCTGGTTTCTCTCTTCCTTCAGAGCATCTGACCAAGTGGGATTTTCTTCCACGAAAGCTCATTCAATAAATAAATGTTAGTCTTTAAGGCTATGTCCACACATACATCATTATTTCAAAAATAACCCATTTCAAAATCAGTTATTTTGAAATAAAGTCCTTATTTTGAAATAAGTTAATTTGAATTAACAGTTTGTTAATTCGAAATAAGGGAAAGCCTGCTTTCAAAATAGCCATTGCTTCAAAATGGTTATTTCAAAACAAGGCCGTTCAAACATGTTGTTTCAAAACAATGGTGGTGTTTCAAAACAACATGTCTGAATACCATTGTTTTGAAACAACGGCTATTTCGATTAGGTGCGAGGTTTAACGATTTTGAAATAATGGTGCGTCGTGTGGACATGCCGCTTCTTATTTTGAAACAACCTCTGTTCTTTCAAAATAAGAAGCCTGTGTGGACATACCCTAAGTGCCACAGACTCCTTGTTTGTTTTACTGACCTAGGGTTGCCCCTTTGGATCTTCTCTGCCCTAGTTATCTCACACTCTTCCTTTTGTTCCCTTCTCTCTGACTTCTCTTTATGGGAGAGCCCATGGTTCTCTGTGCTTGCCTTTCACACCTGTTTCCCAGTGGGGCAGGGATCGTGGAATAAATGAAGTTTCGCAGCCAGCATTAAAATGCTACGTCTCCCTAAGGGCCAATTCTGGAGTGAAGGATCCTGCAAGGAACAGAAGCATATCAGTATGGGTTTGGGTTTTTGAGCTCAGCAATGGGATTGAACAGAAGCAGCAATTGGGGGGGGGTAGCCTACAATGAAACAGATATTCTGGAATAACTGTGCCCATATGGGGGCTCACAGTGAAATAATTGTTCCAGAATAGCTATTTCAATGGCAAGCCTTTAGGCAGATCTTTATGAAAGAGTTCCCGTTTAATTTGTGAGTGCAGCATTTGTTTAAAACCAAACGTGATTGGTGATGCTGATTAATACAGTGGGGTGAAACAGTTTCCAGCCTCTGCAGCAGTGAGCTCTTGCATGGCAAATAAGGAAAGCCAGTTTTAACTGAATGCTTTGGTGTCTAGTTTCTCCTCAGTATGTTTGCTTTGCTCTAGTTCTCCCTGAAAATTAAGATGCTCTTGGGGAGGAATCCAGACTGTGACTCCCAGAGCCTGAAGACAAACCAGTTCAACTAAGTTAACAGTCTTCTACTTGAACAGTGCACTGAATGGAATCTAGTCAGTAGGAACCCACCTTTCACTGCCAGCCGTGACTTAATGTTAAAATAAACATAGGGGAAGAGAATTACTGAACTTAATATTCTTCGTATATGATTCATCTAATGACATAGCATCCGCTCCCCTGCTGCCCCAGGGTGAAGTGTAAAATCCCTAGGATCTTTGCCTGTGTTGCCTGGAGAGGGAAAACTCCTTCTACACTTCAGACATAATGATAGGTACAACCACGTGCCTACAAAAACCGTGTTGGAGTATTATCCCAGCTATGCTACGTATTGTCTCATTTATGATTGTGTCCAAGCAAATTGTATCGACCTCATTTATTTTCTGGACTGTGAGTAAAGAGCTAAAACGATGCAGAATAACATTGAAGAATGGAGGAGAGGACAGGTGTTCTGGGTGATCAGATGGTTCTCAAAAGCCTTTGTGTGTGAGATACAACCTATAAGCTTGTGGTGGTGGCAGTGGTGAATATGAAAATTGTGGCAGTTTACAAAGCTCCAGTCAGGATTCGGTCCTAGTTTGCTAAGTTAAGACTATGTCTTGTTCAAAGAAAGATTCATAATTGGCTTGAAAATGAGCAGCTAGAGCTTTATATAGTGAGCGTCTGAGAAGCACGTCAGTGGCCGTGCTTTGCTGTAATGATCTGATGTGTAGCGGAAAATGATAAACAGAAATTAAAACCTTTGCTCCTAGGCTCCTTCTATCCTGACAGCCTGAGGTACAAGTTTAATTTTATCGCTGATGTTGTGGAGAAGATTGCACCGGCTGTTGTCCATCTTGAGCTCTTCCGCAGGTAGGGATGCCTAACTAAGGCTGTTGGTTTTAAACTGTTTTATAATGAATGTGCTGGTAGAGGTGACTGAGAGCACTTTTTGCAAACCTCTATAAATGACGGTATGGAAGCAGCAGTGAAGGATCTCATTCATGAGCATTTTAATAGACTACTATGTGGAAGAAGAAGTCTGTGAAATTGTCTTCTTTTGGATGTGCCTGAGATTGGCACAGAGAACTCCCATCAGGATCAGGTTATGCATGTAAACACCATTTACACTGAGAGGGGAGTTCTGTGCTGTTGTTGTGGATGGTAAAACAACGCTATAGGTCATAGAAATCTAAAAATGTCACTCCAAGAGGTGTAAAATGCAAGATCAGAAAGCCTGACTCTTGTAAGCAATGCTATTTTGTTTATCATTGTTTAATAGGGACAGTCTGTAATCTGACCTAAACATTAGCTTTTGTAAAAATGAGCAGCTGCAAAACCTAAAAATAATGTAAATGCTTCTGTGAATTACAAAAAAAAGTCCCCTCCAGCATCTCCAGTTCAAATATCGCAGCACTGGGTAAGAGTGTGTGAAACAGAAAGTAATGCAGATAAGAAATATGACTTTAAAAAAGTGTTTTTGCCTAGTTTCATTGACCAACATGAGGATGAAGAAAAACTATAAAGAAAGAGCATAACAGGTGAAAAATACAAACTTTTCATTTTAGTAACATAATGTAGTTGATGTAACACAGGATTTTTGCTCTCCAAGCATCCTTGTTGATCAAGGGCCATTCATGTTGGCAACCTCTGCTGTAGTGTTTAAGATGTCCCCAGTCCTGTTCCTTCTCCTTAAAAAGAGAGAGAGAGAGAGAGAGAGAAGGGGCTAGGTATGCTGGTATTGTGAGGTTTATAGTCAGAAAGCCTCCTTTTCAGGGTGCAGCTTGGTACTTATTGAGACTTGCAGCAACAACATAACTGTTTTATTGTCCAGGGTGTCCTACTCAAGCCAAGAAGTTCTTGTGTCCAGTGGTTCCGGATTCATAGTGTCAGAGGAAGGACTGATTGTTACCAATGCACACGTTCTCACTGATAAGCAGAGGATCCAAGTGGAGCTCAAGAGTGGGGAGAAGTATGAAGCTAAAATCAAAGATGTTGACCACAAGTTGGACATAGCCCTGATCCAAATATATCCTGATGTGAGTATGACCAAATTTCCTGGAGAGGAGCTTCAGATAGGGAGGCAGAAAATAAACTGAGGTTTAAACTCAAAGCTGGTGCATTTATGTGAAAGGTAGGTGGTGATCTTTCCTCCATAAGGTTTAGTGGGGCAGACTGCTGTAATGGTGGTATGGGGGGAAGCATAACTGAAATCTTTTTTTGGGCACAGAGTTTCAGAGCTGCTGCACTGTACAGAGGTTGGTCCTGCCCAGTTAGAGTACATGCCCTGTATCTCTGCCTCCAAGCTACCCCCATTTAGTAGCAGCAAAAAGATGCTGATTTTTTTCAAATAACTTTTAGTTATACTAATAAAGGAATTAGTTCTGTTCTAAATACATATGTAATAAAACCCAAAACACTCCAAACCTTCCACCTTCTTAGAATAAACCTCTCTTTTGCTGTGCAGTTTATATTTCTATGTGAGGTGTGTGGCTGTAAGGGACTCTGGGTCTCCCTGTGGCAGTTAGTTGGGGATGATCTGCTTGATCTGTATTTACTAAAAATCCAAACAAAACAAAAAGACCTTTGTAAGGCCACAGAAGGAAAGTAACTAAATGTAGAAGATTGTTCTTATTATTTTCATAAGAAAACCATTTTCACAGCTGTATTTAAAAATTCCTGAATGCTAATGGTTGTTGACTGGTTTGTCAATACGATCTATATTGTGACTTTTTTTTTTAAGCTGAACTCCTGATTGAATTGAAGGAAAGGTCTACTTAAAAATCAGTATGGTGGCATGGCCTTAGTATATCACACTTAAAAACTGGTGTACAGCAAAGAAGAGGTGCAACAGGCATTCAGCACAGAGGTTCTTTCCAAACCATGAAAGGAAAAGAATGGCCAATATTTCTGATCGGGGCATGGGCAGCAGTAGACAGCTCTTGTGTGTTTTAAATATTAGGGAAGCTGAGTGTCAGATGCTATGAACTTTATTCCATTATATGGCAAGACAAGACACAATGTGATCAAGTGAGGAATCTGTCACTCCCACTTGTGGAGGAATAGGAAATTCTGTCAAAGACTTACCATTAACAAAGTGTGTGAGGCAGGGGTTGGATAGAGGAAGTTGCTAGTTGAAATGGGGCAAATGGTCACATTTTTTTAGTGTTATCCAGAGAGTCTTTTTACACATGAAAACCCTACATATGTACTCAAAAAACTGTGAAGGTGTGCATCCAATCCATGTTGCCATATTGGTACCTGGGCAATGTGTAGTTCCGTGTTAGTGAGAAGGCTAGTATGTGGTGGAAATCTTTCACTTGACATCCTGGTGCCTAATCACTATTTGCTGCTTCCTATGCTCACCTGTGCCAGGAGCAATTAGCCCTTAAGACAGGGGTCTCAAACTCAAATCACCATGAGGACTGCATGAGGACTGGTACCTTAGCCCAAGGGCCGCACCACTGGAACCTTTTCATACAACAGTATTGCAAATGTCAGTAACGATAGCATCATTGCGGGCCGTAGGAAATAGCTTTAGGGGCCGCATATTTGAGACGTCTGCCTTAACGTAACATGCCCTCAAGGATTCAAAATAGGTGCTGATCTGAATGAACTAGGCAGTACAAAGACATCTCCTTTACTTCAGTGTTCAGTAGTTAAACTTAGGAAGCCTGAACTTCAGAATGTGTAATAACAACACTTGAGCACCTGCTCTGCTGCCAACTGGAATAGCTCTGTCTCAGGCTCCTGCACTAGCCAAAGGAAACCAGGTTTAACAATAGTTGACTAATGTCATGGTTCTGGCTTCTCCTTTCCAGATTGCCCTCCCTGTGTTACTGCTGGGAAGATCTTCTGACCTGCGACCTGGGGAGTTTGTAGTGGCGCTGGGCAGCCCCTTCTCCTTACAAAACACCGTAACAACAGGAATCATCAGCAGCACTCAGAGAGGCAGCAAGGAGCTTGGCCTGAAGGACTCTGACATGGAATACATTCAAACAGATGCCCTCATCAATGTAAATGCCAAGTCAAGATTTCTCTTTGGAGGGTGGGGACTGTAGGCACGTCCACTCGGCTCAGTTTTCTTTCATTAGATTTAACTGGTATTCCCAAGAGAATGATACACAAACTTTCCACTGTGACCCATGCTGCATGTAACAGAGACAGTCTCAGGAATGCCTCTCCCATTTGCGTTCACCTCACTTTTGTGTGGCATTTCTGAGGAAAGCAATGAGCATTGGCTCTGGTTTCTCTCACTGCAGTTAAATGGCTGGAAATAAAACAGAGTCCCAGCTACTCCACTACTGTATTACACACAGACTCCATAACCATAAATGTGTCTTGGAGGAGCCGTATTCTTTTCTTCTCACTGTTGGGTGGCTCATGAGTGACTGAAAGTTAGATGCAACCATCTCTGTGCAGCAAAGTTTGGTCAAAGATCTCCCATGGTGTGTTATTTCTATGAGATATTTTCAGTGGTAAAGAGCCTTTACTTGCACAATGGCCTTGCTAAATGGTCCGAGGCCTTCAGTGCTCATTCCCTGTAAGAGGTTACACTACCTGGCAAGGACAGCCAGAAGGACTTTTGGCCTGACTATTCCTCTGTGCAGCTGCAAAGGGGGAGTTGTTTCTTGCAAAAAGGGAAGGCTCCTAAACTATTCTGCACCTTTATACGTTGTGGTATTTTATCAGGGAGGGGTGATCTCAGTATGACTGTAATGTCCTCTCCAATTATTTTTTTTTTCCAGTATGGAAATTCAGGTGGGCCCTTGGTAAACTTGGTAAGTTTCCCTCTTTGGTGCCAGTCGTTACCTGTTTCTAAAGTTCCTCTTAGTTTCCTTTTATTTGTTGACAAGCATTCTGTGTGAACTTCTGTTTTCTTTACTGTAGCTGCTGGTAGAATAGAGGTATTTAACTGATAGTGTCATCATGTGAAGTTAAGCCCCGTGTCCAACCACATGAAGACTGAATTCTCTTTTCACTTATAGTTAGACCTGATGTAATATTTTTGTATAGAAAGTTTGGACAAACACAAACTATTTTAACTGAAAAATTGGAAACAATATTTTCATCGATATCTTTGTGGAAAGATTTTTCCACAGAAAACAGACTCTTCTGTGGAAAACCTTTGTTTAATTGAAAACCAACTTTTTATTGAAAAACTGTTATGATAGAAAAGCTTTCCCACCATCTCTGCTTACGATGTCAAAAATCAGGAATAGTTCCAATGAGTCCAGAGGGATTATATGGTAAGTGAGAGGAGATTCAGGTTCTATCTTCCACACAAGTGCACTCAAATTTAAATTTCTGGTGGATTCTAAATATATTTAGTGTTTTGTTTTGCACTATAATACACGTGTTGTGTCTGTTTCAAATGAACTGATCTGAGCTGCTGTTGTTTCAAACATTGGGAGAGCTCTTATTTTAATCTGGGAATGCTTTTGAAAATTTAGTTACCATCCCAAACGTTATTATATCCCTGGGATACTGTCTACATCTAAAACTCCAGGAGCACGTGTGAGAAAGCAAAATTCCAGTTCCAATTCTCCTTTAACAAGCTCTCCAGAGGGATGGCCTAGGAATGCCAGTATTTGTGTTACAGACTGGACACTTTACAACAAAGCCAGACTTGCTAAAGAGCTCAGCTGTATAGAAAATCTGGGCCTGAATGTGCTTAATTCACAGCTGAGAAACTGCACCTTCTGAACCATGGCTGCAGCTGTAGGGTGTGCTACTTAACAAACTTTCCACTTCAAACACTATCCTTTTCTTGGTGAGAATGAGCAGTGGACAGGATGCTGCTGGAGCTACTTAACATGTGTTCAGACCTGCCAGATGCTGAGCAGCCACAAATCCCATTAACCTGACCAAGAGTAGAATTTGTCTGCCATTCCGCGGGATGAGGCTGTGCTAAGAAGGCAGAAGAAATGTCTGCTGGTAAATGGCAGGGCAAAGACATGGAAACTATTAGCACTGCCCTGTATTCTTACTCCTGGTATGTGGATTTGCTGTGGTAGATTCCAGCTAGGCTGCTTCAAATGCTTTGCTGAGGTGCTGGCCTCTGGTCATACCATTCTGAACTTGCTAATATTGTGGCTTCCACTTGCTCTAACAACCTCTATTCAATACAAACAAAGAGTTCTGTGGCACTTACAAGACTAACAAATTTATTTATTGCATGAGCTTTCATGGGAGAAAGTTCCATTTCATCAGACACTTTGAAGATGGGGAACTTACAAACTGCAAGCAAAATAAATGCAGGAGAGTGTTTCCCATCTTCAAGCATCTGACAAAGTGGGATTTTTCTCCCACAAAACCTCATGTGATAAATAAATTTGTTAGTCTTTTAAGTGCCACAGGACTCGTTTGTTTTGCTGAACTAGACTAATATGGCTCCCCGTTTGAAGCTCTTATCAGACATCCCAAAGCCTAATATTTAGGTGTGCCAGAATGCTTCATAGATCTAAGTCTCTCCTTACTTCATTTTCAAGTATGAGACTTTACACTTATTTGTATTCACCAATGTAATCAAAGGGTGTTAGTTACGCTTCCCTTCTGTGATAGCACTTGTATGACTGTGTCGTGTTAACCAGTGCTGCGGTATACATAGCCTTACCCTGGTCCCTTTACATGGCCCTGTTGCAGTGTTTCCCAACCAGTGTGCCATGGCTCACAGGTGTGCCATCAGGCCTGAGCAGGTGTGCCACAAAATTTTTTGGAAAGTTACTCAAAGAGCTCTGGATTGGCTCATTGGCTCATGAATATTCATGAGTTCATTTGGCAACTATATGGTGGTGTGCCTCAAATTAATTAAAGGTTGCAAGGTGTGCCAGGGGAGAGAAAATGTTGGGAACCACTGCCCTATTGTCATATGGCCAATTAAATTTTCAATCCCACTCTGGCAAGGAGTGGGTCAGTTTTGCTTGGCACCTCAATACCTTGGTACATTGTTGGCTGTTCTTCCAAACCTGGCACCGAAAGTGCCCCATCAGAGGTGTTGTGTAGGCCAGCTCTGGTTACTCTTGCTGCAATCTCTGTAACAGAATGGTGAAGTTGTGGGGATAAATACGCTGAAGGTAACAGCTGGCATCTCCTTCGCAATCCCAGCTGACCGAATCCGTCAATTCCTAGAAGAATCTCATGAGCGGCAGGTGAAAGGTAGGAGCATTGTGTTTTGCAGATGATTAGACCGTTTGTGATGCTGTTTAAGCTCTTATGCACACTTTGATGTGGGTGTAGAGGGAGGTATGGCTGCATGACAACTACATTGAATGAATACAATGAAACACTCTAACCTGGGGAGGTATTTCCCATGTCCTGCACACAGCCTAACATACCATTTTAGTTTTCATTAGTCATCATTGCCGACATTACTAGCCCTGGCAGAATATTATCTTCCTAATGTGCCAGTTAATTCTGATTAACTGATCTTTGTGTGGGAGTGATTAGAACATGGCTCTGTTAGATAGATATAAAATTTCCCTGTAGCAGAATATGGGGCAGACCCATATCATGTGGTAAGGTGTTAAGAATGCAGCCCTGGTGGGGACTAGGAGCACACAGGAAATTTGATTTGGATGCAACATGCCATATTAGAGCAACAGTTCCCAGCTGTCCCAGACAGACAGTTGTGCCCGCAGCAGAGTGTTGGACCTGCGGCTGATGTGCACTTACTGTTTGATGGGAGTTGTGGTTTCTCCTTGGTACCCAAATTCCCCTGGGAATGGAGAGCTTGGAATAAATGTGCATGGGTTTGTGTGCTCTTAAAACAAACCTAATACATTATGTTCTGAGTCTAGTTGTATGGGGTGGAATGACAGGCTGGCCAATGGTCAGAATAGTATGCAGCTTGCCACTGGGTGATCTGAGCTCCTGGCTCAGCTTGACACATTTTGAGAGGAGCAGGAGTTTGTGCCCTATGGGGCAGGGAGAAAACATCTTTCTTCAGTCTGTGTTCAGCATGGCAGGGGTAGTGAGGAGCCAGGTGTACTGGGGACTAAATGAGGCTGAATGAGGACTCTCTTTGGAGAGACAGCTGTGCAGGAAGTCTATGGAAAATGGGATAAAGACAAAATTGCAACCCACTCATACCAGCTAGATGCACGCTGTGCTGTAGCGAAGTATCCTGCTCTTAGGCTATGTCCACACAAGGCTTTTATTTCGAAACAATGACCGTTGTTTTGACATAAAAGTTGAGATGTCCAAACAACGTTTCTTTATTTCGAAATGACGGGACTCTGTCATTTCAAAATAACGTCCGTCATTTTGGAACAATAAAATCTCGCTTGAAATCAAAATAGCTGTTGTTTCAAAATGGTTGTTTTGAAACAATGCCATTCGGACATGTTATTTTGAAATAACGGTTATTTGTATATATTGGGTGGGGGCATGGCCCAGCGAGGGGGCCATGTTGCCACACATCCCATGCTGCCCCTCTCCTGAAGCGAAATAGCAAGTCCTGTGTCCAGACATGCTATTTTGCTTTGAGGTTTTCCCTTATTTCGATTTAATATTTCCTTATTTTGATTTAAGTTATTTCAAAATAAGAATTTTATTTCAAAATAACTCATTTCCAAATAACCTATTTTGAAATAAGAGTTTACGTGTGAACATAGCCTTAGTGGCTGGCCTGTAACCTAGCCCTTGTTCTAGTTAGTATATCTAAAGATCTTCACATGCTGCATTCTGCAGGTTCCTCACAAGCATGTTACTTACTTCAGAGGTCACCAAGCCACTCCCTCAATTTATCCCCTCCCTGTGTGTCTCTGTCCCATCCTCCAGGAGTTTCCATCTCATGTAATATGAGAAGTGCATCCTCAATGCTGGTTCTAGGATTTATATTTATTATGAACTCATTACCGTGTGTGTCTGTGTGTGTGTCTGTGTCATCACAGCTGGCAGACAGTGGCAGTCTTTGCAGAGTTATAAAGGGATGTCAGAATCCCACTCCCTTCTCCCCACCTTTGCAAACAACCTTTACTACTGTGCTTCTCTTGTGACCTACACAGTCCTGCATGTCCAATCATAGTCCTGTTCCCACAGCCCTTGCAAGGGTGAGATTTGCTGTTGAAGGGTCTGATCCAAAGCCCCCTGGTGTTGGTGTAAAATCATAGCTGTTCTGCTTTCTGCTGACTTCACTGGGCCCATAGTTCCATTTTCTGATGTAAACATTTTAGTAATCTTAAACTATACCAACTATGTGGCAATTTCTATTCAACATTATCATTCTAGAAGTTGCTCTTAAAATGACCCAATAGCATTTAACATTGGAGCTGTTTTCCCAGCTTCTAAGCCCTGTTTTCCCTTGGATTTTCCAAGTAAATTCCTGATATTCTGCAGATATACTTAGGCTGTGTGTTCTTTGATTTCCTGAATGTTGACTCTGTCCTAGGGATGATTCGCCCTAAGAAGAAATACATGGGATTCCGAATGCTTCCCCTCACTTTTAAGTAAGCTTTGTTTTCTTCACTTGAGATTCATGTAGCGTCTCATGCAATTGGTGGAACTGGGGTGACTCCCAGCTCGAGGAGATATCTTGCACTAGTTTTGATTGAGCAAACACAATAAAAAGATTGTAGCTATGTTGGCACAAGTAGCAGGATGGGCTAACTGACCTGACTCTGTGCTTAGCACCTTGGAGAGCTGCATATTCGAGGACAGTTGGCCTCTTTCACTTCTCACACCACCACAGTGACACACTATTTATTTTCATCCCATTCTGTAAGTTTCCCCCACCTTCAAAGCATCTGACAAAGTGGAATTTTCTCCTGTGAAAGCTCATGTGAAAAATAAATGTTAGTCTTTATGTGCCACAGGACTCCTTTCTTCTTACACTATTTTTAGTGTGTTAGCTCACCCAAAACTAGCATTAAGTGTATCACCCTGCTCCCTCTCTCCCCAGCTCAAAGTGTAGACATAGCCTCACTGTAAGGATAGAGCTCAAGGCAGTTGAGCAGGGAATTCATATGTAGTCTAAGCCAGAACACTCTCCTTGGAAGCTGTAGAGAGATTTTGGTGCATGTATAGAACTTCCACTAACAGTGTGGAACTGTGCCATTCATGCTCCAGGTATCTCCAAGTAATCAACAAAGTAAGATCATTAACTGTAGATAGGTTGCAGGCAAGCTGAGATTTCCTCACCTATTTATGATAAATATTTGCTTTTATTTTTACCTCTGTCCATTGATTATGACCCACACCCTTTGTCACTTAGTTGCCAAGCTCTTTGGGGCCGGGGCAGTCCATATGTGTATCTGTACAGTGCCAAGGATGAGGTGATGATCTAGATTGGAACCTCCGCGTTCTATGAGAGTATAAATAATAATAAGGGAGATTATGTGGGTGACTAGGGATGTCAGAGAAATACGAAGGGTCATAAAGAACTATAAAATGTCAGCAGGAAATAGTAGCATGAGATTTAGTTTGGAAAATTGCAAGCATAAGTTGGGGAGGAAGGTGGCAATAAACAAATTTCATAGCTGTTATCAAAACACCATTTTAAAACAGTATATATTAAAGGAATTAAAAAAAGCTGATTAGCGCATAAGAGTCCTGGGGTTAGTGTGAATATTTGCATCTAGGACTTGGTGTTGAGATTTGCTCACACTGAACCACAGTATAAATTAATTATGTTTTTGAAACACATGGCTGAATGTTGACAACCTTGTTTGCAGAAGGGATTTTTTTTTTAA
This sequence comes from Podocnemis expansa, assembly GCA_007922195.1. Lineage (NCBI taxonomy): Eukaryota > Metazoa > Chordata > Testudines > Podocnemididae > Podocnemis > Podocnemis expansa. The sequence goes on along the minus strand of ML681972.1, from coordinate 39,258,804 downwards.
GTTTCTACATTTTTGAACAGACCGGAATGTCTGTGCATTTATAGCTATGCAGGTTTAAGATTTATTGGGTGTTCTAGTTCAGACCCCAAGACCAAAGAATACTAATTCATTTTTGAATCTGCAATATTAAGAAAGACACAGTTTTCTGTAGGCCCCCTGCAGAGCATTAGGTAATAAAGAGCTAATCAGGTATTTCATATGAAAAGTTTTATCATCATGATTTCCTTTCTCAGTCTTATCCGTGAACTGAAAATCCATAATAAAGATTTCCCGGACCTAAACTCTGGAGTTTATGTTTTTGAAGTGATTCAAGGAACTGCTGCTGCAAGGTAAGAACCTGAAGAGGAAGGCTGCACCATCTGCCTCTTCATAGGCACTGCAGTGGCCTCTCAAATGTTCCTATTGCAGTGTTCATGCAGGTACTCTGTATGATTTCCTTTAATGCTATAATCACTGCATGGAGGCCAATGTCTTGCTCACTCAGAGTACACCCCAGGATGTCTTTCTCTGAGCAGTCATCACAACAAGCACAAGTTGGAATCCATTTTTTCTCCTTGTTCTAAAAATATGTAGAGCATTTTCAAATCTGAAGAACCAAATGATTTTTGTGTGATTGAAAGGACCTGTTCTGCTTTCTGTATGTGTGGAAAAATCCGACTGTTTTGTGAATGGGAGACTTTCCTGAGTTAGAGGATTGTGCCTTACATTAGACAGGCATCATCAAGTGTGTTGTGTTTTAGTATTTTTAGTAGAAATACTGAGACTGGTGTAATATCCTCTGAAGGTGGCAACTTATTGTGATCTTTGGTAGAAGGGTTAATTTTATACAATTTAATTTTTCATAACCTTTTTCATCCTTACAACCTCTTACAGACTGAATGTGGTGCTTGCTAGCAGGAAGTCATAAAGCACATCTTCGAGAGCTGTAATTTGGTGTCCTATATGCACATGAACACCACAACTACTGTATGCTGCCAGTGTTCAGGGAACTGCTGAGAGGGGAGAAGAATGACATTAATTCAAGGATTCTGAGGCCAGAGGGACCATTATGTTATTCCAATCTGACATTCCCTATAACACAGACCACCACAGAACTTCCCCAAAATAATTCCTACACTATATAATTTAGAAAAACTTTCAACCTTAATTAACAAGTTGTCAGTGATAAAGCATCTACCATGATCCTTTGTAAATAGCTCCAATAATTAATTACTCTAACTGTTAATACCCTACCCCCTATTTCCAGTCTCAAGTCTAGGAGGCCTGTCTTCATTGATGGTGGCAAATTCATCTACCTGATCAACTGAATGGGTCTGTGAAGACCTGTTCAGCTGACTGGGAAGTCAATCAAGTTAGACCACTTCAGCAAGGAGCTTAGCACTGAGTCAGACGGAGGGGGTTTCCCTGCAACACAGCCTACTGAAGACATTTCAGTAAGTAGGAGGTAGACAATCAGAGCGAGAGAAGCAAGATATTTTAAGTACTTTATCTCCTTTTGATTGCTGCTAAAATCATGCCACAGTGTAGATCCAAACTAGATGTGAAGGCTAACAGATTCTAGTACGCTTTGAACCAGAAACCAAAAACATCTTCCAAAGCTTAAGTTCAAGAAATTCCTCTTAAACTATAACAGAGGGATTTTCAAGTGAATGCTGAATCTGTTACACACAGACAGCATTACACTGTGGAGAGAGAGAGAGAGAACCACATGAATACTATTGCTTTCCTCTTTGTGTGCCTCTTTACTGCAATGGGGGGGGTGTTATTACCACCTGTGCAAGCACACCTGTGCTATCTTTGATCTAGATCAAAGCTAACTCAAGTGCTAACAGTGTAGCTGCCCTGCACTGATCACAACCCCACCCAAGACCTCTGGTACCCACATGAGCCGCTAACCTGTGTTGCAGCCTTTGCATCCCTGGGTACATTGTTGCTGTTGCTCAAGCTGGCTTTGATCTAGCTAGCATGGTATGCAGACACCTGCTGCAATCACACATCTGACTGTAGCACAGGCATGTGCTGTGAGAGCAGAGGAGAAACTCTGTGCCAAATCCCAAGTCTTCCATATGCCAGAAACCCCAGTGGGAGTCCTATGTAGGGAAGGCTTGCAAGATCTGGTTTTCTGAGGGCAGCAGCTACAGTCGTGTTGTGGGCAGGTGTTAATGCTGATGGACCTATGCACCCTGCTCTATCTGTATGTTAGTTTGCTGGCTTGCAACATGATTTAAGTCAGCTGGAAAAACAACTGCAGAATTTAGCCTGCTAAACAATAAGGTTGCAATTCTGAGAACTCTTCCAAGGCTTGCAGTGTTTTATTTCACATTAAGAATTGCTGAACTATCTGCATGGATATTGATGTCTGATTTGGGGGACTGTGTGACTTGTACTGTGGTTTTCTTACCCACTTTTACATGACCCAGTGTTGACAGCATGTGTTGGAAAACTGCTCCTGTAATATCTCACTTTTGATTTTAGTCTTTTCTTTAAGACATACTTCTATTAGAACAATGATGGGGAAAGATGGGAATAAGCATTTTAGACAGACCTGCCCCATACTAAAACTCTTAAGGAATAAACCCAACCACTGTTTTTTAGAATTTCCTCCAAATGATGGTCATGGTCCCAATTTGATGTTTCTCCTATGCATTCCTTTGCTCTTGCCCAAGGTCCACTTCATTCCAGCTCACTCAGACATCCAGAGCTAGGAGATTCTGAGTGTGGAGCAGAGCCTCACGCCTCCAGAAAAAGGCAGTGTTCAAATGAAGCAGTTTTGTCTTCTGATTTCTATCACTGAATTGGGATATGGGTGCTCCTACAGTGGTGTCATGCACTATGGCAGATAATTAAAATCTCCTCTAACTAAAAGGACTGCTGCTTCTCTTGCTGCCCTTTCCAGCAGGTACCTCTTCAGGAGTACACATCTGTCAAAACTTCCATTACCTTCAGTGGTAGAAATTGGGACTTGGGTTGAAATCCTTGCCCCCCTGCATAGTGGCACTTCATACCACAGGTTCCAAAGGGCCAGCTGTGTTAATCTAGTTCAGAAAACAAACAAGGATTTCTGTGGCACTTTTAAAGACTAACATTTATTTATCACATGAGCTTGTGTGGGAGAAAAATCCCACTTTGTCAGATGCTTTGAAGATTGGGGAACTTACAAAATGGGAGGAAAATAAATGCAGGAAAGTGTAAGTCATAGGATCAGGTCACAGCTATAACAAATCAAGCAGGTATTAAGATTCAAACACTGGGGAACAGCAGAGAGGCAGATGAGGTCAAATCACCTGTTGTAATGAGGGAAAAAAAAATCCAAAGTCTCATTACAACAGGTAATTTGACCTCATCTGCCTCTCTGCTGTTCCCCAGTGTTTGAATCTTA
>ML681972.1:39125832-39255025 GCA_007922195.1 Podocnemis expansa | reverse complement strand
TAAGATTCAAACACTGGGGAACAGCAGAGAGGCAGATGAGGTCAAATCACCTGTTGTAATGAGGGAAAAAAAAATCCAAAGTCTCATTACAACAGGTAATTTGACCTCATCTGCCTCTCTGCTGTTCCCCAGTGTTTGAATCTTAATACCTGCTTGATTTGTTATAGCTGTGACCTGATCCTATGACTTACACTTTCCTGCATTTATTTTCCTCCCATTTTGTAAGTTCCCCAATCTTCAAAGCATCTGACAAAGTGGGACTTTTCTCCCACAAAAGCTCATGTGATAAATAAATGTTAGTCTTTAAAAGCACCACAGAAATCCTTGTTGGTTTTAATACCACAGTGCAGCTTCCTCTGTTTCAAGTCCTGTTGGTTACACTGCACAGTTAACTAGTTAACAACCAACAGCTCTTTGCATGCCATTTTTATGTAGTAGGGCTTTTCCTGATGATTGTATTACATCATAGCTAGTGGCTTGCCCCATCAGTCCAGCCCCAACATGTGGGCTGAAGACAGGTGATCATTCTAGGAAATTCTCTAGTTTAGAGGCAGTAATGCTGATATTTGGATGTAGATGTTTAGAAGTAGGTGTATGATCTACATCAGCCTGTGAATGCTCAGTGCACTCTAGAATGGAGCTCTGGAGTCACTGAGATAAGTTTGGGCAATCAGCACCAGCAAGAAACTGGATAAAGCAGATTCTCCTTGCCCTTTGAGTTAACTTCCATGACAATCATTCTCCCTCTTCTCTTGCATACCGAGGTCCAAGAGTAGGTGCAGTTTCACAATGCTAGTTTTGTGTGCAAGTCTAATAACTAGACCATCTGAATTAACTTAGAGCAGTGGGCTGACTTAAGTTGCTTTTGTTGAATATTCAGGCCCTTAGTCATGTATGCCCTAGCTGCAGTCATGATTTTGAAGTGTAACTATATACAGACAGCACTTGCTTTTTACACAGATTTCAGCACTGTGACTTAGGCAGTAGATGGTTCTGGAGCTTACTCTCTACTTTATCATCTGATTCTAAGTCTCTGGTTTCTTTGTTGTAGCTCTGGCATGAGAGATGGTGATGTGATTATCAGTATTAATGGGAAAACAGTCACCTCAACAGAGGATGTAAGTGAAGCTGTTAAAAGCAGTGATGTTCTTTCAGTTGTGGTTCGTCGAGGAAACGAAGATGTGATCTTGAAAGTAATTCCAGATGAAATTGATTAAAGCCTGCCTTCCATCAGAAAAGTTTTTCTTCAAACAAAATAAGACATGAACTATGTGATAAAGCTTATGCTATGTATGATTTTTTTCCTACTACAGTGTAGGGACCAATTCATACCAGATGGTCCAGAAAGCAATATTTAGACATATTTAAGATTATTTTTAAATTCTAAGACATACTGACTTTTTTCCCCCACTGTATTTTACTTCAAACACTTTTAAAAGTGACTGCTGAAGTAACTGATGGAAAAACAATTAATGCATCATCTGTGTTTTTCTTCCCTTTCCCTATTTAAAGGTATATTGGCTGTAGCCCAGAGCATGGACAAAGTTACTTCTATTATTTAAATATGAAATACTATTGAAGTTAGATGCAGCTCTCCTGTTACTGGCATCTTGGGAGCCTAGCGCAGGGGTCTGCAACATGTGGCTCTTCGGCTGCCCCCTTGCAGCTTTAGGCTCAGGGCATCCATGCCACTGGAAGACCTTGGAGGAGGCCTGCAGCAAGCTCCGGGCTCCCTGCCACCACTGGGGGACCTTGTTGGGGGCCCACCCATTCCTGCTCACAGGCTCCCTGCCCCTGGCCAGGGGACCCTGCAGCAGGCACTCTGACCCACCTTCTCTCATCCTTCATGAGGAGGCTACACCCATTAAGGCTCTCAAAACACTTGGTTATGGAAGGAATTTTTTTGAATGGCTCTTATCTTTCAGGTTGCCAACCCCAAACCTAGTCAAAGACGTCAAAGGGACTCTAATTTTACCTCTTTTGCTGGAAGTTAGCTATCATTTGTTTTATATCTGCTCTTCTGTAACATTTTATGGGTATAAAAAACTGACTCTGGAAAAATAGCATTTTCCATTAGATAAGTCTTCCACATGTATAGTGGAAACAGCTAAATGCTCAGCTGCTGCTATTTGTTTCTAAAGCTTTAACACTGAGAAGAGGTTAAGAGCTTTACATTTTGAGTACTTAGACACCTTGAACAGCCTGATTTTCAGAAAGTGCTGAGCACAGCCTCCTTGAAAGTCAGGCTCCTTCACTATGAGACAAGTACAAAGGTAATCCAGAATTACTAGTCACTGTTGAAGATTATGACTATGATCAATTGGAAGAGCAGTAGGAAAAATGTTTGACTCCAAAAGTGTGAATAGAAAACTTTAAACTAGCAGTTGCTCAGCAATGTAAATTCATAATAGTGGACTCCTGGAAAGTCACACAGATGCTTTAGGAATGCTTTGCGGAGACTGGAAGAGCGATTCATGTGCCATTAAAATGCCTATTTACATTTTCATTAGTGGCACCTTGTGTCTTCCTCACTCCTTCTACTGTTCTTCATTTCTGTTGTGGTGCTCTTCACCATTCCATACCTTCCAGTTACTCCTCCACCAGTTCTACCCTCCCTCAACATTCCTTCTCAAAAGTACACTTCCAACTGCAGTATACTTCGGTATTATACTGTTATAAAACTACCGTATTATATGCTTTTAGCTAAGCTTGTGGGTTGCTATAGATACTGCCTTTTAAATAGAGCTACAGGTGAGGAAAAGAACCTGTCTTAAAAATAGCCTGAAGTTTGCCATTAGTCAGATTGTTACGTGTGTGTTCCTCCCTGTTCCACCATCCTGGAAAATGAATGGTCTTTGGAGCATGCCTACTTGCCTAGACCACCTTTCCCCTAGAAATCAATGCCAAAACTTTCTGTTGCCTGTGCAGTTGGTGAATCTGGCCCCAGCAAAAATGTAGAAATCAGTGCTGATAACTTTGCAGTGGATTTCTACAACTTACCCCTGGAAGTGGAACAACTATCCCTTTGGCCTCAACTCCTTAGCAAAAACAAAACCCCACACACCTACCAACTCAATCAGAAGTTTGTCGCTTTCGGTCCACCCCAACTCCATTTCCCCTCCAGCTAATGAAATTTTAACTGTGGTGAATAGAGCTTTGCCGAGACAATGAAAGAGACTGCTTCCCACACCTACTACAGCCATTAAGGTGCAAAGGGGCAGCCCTGTTAGTCTAGTTCAGCAAAGGAGACAAGGAGTCCTGTGCAACTTAGTCTTTAAGTGCCACAGGACTCCTAGCCATTAAGATGGTGCAGCAGCAGCTCCTTCCACACACTTTAAGACATTTGCTTGATGTTCTGTACTTGCCTGTTCTGCTCTTTTTACAAAGGGAAAAAGGGTCAGCTCTCTAGTGTTCTCATACAGCGCAGTGTACAAGACTGAGGAAGCAATGCTGAGTTATAAAGCTGTGCTGCTCAGAGCTTTTCCTTCATACATGCCAGAGTGAAGTAAATAGCTCAGAATTTAACTGCTGATCACTTCTACAGCCCACTGCTGTGAACCTTTGAAAATCTACATCAATATACTTAAATACTGTGCCAACCAGCACTTGCACATATTTTATAGTGAAACATAAGCATAGAAGTGAATGTACAAAGGACAGATACAATACTTAACTGCAGTTTCAATGGTTATTCTGGAGGGGCAAAAAAAATCACCTAACTCATTTTAACAGTAGGAATATGCAGTGAGTAGTTTTCTTTGTAAATGAAATTTGATGCATGTACACAAATGTTAGCCATAGCACTGTTCTGCAACTCACCTCACTTTGCAAATCCAGAACATATTTATACAAAATTTAAAAATGCAGAAAAATAGGCTGTTCAGACTCCACAGAAATCTAGCTCCAGCTGTACACGGATAGATGCCACATTCACTTCTGTGATCAGTTCTCAAATAGACTTTGTTCCGTTCAGTAAGTGGTGCACCAGTTGCTGCCATCACTAGGCATCAGCCCTCCAGTGATAAGGAGAATAAGGTCAACGAACCACCAAATCCCAAGTCCTCCAAGAGTTAGCAGTTTTCCCACTGCTGTCCCTGTATGGCCCAGACAGAATCGATCCACTCCAAAACAACCCAGGAAGAAGGAGTAGAGTAAAGTGGTTATAAAGTAATGTCCAGTATACCTACAGGAAATGAAGAATGAATTAATTAAAACCTCAAATACAGGTTTGCTTAAAAAAAAAAGAGAAGACACCCTCTTGTAAGCTTGAACCTTTGCATTATTACCCATCACATATTTTACAGTGCAGCTCCCTCTAATGGACTTTGGGAAAGTTACATATTAAAACCCTTATGGACAATATGGGCTAATAAACAATGCAATCCAATAAAGCAGAAAGCAGTTCCCACTGTATCCTGAAGCAGGCACCTAATCCATTAAGCAAAGGAAAGATAAAAATACATACTAAATTACAGCAAACCAGCCAATAACTGGAGCAGCAAATTACACTGACATCTTAGCTATCAACTTGATCTTCCAAAATGTAAATATTCCTGGAGGAAGTAAATCTTACTTTATACACGGTTTATTCCCTCGTAGAAAAGTCCGAGACCCGGCACACTCAATACCATCTAGTGCTTTGCACTGCACTTTAGTGTGGTCTACGTCACTATAGGCTTGGCCACCAAACTGTTAAAGGGAAACAAATCACACACACAACTGAGAAATTATTTACTTGGGGGAAGAAAAAGGACAGTTAAAAGGGGAGAACCACCCTCACTGTTTAAAAGGACAATTATCACAAAGTAAAAGGGAAAGGGCCCTACAATACTAAGTTCCAAAGGGGCAGCCATGTTAGTCTAGTTCAGTAAAACAAACAGAAGTCCTGTGGCATTTAAAGACTAACAAATTTATTTACTGCATGAGATTTTGTGGGAGAAAATCCCACTTTGTCAGATGCTTTGAATGCAAGTTCCCTCACCTTCAAAGCATCTGACAAAGTGGGATCTTCTCCCACAAAAGCTCATGCACTAAATAAATTTGTTAGTCTACATGCCGCAGGACTCCTTGTTTGTTCTACAGTACTAAGTGTTTAATACTTACTGTATAATAGTGTGCTTATTGTACAGGACAGTCTATAGTCTTGTTTAATCATTATATTATTTTTGGTCCTCACTGCTATTTGCAACTCCTTCAAATTTAATATGATATACAAATTTCATAAATATACACTCTGTGCTCCTCCCCACATGCTCTCATGTCAGAGTGAATTCTTAGTCAGCGGACAAATATTTAAATGTCTCCTACTGGACGTCAGTTCACAACAGTGCTTAATTTTTGCCAAGGCTGAGCCCTAGCATCTCTTGGTGTGGTAGTTCATAGTCCCAGCACTTCTGGGCTAGTTGTGGCCATTCTGAAAGTAAAATAATTGCTTGAGCCCTGGCACCTCTTTCATGACAAATTAAGCACTGGTCCACAATATATTGCCTTGTACATCAGCTAACTGAAAAATGTTAACTACTTCAGTGCTATTACTTATTCCATGAGAAGCACAGCAGATTACTGTGGATGGATGAGGAAAAAAACACTTTAGTTTTCACCCTCACAAAATGTTTTGTGGGTTGCAAATGTGGACCTGTACTTTCACTTCTTCCCTTAGAGGTCCACGATCAGGAAGCACAAGTGCTTTGGAAACCTTTTCCTGTCATTTCTTGAATATTGATTCTGCCAAAAGAGGGGAAATTCCACAATGTATAAACTTCTGCAGGTGAGGGAGAAGTGCATCCCTTAGCTACAGAGCTACTGCAAAAAGCTTATGGGGGAAATACTCTAATCTATTGCCTTATGCTGGTATAGTGCACAGCATTCTTGATGTGTGATTATTACAAGCCACCCCCTGCTTCTGAGAAGTCCCACACAGGTAAAGGAGACATGGAGATACAAGACCACCCCTGTCATTAATACCCTTTTAAAAATACAAAATCATCTTTTCTTCAGCCCACCTTAACACACCCGTAACCTAATTCTCGCTGTGCGGTAATATTTCCAACATGGTCTACTGGTTCGTCACATTCAATGAACTCCTCTGGCCTGTAAATGAACAAAACCCATCACATTCCCAGTTAAACAGGAGTGGGAAGGATAAAGGGAAAAAACATGTTGTGCTCTTCTATTCCACCATGACTAGGATTACCAGATACCAAAGCATGGAATGGAGGATGGGGAAGTACAAAAAGCAGGACATATGGAGCAAATGCACTATTAATGCAGGGCTGGCTGTACTGTGAGGCAAGAGACAGACGGCTTCAGGTGACAGTTCATGGGGCGCCTAGCCCCCCTGAAGATCAGGCTGGCTCCTGCCTTTTCAACTCTTTCCTAGCAGCTCAGGCACTGACAGTCAACCTGAAACTTAAGTCATGGAAACAGAGTGCACTTTAAATCCCTCTGCAGGCAGACGCTGGAGATTTATGCACTTTGGAAAACCATCTTCAACCTCCATGAATGAGATGGGAGGATGCCAAATCAAAATTTGGTTGGAGGCGCCACAACCCCTTGAGCCGGCCCTGTATTAATGTAATAGTCTTTGGGTTTTAGGGGGCCCTGGAACGCTTCCCCCTAAAAACAGTGTGTTGCGGGACATTCCAGCATCCTTTAACCCCTGTCAGTAAAAAGCCAGACAAAATCATGTCTTTTAAAAACGCCTGCTGGATGGAGGACGTGAAGGTAAAAAGGAGGACGTGTCCACCTCTTGCCTGACATCTGGTAACCCTACCCATGACGTACATTATCTTCCCCTGCAGTCACACGCACTGTTACTAGACTTGCTGCCACCTATTCTCCTTCCCTTATTGTACCTGCCCCACCCGGACCACATCCATCGCAGCTGGTCACCTGGCTTCCCTGAATATATCCCGCTTTGTCATCCCCTCACGAAGGGCCCTTTCGGTTGACGGCTGTACAGCTCTCTGCCTGCCCACCAGAAACCCGGTCTTAGCAGCAGCTCTTCCTGTGGGCCTGTCCCCTGTGCCAAGTCAAGTCAAGTCATAGGGCTGGAAGGGACCTCATGAGATCATCGAGTCCAACCCCCTGGGAATTGAACCCAGGACCTGCTGCATGTTAAGCAGAGGTGCTAGCCCAGCCCTCTCCTCCACCCCCAATACCCCCCCAGCCCTCTCCCGCTCACAGGTACTCGCAGAGGACGAGCGGCGCCCGCGGGTCCCCGTAGTCATAGGCGGGGGCCGGGCTTCCCGCGGGCTCGGCCTCGGCCTCGGCCTCCCCGCTCTCCGCCGCGGTCGCGTTGTGCTGGTGGCTCCGGGACACGCCCTGCAGCAGCAGCAGGTTCGCCAGCAGCAGCGCCGCCTGCCCGCACAGCAGCACGTAACTCACCGGCCACCCGACCCGCGGCACCATGGCGCCGGAGGAGGCACCGCTGGCAACCGGGCGCCGGGCCCGCGAGCGCAGCCGACCCGCTCTCGACCAATGGGAGCGCGAGGTTTTCCGAAGAGGCGGGACAAACGGCCCGCTCCACCCATAGAGCCGCACCGTTCCGGCCAATCCGCGACAGGTCAGGAGCAAGGTGGGTTGGCCGGCGGAAGAGCGGGGATGGACTGGCGAGATAACAGGATTGGTTCCTGCGCTGGCCTTGGCGACCAATGAGCGAAGAGGAGGCGGGGAAGGAGGCTGCGCCTGCGCCTTGTGTGTGTCCGGGCTTCGCTGGGAGCGGGGCACGTGGAGGCGGCGCGGCGGCTGGAGCCGGGTGAGCGCGGGGTGGAGCCTGCAGCCTGGGCGGCTCTTTCCTCCCTGCACCATTGGGCCATGTGGAGTGCGTGGGCCTCGCCCCGGCCATCCCCTGCACCGTGTACACTGTGTGTGTGTGTCCCCTCCCTGCCGGAGACTGTGTGTGGGCCCCTCCCTTGCGTCCTGCAGTGGCTGCCCCCTCCCGGGCCATCTACAGGGTGTTGGGCTCCCCCTGTGCTGTCTACAGTGTATGCCCCCAGGCAGTGTTCCCTCTAATGACTCCTACACTGTGTGCGCAAACAATTTCTTTGTGAGCACCAGTATTAGCACTATGGAATTTTTTTGTGCGCACTTTATTTTGTCGTGTGTGCAGGTTTCATGACCTGTGTGCACACGCACACAGCTTAGAGGGGACAGTGCCCCCAGGCTATGTACAGGGCATGAGTCCCATCCCCCATGTCGTGTAGTGTAGGCCCCCTCCCAGGCCATATATGGTGTAGGGGCTCTCTCACCTGCACCAGATAGTGTATGCCCCCCCCCCCAGCTGTATATGGTATATGGGTCTCCTCCCCTGTGCTGTCTACAGTGTATGCCCCCAGGCTATATGCCAGCCGTGGCCAAACTGGCTTGGGAGCCACGTGTGGCTCTCGAATGAAAAAGTGTGGCTCGCAGAAGAAAGCAAATCGATTTAATAGGTAAAAGTATACAGCTATATGCCTCGGTGCGGCTCTTGAAGGTTTGATAGTCGACTTGTGTGGCTCTTGAGTTCTATAAGTTTGGCCACCCCTGCTATATATAGTGCATGAGCCCCCTCCCCCATGCTGTGTAGTGTATGCCACCTCCCAGACCAGATATGGTGTATGGGGCTTCTTGCCTGTGCTGTGAAATGTGTGCCCCATGGTTGTATATAGTGTTGAGGGTACTCTCCCACTGGCAATATGTAGTGTCTAGGCCCCCTTGTCCCCAACTCCATGTACAGTGTATGCCCCCTCACCAGGCCATACAGTGTATGAACTCCCTCCCAGTCCCTTGCTCCCCCAGGCCACATGCAATGTATGGACCTCCCCTACCCCCCACTTCTGAGCTCCTTCTACAGTATGTGTGACCCTTCTCTGTCCTGCTAGGCCATGTACAATGTATAGGAGCCCCCCCACCTTGTCTTGTACTCCATGTATGAAGCTTCCCACTGGGCCATGTAGGCTCCACTGCTCCTTCCCCTGTTCTGCCGAACCATGTACAGCGCATAGGACCTGGTTACAGGTTCCATTGGGCTCCATGGTACTATCCAGTGCACAGAGCTGGTGTCACCACACATAAGGTCAGGACGCAATAGCGCAGTTGTCAGTCTTAGGGCCGGGACCCAGTACGGGGTTGCCAACCCTCAAGCAACCCTGGGTTGTGGCATCCCTTGCTGCCACCGCAGCAAGACTGGAATGCAATGCTAAAAGATGTAATTGCTGGGTTGTGGGCATAAATGATTTTTTTTTCAACTAGGTCTTGAGGAAAAAAGTTTGAAAACCACTGCAGTAGCGGGCCCCAGATCCTCAAGTGGTAGCTTGCAGCGCCCCCTGCTGCTGCCACCCAAAGGCTGGAATGCATTGCTCAGGGATCTAATAGTTGGGTCATGGGCAAAAAATGTTTTTTTTTTTCAACTGGGTCCAGAGAAAAAAGTTTGAAAACTACTGTGCTAGATCATACATTTTATATTATGGCTACTTGGCTCCACAAGAGGTCACACACACAGTGTAGAGCAGTGGTTCCCAACATTTTCTCTGCCGTGGCACACCTTACTACCTTTAAGTAATTTGAGAAACACCACAATATAGTTTCCAAATGAATTCATGAATATTCATGAACCAATGAGCCAATCCAGAGCTCTTTGAGTAGTTTTTCAAAAAAAATTGTGGCACACCTGCTCAGACCTGATGGCACACTGGTTGGGAAACACTGCCCTAGAGGCCTCAGTTCAGGATAGCCACATCCACAAGTAGGGTCTGGTTTGTGTCATCTAGGTACTCAAATTCACAATTCATTTCATGCTGTCCTATGTAGGACAGCTGCACTGTATTTGGGTTGTAGCCTCATCTACAAGTAGCCATGGATGTGGTGGTTTTTCAGGGGTGGGTTGCCTGGCACATTTTGTACTGCTGTTGAAAGAAGTAGTGCCAGGGGGCTTCTTTTCTTCTGCACACCTAGGGGCACCTCAGTTTTTGGGCTGGCCTCTAGGTAGGTGTCTGGCAGATTCATTGAGGCCTGATTTATACTGTGCTAGTGCCCAGGAGGGCTGGTCATGGACCGGGCTCCCTTAGGTGGTATGGGTTGTGCCACAACCAAACGAAAGGACAACCCATGCCACAGCCAGCTTACTAATCTAAGTGTTAGTAACTTTCTGCACTGTTGTAGGGCTATCAAGGGCTAAGTGTTTTGCAGGGCCATGGCCCAGATCATTGTAATAACAAGCAGAATGAATTTCTTTTTTGGGGCAGCGAGTGAGTTATAAGCTATTGAAAATAGAGGTTTTGTCACAGAGAGTATTCCCCTCATGGGCTTTAAAGAGACAGTCAGATTAAATTTTTTTTTTAATTTTTGTACTAAAATAACACCTCAAAGCTCTAACTGAGATCCCCTTGTACTAGCCTTCTGTACACACACATGCCGAAGCTGAAATTAGGTATGGCAGATACAGGGCGGAAGGGAAACTGAGCAAGAGAGAAGTGACTTCCCCAATCCGCTAAGCCCTTCCTCCTTCCAAACTGTATAACAAATGTCCTACTGTGACCTGCTGCATGTCACATACACCTTTGTAATGTGATTTGTGTATCATTCATTTTCACCTTTGCAGTATAACTGCTTATTGACTAATACAGGGGTCAGCAACACAACAGACTAGAAGAGCCTTTTTTCCCCTCCAATAAACAAGTATTCAGAGAGCTGCAACACATCTAGCTGTCACCTGAAACAGCTGTGCCCCTTTGCCCATCCCCCATCCTTGCTACAGCCCCTTCCCTCATCCAGCCTGGTTGCTGGCCCCCCCTTGCACCACATGGGTGACCCCCCCCCGCCCAGCAGCAGCACCTCACTTTCACTCCCCCTCGCCTGGTCTAGAAACAGCCCTGACCCCTCTCTGGGCTTGGTTGGGCCCACGTGGCTAGCCCTCTTGGCTTCAGGCATCCCCCCATGCCCAGTTGGCCTTTCCAGCTCCCAGCAGTTCCCAGCTCATGCTCCTGCCCAGCCCTGGGTCAGTGTCCCTGCATAGCTGGCCTAGCAACACCCTCACCCCCCACAGCTTCCACTGCTCCCCACCCAGCCATGCATGGCTAGCCTCCCTGCTCCTAGTGTCCCTCACGCTCCAAGCCTAGCTGGCCCTTCCAAGCTCCCAACAGGCTCTCCCCCTGGGCGGCTGACCCTCCTGGTGCCCCCCACATAGCCTGGAGATGGTGCCCCCGTCTGGCCCCTGGGGGCCAAGACATATTTGCCGCCCCTCCCACCATGTGCAGCCCTTCCCCGCATAGGACAACATGGAGGGCAACGTGGAGCAGGACTAGGGTTACCAGCTACCAAAGCATGGAAAGGAGGACAAGGAAGTATGAAAAGGAGAACATTGGCGGACACATGGAGAAAATGTAGTGTTAAATGTAATAGTCTTCTGATTTCGCAGGCCCTGGAACGTTTCCCACCCAAAAATAGGGTGTTCCAAGGCCTTCCAGCATCCTTTAGCCCCTGTAGGTAAAAAGCCAGACAAAATCATGTTTTTGAAAATGCCTGCTGGACGAAGGACGTGAAGGTAAAAAGGAAGACATGTCCTCCTTTTTCCTGACACCTGGTAACCCTAAGCAGGACAGACCTGCCACAGTCGCATCCTCCACAGCCTCCTGCTTCCCATTGCTCTCCTTTTCTCTCATGAGTCCCATCCCAACAAAACTGTGCCCTTCCTCAGTTTCCTCCTGCCTCTATCAGTTCTTCCCTGCTCCCCCCAGTTCCCCTCTCAGCTCCACCCTGGGGCTCTGCTCCCCTTTCTGTCCCCACCCCATCTGCTCCCCTTTCATTTCCTCTCTGTTCCCCCCCCCCAGGGTTCTGCTCCTCTCCAGTGACGTACAGACTTGGGGGGGTGGGTGGAGGAGGGCTGAGCACCCAGGTGTCAGCCTGCAGGTGGCTGCCCGGTCGGCCCTACACCGGGGCTGGATTAGGAGGGACCTGGCCCAGGATGCCGGCTTTCAGGGTGCTGCGGCACCCAACACTCCCACCACACGAGTCAGAGGTGGCAGGGCGGCTGTGCTAGAGCCCTATGTCAGCTGGGGCCAGAGGCTGTGTCACCCTCCCTTTCTCTGCTCTGCAGCTAACGTGGACCAGCTGTGCAGCCTGGCCCTGGCTGGCTGCCCTCCCCAAGCGGTGGAGAGTGGCCAGCACAAGGTGGCTGCTTTTGGCAGCGAGGCCCTGGAGCAGCCTGTTTGGCAGAGTTCGGGCGGCTTCACCCCTGGTCCCCCCCAGCACTGAGCAGGCCTGCTCCAGGGTCTGAGGGCGAGGCAGCCTCTGTTCCACGTACAGACTTGGGGGGGGGGGTGTGTGAAGTGGCCCAAACTCCGCTGAATGGGCTGCTGCAGGACCCAGCTACCAAATGCAGTAAATTTATTAGTCTTTATGGAATCCTGTGGCACTTTTATAAACTAACAAACTTATTTATCACCTGTATTGCATAAATTTGTTAATCTTTAAAAGTGTCACAGGACTCCTTGTTCGTTGAGGTATTTGAGGCTCTTCCCTCAATTCCATCTTCCAAGCAACATCAAGGACTGATACTTATTCACAGGGTGGGGGGAAGGCTGTAGGTCATCATAGCTAAGCCTGTGTGATAAGCTGAACATAGACTGTCACAGTGATCTTAGTTTAAAATGTGATTTTTTTTCCCTTTATTTAATTGTGGTTATCTCCTTGACTAAATGATTAATTGATTTCATATTCGTTTAACTTATATTCACTTAAAATTTTAATGTAGTCAATAAACTTATTTGTTTTATCTGAAAGTGCAGCGTTCAGTGAAAGTGTGTGTAAAGGCCTCACTGAGAGCTAAGCTGGTGTATCTCAGTTTCTTTGTTAAATTGACAGATAGGTGTAAATGAGCTTGCAAGGCCCAGTGGGGGTGCACTGATCCTTGCAAGAATAGTCAAGGGTTACATCTGGGACTGGGGGTGTTTGCTGTGGGACTAGCCCATAAGTGGCTAGTGAGAGCACTCTTACACCAGTTAAGGGACCGGTTATACGCAGGTGGCAAGGCATGAGCTGACCCAGGAGTTGGGATTCACACAGCAAGGTGTGGGGTAAGTTGGAACCACGAAGTGAAGAGTTAAGGTGGCACGGCAGCACACCAGTCCAGGTGGCAGGAAGGGAAAGTAAGACCTACCCTGTGTTGTTGTCAGCAACACATTATTACAAAGAAACCAGTTAAAGAATTTAATGTACATTTCATCATTTAGGTTGTTACTACCTTTTAATTCTTTTGCATATTATATCAGTAGTTTTTTCTTTCCTTTTCTGGCTGATTTTGCTTTCTGGTTCTTATGTGGGTATGATGCTACAGACACTGGATTGTGGACACCAAAGCAGGAATATTTAAATCAGGGGTCTTAAACACATGGCCTGTGGGCCACATGTGGCCCCTGAAGCTATTTCCTGTGTCTCGCAACAATGCTGTTGTTGCCAATATTTGCATTATTGTTACATGAAAAGGTTTCAGTGGTGTGGCCCTCAGGCTAATGCACTAGTCCTCATGCAGTCCCTGTGGTGGTTTGAGTTTGAGACCCCTGGTTTAAATCCAAACTCCTCTCAGTGGATATTTTTATTGAAATATTTCAGTAGGTGAGCACATTTCCTGGGAACCTTTTCCTCTTTAATTTTTTATTTAATTTAACTTTTTATATCTATTAAGCTGGTGAGATGTTTATTTCTCTCCCCATTAATAAATTGTTCTTTTTGATGTTAAAAAAATGCTTTTCTGGTTTATGAATTGGCAATACTATTTGCAAAAAAGAGAAGTGTATGAGGCTAAAACTCCTTCACATTTTGACTTCTAATTTTCATGCCTTAAAATGAGGCATTTAGATCCTTGGTTTTTGGACCCTAGTTCTGCAGTTGACAGTATGTGGGCAGACTGCTTCACCTGTGTGGAACTCTGCTAAAGTCAGGAATCTGTCCACATGTAAATTACAGGATTGGGGCCTTGAGTGCATAGGTAAGAATCTTAACCTGTGCATTTTGAAACTGAAAGGTGTACAGTGTCTCTGCAATCAGGCCAGGTATTTTGCTACCTCAGGCTGTAATCCTGTAGAGAATTAAATAGATGCTTAACTTGATGCCTTGTGAATATTTCTAGTGAAGTTAACTGCTGCTAGGCTGTGTTTCCTAGTGGGTAGTGCACTAGTCACTTGAAAGATTTGGTTTCTGTTCCTGGTTCTGAGAGTGGGCTGTTGGATGGCCTGGGGAAGTCTTGTCCATTTCCTATGCTTGTTTCCCTATCTGTAGCTTGGGGATAAAGATGCTGAGCTCTTTGGTAAGGCTGTTTGAGATCTGTGGATGAAAAACATTAGAGAAGACATGGGAATTATCATTTTTTACAGGGCTGGGATGCTAAAATAGAGCTGGAGGTGGCTAGCCTTAGGCACCCAAGTTAGAAAATATGGTGTATTGTTCTTATATGGCCTACTGCTCATTTAATTATTTCCTGTCATCGGGCATTCTGTTTTGTCCCCAAAAAGCAACTTTTCATTTCTCGTCACTCTTTCTATATTCTGAAGGCATGGCTGTGTGCCCAGAAAGCAGTTTTTGCTTCCTGTAATCTTTATTATCCAGTTGTTTGCCAAAGTAGCATTTGATATAAACTCTCCCCCTCCTCCAGACTAGTCTGCTACAAGTGTATGTAGGACTTGTAACTCCCAAAGTTCAGCCTATTATGAGATTACTGTCCCAAATCCAAACAGCCAGATGTGACCTTGTGCCAAATTGGCAACCCTGGCGTCCTGGTCAGATTCCCATGTGGCTAACTTCCATGTTGCCTCCCCGCTATAAAGACAAAATTCTGCTTCCTCAAACAGCTGCATCAGCAGTAGTAGTGCAGGCTCGCTGCCAGCCAGCCATGGTAAGTGTATTGTACCACAGTCTGAATGCACTGCACAGGTGCTTTGAGTTAAAGTGGCATAATAGTTTCCGTTCTAAGGCCCTGGTTACATGGGCCGAAGACTTTCTTACATGTTCTCCTCCCTCCTCACATGCTTTGTGAGTTGTAACTCTCCAAGCCTGGGGGCTGGAGTCGTCCCTGCCTAGCATTTGTGAGCGTGGAAACAATTCCCATTTGGTCAATTTTGCTTGCATTTTGTATCCACTCAGTGCTCCAAACTGTACTTTCAGTTACTACCAGGTGCAAATCAAGAGTAAACTACTTGAGTGGGGGGAAGGACTCTGAATTGACATCCAGAGTGTTTATTGTGGCTGGCTGGCTGGCTAGCCATGGGCCTGTGTTACTGGTGATGCAGCTGTTTGAGACGCTGGGGTTACGACCCCAGGCCCTATGTCCGCAAATAACCTTACTATGTGTTTGTGGTATAATGGTAGGCCATTAATGAGACCCGCAAAGACACGACCTCATTCACATGGTGAGAGGCAGTTTCTGCCGCATAAGAGTTTACTCTCAAAATAAAGAAGGCCAGGGAAGGCTTGTTCGTCTCCTGGCCTTAGTTTCGCACAGGTAAAATGGGGTGCAGTGCCTAGCCTAGGGCTGATTGCAGGGCCACGGCCTTGACCCTTCCCCTGCTCTTCAAGCCCTTTCTGAGCACTAGAAAAACAGACTGTATGTGGTGCCCCATTGGTGCTGGAGCCTGGTTTTCTTGAGCCTTTCTGCAGAGGCGTAACTAGTAATTTTGGCACCTGGGGCAAGGACCCCAGAAGTGCCCCTTCCCCCAGGCCCCAATCCAGCCTGGGGCCTGGTCCTGGTGCGGGATTTTAGAGGATGGAGGGGATGGATCTTCTGCCACCGCTGGTGGGCTGCAGGGATTTGGATCCATCCCCATCTGCCGCCAGACGATTTGGGAAGCTTCTGCTGCCCGTGGCAATCCAGATCTGGCCCCCTCCACCCGCAGCTTGCTGGTGCAGTGGAAGCTTTCCTGCTTGTCCAGCAGCAGAAGGTGATGGATGCGGATCCCTGCAGCCTGCTGGCTGTGGCAGAAGCTTTCAGTTGCCGCTGGCAAGCCAGGGGAATCTGGATCCGTCCCCAGCTGCAGCTGGACAAGTGGGGAAGCTTTTACCGCCACTGGCAAGCCACAGGCGGGGTGGGGAGGATGGATCTAGATTGCTGTTGGCAGCAGTGGGGGAATTGTAGGAGGCTCAGGGGATGGATCTGGCTCCCCGTGGCAGCTGGGAGCAGATCTGGATCCATCCCCAGCTGCTGGGGGAAGCTGGATCCATCCCCTCTGCCCTCCCTGTCCAGGGCTTTGCGCTGTTCATCCCGGCCTAGTTACGGCTCTGCCTTTTTTCCTGTGTCGCCCGTATAACGCTGCTCTGCTCCCTGACTTTTTGAGAGATGCCAGCAGGTGCTGTCAGCAGCCAAAACAAATGGGATTTATAGGGAGCTCAGAGCAAAGCTGCCAGCAAAATGATTAAGTGGCTGGCAGGATTGATGAAAGGGGGAAAGATTATCCACCAATGATGCCTGATTTGGAGGCATCTGGGCACTGTGCCAAGAAGGAAGGGTGCTTTGGGGAATGTGACTTTTAGGAGTGATAGGATGGAACTAAGCAAAGGAGAACGTATATTCAAGCTTCCTGATGGTGAGATCTGTTAGCCTGTGAAGTCGTATCCCGCGGGGTGGGGTTGGGTCTCTGCTGTTTTGGACGCTTAAGAGCTAGGAAAATATCCTAAAGGGGAAATCTGCTGTCCTTGTGTTGGACTCTTTATAAAACGTACAGGGGCACTGTTGTGCAAAGTGCTTTATGTGAAGAGTTTACTGTCTAAACAAACAAAGTGGCTGGGGAGGCACAGACCAGTGTGGCAACTTGCCCAAGGTGGCACAGTGAGTCAGTCAAGTCTCCCAGGTCTTGGTCTGGCATCCTGCCTGCCTTTCTATCTCTCTCCTTCCCTTGCATTCCCAGGAGGGTTTGGTTGTTGGAAACCTGCTCACTGCCTCTGTGCTCCGGGTGCGCTCGGTTTCCTGGTAGAGATTGGAGTCAACAAGAGTGAGGAGGGGGCGGGAGGGAAAAGTCAGTTGTAACAATGTTAGAGCTGAATTACAACAGAGAATAAATTCTTTTCCTGAGGGCTTTGGCTGCTGGATTTTCCCCAATGTCTCTGTGCAGTGTACAAGCAGCAAAACAATTTCTCAGCTGAGGACTTAGTTTCTCCTCTCAGGTATCTCAAGCTGGGGAAGGCATTTTCCTCTCCCAGGGATCTGTGGACCGGCCTTGTCCATCTCTGGCTTAGGGTGCTGTAAATACAGTGGGTGGGAGGCTAGCATAATTACTTGAACGCTCACCTGCCACAGCCTCTCTGAGCCTTTGTAGGGGCCCTTGTTCAATCTCCTCTTTACCGCAGTGTGCTGCTGGGCAAAGTGAGGTTTTCCTTCTTCATCCCTGCTGTGTCTGAGAGCCTTATCATTACTACTGCATTTCTCCAGCCACCATTCCCATGGGGTGGGACTGTGTGGTCAGCTGTGTTGTGCAGATGGGAATCTGAGGCACAGATCTCAGTTACTCACTCAAGGTCCCATTGGGGGCTGTGTGGCAGAGCTGGCATCCTAAGGTAGCAGCTGAATTCCTGGGTAGCCTTTCCTCTCTCCCTGGTGCTTTGGTCTGTTCTTGGGTGAGGTTCCTCTGGATGCCTGCTTGAGTGTTATGCTGGCTGGTGTTCTCTCATCTGTGTCTTCACAGTTCCCTTCTCCACGTTGCCCTCGTGGACTCTGCTTGTTGTCCCCCCTCTGCCACTGACCCAGCCTGTGCTTGAGCCATGGCCCTGACCCTGACACAGAGGGACTCCGAAGCCCGCAGCCTGCTAGCTGAGAAGTTGCCCCAGAGAAACGTATGTGATCCCTTGGAGTACCAAGGCAGGGGACAGCTGTGAGTCTGAGGAAGATGATAGGAATACTCGGTGCTGCCCCTGTACAGTATCCGGATGGGCTGGGCACATGGAATCTAATCAACTGGGGAGGGAGGTTGATCAATAGGAGCCAGAACAGGAACGATACCATGGGCAAAAAGGCTCCAAAGCCTGTGATGAAAGGCTGTGTTATTCCAAGAGGCACCACGGGTTGGCAAGTACAGAAAGCCTTTCTCCCAGAGCCTCTGTGACCCAAGGATCTTGCTAGCTGGTGGAGGCCCTGGGGTGACGCTCATTCTCTTGCAGGTGAGGGCTGAGATTTTCCAAGTAGCTCAAGGGGTCCAGAGCCCAGGTCCCCATTAAAATGATCAGGAACTGAGTCCAAATCCTTTCAACTTGCCAAGTCTCTTCCTTTACACCTCAAAAGAGGGGGTGAGGGGTAAAAGTTGCTGCAGGGAGTGGGACCCTGAGAGGCCAAGGAGAAAACAGGAAATGGATTTCCCAGGGTCAGGTCGTTTCCACCCACAATCCCCAGAGGGGATAGATGAGTTATCACACAGTTTCCTGTGGTCAGGAGCCTAGAGTGCCGTTGAAGGCACCAGTTCTATGAACCCTGAGCTATGTACCCAGAAGTCTTTGTGGCTTGTCCCAGTGCCAGCATGGCCATGAAGAATGATCTGCAGCACACAAAACCTGGTAGAGCTCTGGTGGTGTGGTAATCTCTCGCTCTCTCTCAAGAGAGGGGATAGGCAGGTTACCTCCCCATGATTTCTCTGGTCAGACCCAACTTGAGTGACTCAGGAACCTGTTTCTAGAAAGGGGGATGATCTGCAAGTTTATTTCTGATGCCAGGGCTTGTGATGATGAGGGAGTGAGGAGTAGTTGGGATAAACAGGATTTGCTTCCTCTTTCTCAGATGAAGACCTGGCCCTGGGGCTTTGGGGTGAAGCTGGAGATCATTACCCCTTTCCTGGGCAAGTACCGACCATTCGTAGGGCGCTGCTGTCAGACCTGCACTCCAAAGAGCTGGGTGAGAATGGGAGAGTGGGCGGGGCTGATGGAGGGGGGTCACTGGTGATGTTTGGTGGGTTTTTCTTTCATAGGGTTTTTCCCCTAGAGTTAGTTCCTCCTGGACAGGGAGAAACCAGATGGTAGGGGCAGTTGTCTGTGGATCTTGCCCTGCCCTGGCCCAAGCTGTATCTGTGCTATCACTAAACAGAGGCTGTCAGTCTCTGGGTCTTCCCAGCTGCCACCTTTCACTAGCACCAAAGCAATTCTGGCTTCTGGGTAACGCCTGGCAGCGCCAGCAGCTGCAGGGTGAAGGAGTTTTCCTTCGCCACGTTAGCATGGATAGAGGATTCCTGGCTTATTCCTGGCAAGGGAATGGATTCCAGAGAGAGAAGGGAATTTCTTTCATATGATGAGAGATTTGTAAGACTGGGACATTTCAGCTTGGAATGGGGACTAATAAGGGGGTTTGGTTATGGGTCTATAAAATCATGAGTGGTGTGGAGAAAGTAAATCGGGGGTGTTATTTACTCCTCATAACACAAGGACTAAGGGTTGCCTTGTGAAATTAAAAGGTGACGGGTTTAAAATGAACAAAGAGAAGTATTTCTTCACACAGTGCAGTCAACCTGAGAAACTCTTTGCCAGAAGATGCTGTGATGTCCAAGACTACAATGGGATTCAAGAAAGAGCTAGATAACGTTCATGGAGTCCACGTCCATTGATGGCTATAGTGAGGATGGGCAGGGATGCTGTTTGCCAGAAGCTGGGAATGGCTGATGGGATAGATCACTTGATTAACTGTTTTGTTCGTTCACCCTGAAGTACCAGGCATTGGCGACTGTCCCAAGACAGGATACTGGGTTAGGTGAACCATTGGTGTGACCCAATTTGACTATTCTTATGAACTCTGCTATTTGGGGCCTCGTGTAACATTTCTACTAACAACCTTTTTCTGCTTTCAGCAATCCTTCTTCCACAAGAAACTTCCCTCCTTGGGCTTTTGCAATGTCATCCAGGTGACGGAGGAAAGCACCAGGTGACTATTAAGAGGGGCTGGGCAAGGGGTGTGGAGTGGGAGAGGGTTGGAATGGGTCAGTTTCCTGCACATGATTCAGTGAGGTAGGAGTGGGGAGAAGGGCTAACTCTGCTCATTTTCTCAATACTTCTCTGAGGCTGGAGATTGATTCCAGCCCTGGGAGTCAGGGATGGAACCCAGGAGTCCTTGCTTTGCATGAAATCCCCATGTGAGCCTGAGCAAGTCACTTCTCCCTCCAAATGAAAGCAATAATAATATTTCCCTATCTCTCTGGAGAGTTGGGAGGGTTCATAATTTAGTCTCACTTGGTAATTAGTCTAATAACTAATTGCTTTATTATTTGTGAAGCTCTTAGAAAGTTGCAGTCCTGTATGGGTAAGTGTTATTAACAGCAGAGAGGAGAGTGTTTGATTCATTCCTCCTTCTCTCCCACATTAACACACTTCTGTTTAATGCAACAGTCTCAACAAAAGGGAAATAGAGATTTTTCAGCAGATTGGTTAGTTGTTACCAAGCATGTAGATTCCCACCTTGGCGTGGAAAGGCGTATTCAGAGTTCAGCGTTTTTGTTCCAATTGCTTTCTTTGGACCAATGCAGGGAAATGCTTACAATGCATTTGTGTGGGGTCTGCCTGAACTGTTTCTAGCCCAGGCAGTTTGTGTGACAGTGGACGTTAAAAATCAGATGATTCTGATGCTTTTCCCCTGTGATCTTGCGTTCACATGATTCAATAGCAACGGATGGCTGGATCCTTAACTGATGTCCGTCATGTGCCTTAAGTGGGGTATCTGCTAGAGCTACCCTAATTTACACTGGCTACAGATTTGTCCTGTAGTGTTTACCTCTCCAAATGCTGGAGCCTGATTTTGAAAGGAGCTGAGTTCTTGCAGCAACTGTCAAGGTCTTCGGGTTATTGTGTTTCCTTCTGCTTCAAACCTCACAATGCTAGTTTTCAGAAGGATTTCAAGAATTCAGCTTGGCTCATGCACTATGGGTGCTAAAATCTAGGGGTGATGGGTGAAAAACTTGGCTGGAGAACTGGGCTGACTTCAGTTCTCCAATGGGAGAGTAGCGTGGACACTAGGCCCAAGTGCTCTGGTTCAGTCTGGCGCACTATCCACTTGGCAGTGCTGCAGCAAAAGTTTTCCCAGCTGTCATTTAGCTGGCAGTCTGACAGATAGCAAGTGCATTAAATATTAAATACTGAGATGAACTCATGTTCCCACATATTGCGGATGTTCCAGAAGGAGACAATGTCGCGACACAAAGATGGGCTTGTTAGAAAAATGAAACACTTGATTGAGGGGGCATGTCAAGGGACTGATCTTATGCCATTGAAGTCAGAGGAAAGGTGCTTAGTGCGGAATTGGCCAAGCCCCCATGGGGGCTAGTGAACAGAACAATGATCTTGATGCGGAAGACCTGACTTCTATTTCCAGCTCTGCCATTGACCACCTGCTGATCTTGGGCAAGTCAGTTCCCCTTTCTGTGCCTCAATTTCCCTATGGATAAAGGATACTGACCTCCTTTGTGTAGTGCTTTGAGATCTACATACAAAAAGTACTTAAGACAAGTCTTGTTAGTGCCTTGGAGGGACATACCTGCATGATGGAGTACATGTATATGTATCATGTCTATGAGCTCCATAATTACCTAGCTGAGTTTCTCTCTCTAGGTACAGGGGCTGGCTGGTTAGAAGATTCTGTTACATCCTTGCAATCCTTGATTGGAAGGTTCATTACAACAACCCGAGAGACCTCCAGGAGAGAATCTTCCACAGCAAGAGGTATCCTTCCTTACGTGAGAGTGACCTGAGGCACTTAGGGCTAGTCTATGTGGAGAAATGCAGGGACATTACTGTACCATGGTAGCTATGCTGATATAACTCCCCATGTGGATGCTTTTATTTGTAATACTTGTGATCTTTTTTTGGTTTAGCTTATATCACTTTGGGCATTTAATACATTTTTGGTTTAGTGCTATCAGCTTACCTCAAATAAGCTACTGGAACAGAAATGTTCAGTTGCAGGTGGTTCTACCAATCTAACTGTGCCGACATAAGTTATACAGCCAGAAGGGACCATTGTGATCATCTAATCTGACCTCCTATGTAATGCAGGCCAGAGAACTTGGCTGAATTAATTCTTGTTTCAGTGAGAGTGTATGTTTTAGAAAAATATGTATTTATTTTAAAATAGCCCTGATGGAGAATCCACCATAACACTTGATATGTTGTTCCAGTCATTAATTACCCTTACTGTTAAAAATGTATGCCTTTTTTCTAGTCTGGCTTCAACTCCCAACCCCTCGTTCTTGTTATCTCTGTCTGTTAGGTTGTGGAGCCCTTTATCACAACAATGCAGGTAAATTTTCCTGTGTAGACAAGCCTATGCCCTGTGCCTCTCTTCCCGCATCTGCAGGAAAAGAATTAATGGGCCAGAGTCTCTGCTGGTGGGAACATTAGTGGATCAATGGCATTTTACACCCACTGAAGCTGTTGCCCAATGTTTGTAAAGTGCTTTGTGAACCCCCAAGGAAAGGCAGTGTAAGCAGGGCAAAGAAAGATAGTGATGTCTCTAGGAAATATTTTCAAAAAGCCTCTTTCTGTACCAGTGTCCTAGTTGCTGTACTTATTTAGCACCTCTTTGGCATTTTCCTCCACACTCCTGCACTTGTTGTGGTAAGTTACAAACTGCGAGCTTGCTTTGTTGTCAGGTTGAGTGTTTGACTAAAGCAATGGACAGCAGTCGAGGTTGTGGGAGTGATGGTGTGAGGAAGACATCGCTCTGATGATTTGATTCTCAGCCCAGAGCTTGCAGACAGAAAGCAGTCCTATAACCCCCCAAGGTCCATGCTAAATTGAGTTCATTCAGTGTCAGCAAGATGAGAATCCGTCAGCGATGATATCACAGCAGCACATAGTGGCGCTCACTGAGATCAGGGCCTCACTGTGGCAAGCACTGTACAAACCCAGCAGAAAGGCGGTTCCTGCACAAAGCATGGATGAGCTAAGTATAAGGCAGGAGGTGGCAGGTGGAGACACTTGGGGAAGCATGAGTAAAACAGACATTAGGGGCTGTGGTCTATGCACAGAAGTGGCATGATTATTGTCAAGTTGCACTGTGCTAAGCCATGTGGGAATTGAGTGCCTTTCACAGCAGTTCCAAAGGGGTAGCCGTGTTAGTCTAGTTCACCAAAAGAAGCAAGGAGTCCTTTGGCACTTAAAGACTAACAGATTTATTTATTGCGTGAGCTTTTGTGGGAGAAAATCCCACTTCATCAGACAATTTGAAGTGTCTTCAAAGTGTCTAACAAAGTGGGATTTTCTCCCACAAAAGCTCATGTGATAAAGAAATTTGTTAGTCTTTAAGTGCCACAGGACTCCTTGCTTCTTTCACTAGGGTGTGTATTGCAGGCATTGTTTGTTGTTTACCTAGGTCCCTGGGGCTCTGTGTGCTGATAGCTCAAGGAGACTGACTCAGGGCAGAGGCAGAGTCTGCTCAGCAACCAACAAGGATGGAGACGCCCCTCCCAGGGAGCTCAAGAAAGGGGATTGGCCATTTTAGAGCAGTCTGGAGCTGGAGGGAAAGGGCAAGACTGGCTGTGTGGGAGCTGGTGAACCCAGACCTGTTGTAGGGCTCCCCTTGGGAACAGGCCCCGGGGGACTGGAAAGCAGGATCCCTCAGCTTGAGCCCTTCCTACTCCAAGGGGTCTCTCAGTGTGTAGAAGAGCATTGTTGGGAAAACTTCCCCAGCACGCTGACTTAGCCCCCAGCGCCCTAGGTGGGGGAGTCACCGCATGGCAACTGTGCTCTGGCTGCTAGTCTACGGCTGCTGCCGGCTGGGAGCCGGGGTGGAGCCTGGAGTTTAGAAGTTTGGTGCCGTTTGTAATCTGCACTTGGTGCCCTGCACCCCTGGGGGCTGAGAGGAAAGCCTGGGACCAGAAGCAGCCTGACACCTGAATGAAGAGGATCTCGGCCAGCAGAGACCAGCCCCTCTGCTGTGACTTAGGAGTTGAGAATCAGCCCCGCGCTGTCCGAGAGTTTGTGTCAGTTAGTCATGGGGATTGTGTGGGGTATCCCTACTCCCTGAATCCAGGGAATAAGGATTTTGGGGGGTTTAATAATATGCTTCCTATTAAACCTGTGGAGGGACTGACCACCTTGTCCTAACGGCGAGCCTGCTTGGCTGTTCTGAGCCCAACCAGCCACACTATTAAATCACTGCCCAGCAGATATTGTAGCCGCAGATCAGCAAGGATGCATCAAAGTACACACACCAATGGGATACTGATTTTACAGTTGCTGCTTCAGGCTCATGAAACTGGTGATCCTTAGAAGTATTTTACCCTGTTATGTTACATTTATCTCCTGTTTAATATATGGCAGTGTGTAATATATTGTGTGTGTTTTGTTTTAGCCTTTTGGAGTGTCCAGCTATCTGACAAATAATTAGGAGTTACTGTGTGGTTAGCATTTTCTTCCCAGGCTGCCCTGGTGACCCTGCCAGGAAGGAGCGAGGGAAGCGAAGACGCTGTCTATTACATTCACAGGGAAAAAAGCAGCTGCACCCTGCTGAATGGGTGATGGGATCTATAAGAACCCAGGCCTGTGCATCCAAACCTATAAACAGTTTGCGTTAAAGAAGGTGGCAGGGTCAAGAGGGGTGCTATGTTGTTAAGCCACAAGGATGATTAAAAGGGGCACATGGAGAACACTTTCTCAAGCATTAGCTGCATTCCTTCCCATCAAAGGGCTCCAGATGGGAACGTGGAGCTTAAGGTGGAAACTGCTGTGAAAAGGGGAAAATAATTACAAATGTTTCATAACTGCAGCACTCTTGGGCACCTGTCAGCTATAGAGAGGCTATGGTTAATGTCTTTGCCTTGTCCTTGAACTTCTCTATGCCACAGCCTGGCTACCTCAGAGATTGCCCAGTGATTTCCATGGGCTTTGGACCTGACCTTTCTAGATGGGGGCTTCTTTCATGGCTGGGACAGAAATAGTCAGGAAGGAAACTAGCCAGCATCAACGTGGCAGTGAGTGGCAGAAAATGTGGAATCTTGTATTTGCAGAGTGGTTCCCTGCCAGGTTGCTCCTAAAGCCTGTGATAGATGTGACTTGCTCTGTGTATTCACCTGGTCTGTAACATAAAGCCTGTGGGACAAATACTTGGACATTACCTTCCATGCTACCAGCGGCAGGGCCACCCGTGTTGGGGGGATGTGAGGACAAGAGGGGCAACTTGCCCCAGGCCCCGCCAAGGAGGGGGCCCCCTGCCTTGGCCCTGCCTCAGCTTCTGACTCTATGCGTCCCGGGGAACATTGGGGCTGGGTAAACCAAGAGGAGCTTGGTAATTGGGAAGGTGGCCAGAGTGAGCTGAAATAGGAGGAGACATGGGGTGGGCAGAGGTGGTATGAGTTGTATGTATGGAACAGGGAGGGGGCCCCTCATTATCAAATCTGCTCCAGGCCCCCTAAGTCCTCTGGGGGACCATGGCCAGCAGGGAACTACAGCCTGCTGTCCAAGCGGCAGTGCATCATCTGTCTAACAGCTCAGAGCAGTGCGGTTTAGGATAAGTGGGTGGGGGTGAAACCCAGTGTCAGTTGAGATCTCGGGATGTTTGGTGAGGCAGAATGTATCAGTTAGCAGATTTGGCCAGGACCCCAGGCTTAGCAGCCCTGCTCTTGGAAAGTGAGGGAATGTGTGTCTACGACAACTGCAGATTCTTAGGGCCTCAGCCTTCTCATCTGATAACAGTACAGTGCCCCCTATATGCGTGTCCACCTGGCCGATAATCCAGGTCTTGTCATGCCCTTTGCTCTGCCCACTAGAGATGCTGCGGCTTTCCTGATCACTTGAGTTTTCGTGGGCTTCCCAGCCCTGCTTAGCTGCAAGAGTGTCATGTGTGGCACAGTGCATCCACAATCTCTGTGAGAAGCTCTCCTCGCTGCACTTGTTAATAACTAAATAAGGTGTGGGTGTCTGACTGTCCGTAGACTATAGGTTCAAAGCTCTATAATGTTCTGTGAATGGTGTATTAATTCCAGTGGCTTTGTTTGATACTGTGGGTGAGTGTTGCATCTACTCTCTCTTTCTCCCCAGGGTACAGGATGCCATGTCTTTGAAGGTCCCCCTGGCAAGAGTGGATGATCCTGTTCTCCACGTGTCCCTGGCACAATGGAGGAGCAACGTGCTGAGTGTTCTCAACCAGATTCAGTCTCCTCTCTGCCTTTTTTTACTGAGGTACATTTCTCTCTCTGTGAGAGGGCCAGACAGGACAAAGGCTGCAGAGAACTATGGCACCCATCCTGCTCTGTATATGGTGCTGGTTTAAGGTGGGTAGGGGAAGTAGCAGAATTGCCTGAGTGGGCTGGTTATTGAAACCGTAATCCTGCTGTCACAGGTGCAAATCCAGCTCCTGTCTGATGGCTGTTAGGCTGTCAGTGTGAAATAGGGCTGATCTCACCTCGATGCAGTGCTGATAAAAGAGTTCCTGGTGCTCTGCCTGACTGCACCCACAGGCTAAATTCCCCTTTCGTGTGTGATCCTTCAAGGTTGAAATTGAGACACTTGGCAATGCTTGCCAATGTCATATGGCTAACCAGAGGGTTTCTTTTTTCAGGCTTGGGAGGCCATGTGGCCCAGGGCACTAGAATGTCAGCAGGCCTGGGTTCTAGTCCCAGCTCTGCCATGTGTTTGCTGTGTGTAGCTTGGAATAGCAAGACTGTTGTGCCTCACTTTCCCCCATCTTCAGGGAGACTGTGATGTTGCTTTTCCTTGGCAGAGCAGCCTGAGATCTAGGGCTGAAAAGCACCAGAGAGATGATTAGCCCAATGAGTCAAGCGCCTTTCCTAGGTACAAAATTAACATGCCTTGTGGAAAATGGAGAGTGTGTTGAGTGTATGTACTGTGTGACTGCTATGGCTTGCTCTCTGAGATGCCTTGCAGAAACACAAAGGGTGTATGGATGGTGGTGGTGATAGCAGATCAGATCCCTGCTTGGAGCCACCTTGTGTGTGTTTGTATTGAAAATTTCTTGCAGAGTTGGGGATGTTTTTCCTTTGTTTCAAACTTAGATGATGGTTGACTGTGTTGAGTGACCTGGGCTAGGGAAGTGTAATTTTGCTTGGGTCCTTAGTGAAGAGGGTTTGAGACCACCTGGTGAGTGGTTTGTTCTGATCAGAAGCCAACACACAGCTGTGTAGGATGGTCTCAGGGGAGTAGCAGCAGGGGACTGCAGATCAGGACAATGTGGGGCTAGCAGGGGAGTGGAGCTTGGGGCTGGAAGACCAGGGGATTACAGGTCAAGATTAGGGCAGATGCGTGCGAAGCTGCATCAGAGCAGGGCGGGTTGTGGGTTGGCCGTGAGAGCTGTTAGCAGAATTGTAGAGAGCTGTGCATCACTATAGAAGTATAGAGAGTCACTGATGTAGATTTGGGGGGAAGCTTATACAGCACCTCCTTATGCTGTCCTAGTCTGGAGCCAAAACCATCCCCTTCCAGCGCGTTCTACCAGGGCCAGCAAAGAACGGACCCAAAAGAAGAGGTGAATTCTTTTTGTTTGGATGGTTGAGAAATTAACAGATAAAGTTTTTGTTGAGGCGTCATGACTTCTCTGATTGCGTAGGAGTAATAATAAGAAAAAACAGTCTGAACAGTCTGAGTAGTTAAAGTGGAGAAATTGCCCAAGGGATAAAAACAGTTAAAGACTTCTGGTAACATCTTCCAAGAGCTCAGGGAGGGCAGATGGGTTCTGGGTTTGCATGCCAGGTTTATTTTACAATGATTGTGTCATTGTTGTTTATTTTTTTGGCCTTATCATGGAAATGCAGTATCTTTTTTTTTTTTTTTTTTGGCAAGTGACGCTCTTGTTTGTTCGTTTACTTTGTGGAAACTTAAAGATGTGGGCTAAGCACTGCAATGTGATCACAATGCCTCCCTCCTATGGCACTTGTCATCTGGGGATCTCAAAGCACTTCACTGAGGCAGTGCAGTGTTGTTAGCTCTATTGGACAGATGGGGAAACCAAGGCACAGAGTGGGAATGTGACTTGCCCAAGTTGATCCATCACGGTAGGAGCAGAGCCAGGAGCTGGGCCTGGGTGGTGAGAGTCCTAGTTTAGCGCTCTAACCAGTAGACCACACTGCATTTGAATACCAGCTTTGAATGAAATCTTGTTCTCAGGAAAGGTTTTTCGCACCCCAGAGTGGTGTAGGTACCCAAGCTGTTTCCTCATGTAGACCAGGCCTGAGACCCAGCAGGTCTGCATAAGTTTCAGCTTTGTCACTGAGTTGCTGGGGCAGATCATTTAACCTCTTGTTGCCTCAAGTCTGCATGTGTAAAATGGGGAGAATAACTCTGTCTGTGCTCAGTGACAGATAAATGCTCCCTTCCCCTCAAGAAGAAACATGATCTTTAAAAAAAAGTTCCCAGCCCCCTGTGTGTTTTTCTTTTTTTCCCTTTCCCCCAGGCTCTGCAGTTGGGCTCTGCTCAGACTCTTGAAGCACATGTTCCTCAGCGTGCTGCTCCACAAAGGGCAGCTGGAGATGGTGCACAGGGCAGCCCAGACGGTAAGGGGAGGTGAGGGTTGGGCAATGGAGGCTGAGGTGGGCTGTCCCTGTTCCTTTTGTGCAAAGGAGCTGAGTTATGTACCCAAGACACATCAGTGGTTCCTGCCACCCCAGTGTCGGAGCTCTTGTAATGTTTTTAACTTCACGCACCCCTGTGGGGCAGGACAGGCTGATATCTCCATTGTACAGGTAGGGAAATGAGGCACCAAGTGACTAAGAGACTTGCCCACTGGAGAGTGTGGCAGAGAAAGGGCTGGAAATTGGATCTCTAGTGAGTCCCCAGTCAGTGGATCCACCTTTCCCTTCGGCAGGGACCCTGGCAGTGCTCAGTTATCTGGCATTTCATCCTACACGGCCCCTGCAGTACAGGTTCAGCTTGGGACTCCTGGGTTCTATTCCTGACTCTTCCTTAATCTTTGTGCAGCCTGGAGTCAAATCACAGTCACCAGGGCCCTAAAGGCTTTTGGAGCCTAAATCCTATTGACTTAAGCTGGTGTTAAGTCATCTATGCTATTTTGAAATTATTGCCCTTACTGTCACTAGGATCAGTTCATCTCCTACCCTACATCTCATTGTTGGTGTCATGGTACTGCCTGGGAGCCCTCAACATGGAGCCAGAACCACAGCATGCCAGGCGCTCCACAAACCCAGAGGAGTAGGTTGGCCCCTCCGCCACAGTGACAACACACATTTGTTTCTGCCTGTGTAGCACTGGTCACCTGGTCCAAATGATCATGTGCTTTGTAGTCCCTTCATAGGGACATGGGACTGGAAGGGATCTGGTGGGTCAGCCCGCTGGAAGGTGGTTCCAAAATCTTACATGGGGCAGATGGAAACAGGCAGACAAGGAGCAGATCAACGGGGAAGTGGATTCCTGGTGTCTGTTAGCCTGGAACAGCCATCCGTCTCTCATGGGATACTGCGAAGAGATGTTCTATCTGTAGAGTCTGATGATAAAGAAGATTAAAGGCATAGCTGAGTCGCTGTATCCGTAGCCTGAGGGTCATTGCTGCTATCTGTCACTGCTGGAGGGATGCTGGCCACTCTGACATCTGAAAACTGACACAGGATGAGGTTTTCAGAAGTGCCTAAATTCCATTTGCAGAAGGGATGGAGACAGTGAGGAACCTGGTGGTGATAACAGTTCCCTTGTTGCTCTCCTGTAGGGCACCTCATCTGTAGAGCTCAAGGCCCCAAGGGGGTGGGATCATTATCCCCCTTTTACAGTTGGGGAAACTGAGGCACAGTTCAGGGAAGTGACTTGCCCAAAACCACGCAGCCGCTTAGTTGCAGAACTGGGACAAAAAACCAGGTTTGCCGAGTCTCTCCCCCCCCCCCAACCTAGCCTGTCTGGTGCAGGCAGCAAGCAAAGTGCATGAAGATGGAGCTGCTTTTTCTTTCATCCCAGGCTCCCTCCATCACATCAGCTGTCTGTGACAATAGTGTGTGAGGTGGTTGTAGGCTGGAGTTTGGTTTCCAAACTGAGGGAGCCCCTCCACTGTTTGCAGAGTAGTTGGAGGACTTCTCTGTGAGTTGGTCATGTGGCTAATTCATGGAGCCACAGAACTGATTCCATCAGTCTTCCAGTTCCACTATGTCTCTACCAAAGGGCCTTTCTGACTAATGTAGAAGAGTGTGGGACTCATCTCAGGTACCAATAGCCCAGCTTTCTGTTCAAATGCTCATTGAATAGCATGGATGGAAAAAAATCTCTACTACCTTCAATGGGCTTTGGATCAGAGCCTGAGTCCTGTGATTTCCCAGGGTGCATGGGGGGATTGGTGCCAAGGATACCATAATGGGGGTGCAGCATATTGCCTGTGAGAGGGATCCCGTGGTGTGCACTGCTCAACTGGCATTGCTTCGGCTGTGAGTCCATCTGTGCTGCAATGTGGACTAAGGCTCTGGTGCATGTGTAAACCCCTCTTGTCCACATGCATGCTTTTTCATTGGTGCTGGATTCCTGGCCTACTTTTGGGAGCAGGGAGCGTAATGCCACAACTGGATGTATTGGTGAGCCTCGGGTAGACAGACAAGTTCTCCCACAGTGCACCAGGAACTGAGCCCTGGAGAGACCACAGGAGCTAAGAGAACCCGGGAAGGTAGTGTCATGTCAGTGCACTGCCAGGATAGACGTGCCTTCCTGGAGGCCAGGGGTGTGTATGCCAGAGCGGTGTGGGGACACTCAGGTGAGTATGGAAAACACAGGCTGGTGCATGCAGATCTGTAGCCTCAGCTACACCCCATCAACTCTGTTGTGTTCTCTTGTCTCCTAGCCAGACATCCCGCTGGTTTTCCTCTCAACTCACAAGTCCCAGCTGGATGGGTTGCTGCTCCCTTTCCTTCTGTTCTCGCAGGGCTTTGGGGTGCCCAGAGTGACTTGGGAATACCAGGCCTACACCCCAAGACTCAGGTGAGGGTCTGAGCTGGGGCTGCAGGCCTAGCTCTCCTGCATCACTGGGTCCTGCATGGTCTGTGGGTAACAGAGCTGAGTGACTGAACCAGCTTCTCCCCATCCTTTTCTCCCGGTGACACTCATTCTTCTGAAAAAACCAACCAAACAAGGAGTCGTGTGGCACTTTAAGACTAACAGATTTATTTTTCGCATGAGCTTTTGTGGGAGAAAATTCCATTTCGTCTGATGCTTCGAAGAGGGGTGAGCTTACAGAATGTAATGAAGATAAATGCAAGGGGGTGTAAAACATCAGATCAGGTCATACAGTAACAGCAAATCAGAGCATTTGTTAGGTTCAAACCATGGAAAGCCTGAAGTCCTGTGTCACTTCCCAGTTGCTCCCTGGAACCTGTCTGTCTCCAGAAGTGGGGCCCTTGCTCTGAGGGGACAAAGGGTGATGTGGATGGGAGGTAGAGGTGGCTGTCCTCTCTCCTGGGGACAGGGCCAGCGCTATGCAGTAAGCAGTCCCTGCGTGGGGGGGGGCTGGCATTTTGAGGGGCGTCAAAAGGGGACAGCACCATGGTGCTCCCCTGATGCCATCACTCATCTGCGCAGGCGTCGCTATGCTGCGGGGGGGCACCACGATCCCCAGCGCCGGCCCTGCCTGGGGAAACCCAGATGGGACTGGGTGGTCTTGGAGTAGGGGTGATGGCCCTTGGGCAGTATCCATGCCTGTTTTGCCTACAGGGCCCTGCTAAGTCGGCTGGGAGCAGTTTTCCTGCCTCCTAGAGCAGAGCACACGCTAGACAGCAAGCCAGGAGGGCTCTTCAGCGCTGTCCTTGCCTCCGTAAGTACGTGGGGGCAGGAACCCATGAACCAAGAGGCAGTGTGAGACCTTCCTCTGGCACTGGGCAGGGGAGAATGTACTGAAAGCCTTCACCAGTTGTTTAAGACTCCTAAAGTGCTTAGTTAAAGATTTTATAGCTGACTAGGTGGTTTAGACACCTAGCTGCTATTCAGGTCAGTGGGAGCCAGCTGTGTGGCTCAGTTCCCTCTCCAACTATGCAGAAGCCAGCCATTGGAGGGAAATACATTGCTGCAGATGAGTGCTTATGACAAGGGATCAGGACTAGGGCCAGAACAATCCCAGCCCTACTTAGATTCACTCTATGTAGGACAGAATACTGGCCTGGGAGCCAGGAGCATCCCCCCAGTTTAATTCTTGTTCATTTGTTAAGTGCCACCCACATATCCATTTAATTCTGTCTGTGCCATTGAGGGACCTGGGCCAAGTTGCTGCCCCTGCCTTGGTTTCTCCACCTGTTCGATGATGGGGAGGATGCAGGGGCAGATTGTGTGTGAGCCCAGCATTATGATGCAGGATGGTTAGTGGGGGCTTGGTGAGAAATCCTTTTTTTTTTTTTTTTTTTTTTGTGCTCCCTCCCCAGACTAGATAGCAGCCGAGCAGTTAGTGCTCTGAGCTTCTGATTCAAAATGGGCAGAGCAGAGATTTGAACCAAGGCTGCTTATGTGCCATGCCTGTGCCTTGGGTTTTTGCCTATTCCAGGGTCTTGTGCTGGCTTCCCAGAGTTCTTGCTGTGGTCCTGATGCAGGCTGGGGAGTGTTTGGTGATCTCGAACATTCTCACCACTCTGGAGAATCATCTCCCAGCCAGTTGTAATTGTGACATCGCTCTTCGAGCATTTTGGGGTCACAGTTGCCAGCTGGAGACACTGTGGATTAGGGTCACGTCTCTAGACCCTGGCTGGTTTAGTGCCTGCTAAATTCCCTAGGATTTAGAAAGGGGACAAGTGGGGCCTATCCAAAGGCTGCTGACTGTGGTGGGAGCCTTTCTGTTGACTCCATCACACTTTGCATCACCTTCACAGAGCATTGCCTGCCCTTCAGATTGCATAGGTTTTTTGGTCATACAGGCAAGACTCCTGGATCTTGCTTTTCCAGCTCATATCTACACAGATTGAAGAACCATGGGGGTGTGGGGGGCTGCCTGAGCAGTAGCCCCTGGTGGAAAAACCTTGCTTCTGCAGTACAAGGCAGTGGAATGGAGAGTGGACCTCATGAGAGGAAATTGAGGCTGTAGTTTGGGAAGGCTGCTGGGTTGTGGGATATGACTGGCTGTGGAATTGACCCCCCAGGAGAAGCACTTGTGGCCTGTGGGATTTAGGGAGGGATCAGGGCAGAGCTGAGAAGGGGGCAGAAGATGAAGGGGGTGATGGGCTGGCAGAGAGGCAAGAAATGAAGGGGGTGACTAGCAGGACTGAGCAGGGTGGGGCCACCCAAAGCATTCCTGTGACTGCAGTGAGCAGATTGTTCTAGGGAGTAAGCCCACGTCACACCCATGGGACTGGATGGGGAATGGCATTTTCTGCCCCTAAGGCAAAAGTGAGCTCAGCTGCACCATGTCTCTGATCCCATGTGCTTCCTTTCCCACTCCCAGTATGTTGAGGAGCTGCTGAAGAGTCGACAACCCCTGCTGATCTTTCTGGAGGATCCCTTCTGTGGTGTGTCCCAGCTGTCCACCCCTGGAGGAGAGTGGCTAGCACTGGTTTTGGGTGCTGTCCATGCCAGAGCCATCCCTGATGTGATGCTGGTGCCTGTGGGAATCTCCTATGACGTGGCTCCCAACATGTTTGCAGTGAGACCCACCAGCAGTGAAGGGGGAGCATTGGCTAGGGCAGAGGGACTGGGAGCCAAGATTCCTGGGTTGTTTTTTCAGCTGTGGGAGGGAAGTGGGCAACAGTGGTTAGAGCAGGCATGTGGTTGGGAAGATGTGGGGTGGAAACAGGCATTGGGACTCCTGGGTTCTATTCCTGGTGCTGGGAAGGGAGTGGGGTCTAGTGGTCCGAAGGGGCTGGGAGCCAGGGCATCCTGGGTTGTGTTTCTGGCTCTGGAAGCAGGGGTCTATCACAGAGGATGACAGATCTACTAGCTGATGCTGACTTTTTCTGACCTTTGGTAAGAGCCTCCTGAGAAACCCGACTTGTCCTACTCCTCTGATCTGGACATCCCACTTGTAGCTGTACCAAACCCACCTTTCTGGTCCCATGTCCCTGCTTTGGTGTCTCTCCTGACCCTGGTTGCACCCCCTGGCTTCTCTCCCAGCCCAGGCATCTCTGGCCGTGCTATTCCCAACAACCCATGGCCTTCCTGCAGACACTAGGGCTCCCAAGACAGCCAACCTCTCCAGGAAGCAACACCAAGTCTTGTTGTCTCCTCCTCTGCCTTGTCCTCTTCAGTATTCACTGACCTGTTGCTGGCTTTGGGAGCTGGGCTGGCCTTTCCTAAAGGTTCTGAGGGGGCATGGCCCAAACCTTTGGCAGCCAAGGGGTCTCACTGACAGAAGTTTTTGTTCTACAGCATGCCTGAAATCTACCCCTAAGAGCCTATGCAGAGCTTCCAGACCAAACAGGAGGGAGGGGACAGGGCACTTCAGGCCTGGGCAAAAGCTTCCTTCCCTGCAAGCTTGCAGCGTTGCCTTGTTCTGCTCCCCTCCACCCCTTGGAGAACAAAACACCCAGGGTGGAAAGGCTTTGCCTGTCCCCTCGGCCTCCTGCACCACCATTGGTGAGCTGCTTGGAGCCTCATAAGTGCCCATCTGGACTGAGATGTAGTGAATAAATGCTCTGCCATTGCAAGATTAACACACCTTGATCATCTGATCTCCTAGGGCTCAGCTCAGCCTGTCAGCCTCTGGTCCTGTCTCCAGGCTGTTTGTCGAGCCTTGAGCCGGAGATTTGGCTGTGTCCGGGTGGACTTTGCCCAGCCCTTCTCCTTGCAGGTATTGTGTACTCTTCTAGGGTTCTTGGCTGGCAACTTCTGCCTTAGAATTAACTGTCCAGGGGCAAGTTCTGGCTGAGGCTTGGGAAATCTAGCGGCATGGTGTCAAATCAAATCAAACCAAACCAAACCAAACCATAGGGCTGGAAGGGACCTCACTGGGTGTCATGATCTTGGTGAAATTTGGGGATATGGGGTTATGCCTAAACCACAACTGGTGTCAAGCCTGAACCCAGCCATTAGAGCTGCTGCTCTGATGGGATTTGTACCCCACTAGCTTGAGCACAGGTTGTGTGAGTGCTTCTGTCCAGACTGGGAGGCTCGCTGCCATGGAAACAGACCCAAAGTGACTTGGGACAAATGACCTCTTGTGCCATGGGAAATCTCGTCATCTTGTGCTTGGGGTTTGGCCTGAATGCATAGGATCTAGGGAGCTTGTACCCTGGAACTGGGAGGATGGGGGCCTGGGGAACTCATTGTCCAACTTACTTTCCTTGCTCCCAGGAGTACATTGCAAACAACCTCTTCAGACACAGCTCCTCGGGAAAGTCCTTGGAGGAAATCCTTCTGCCTGTCATCCTCGGCAAAAGGTAACCATGCCTCAGAGCCTCATGTGGGTGGGGATGTAAAGAGAGCTGGGGTCATCTGTCACAGGAGCCCAGTTGTTTGAAGAGTTCAAGGAAGGAGCTGTGAAAAGAGTCAGAGTCCTCTCTCTGGATGCACCAAGTGTGTCAGGAAACCCGGACAGACTCACAGCCTGTGTAGCCAGCACTGCTTCAGCCGCCACTAGCCAAGCCCTATTGGGATTCCTTCTCTTCTGTCCACCGTGGTGTCCCTTGTCCTCTCTGGGCTGACCCTTGCCATTGGTTTCAGCAAGAGCTCAGCCTGGGCGCAAAAGCACAAAGAGCAAGGAGGGCAGCATGTAGCCCAGCTGGCCAGTGATGGAAGGGAGAGTCTTTTGCTGCCATGGCCCTGGCCTTGGTCCGGCTGGCTGGTCAGCACTCTCTGTGGAATGAGTTGGTTGCGTCTCAGGCCAGTCATGCCAAAACCTGCTATCTGTTTAGCACAGCAGTGGAAGTTTGGATGGGCTCCCCTCTGTCCTCTGCAGGTGGATCTTTCCCAGGGATGTCAGGAACAGCTGGAGTTGGTTTGTGCTTTAGGAGAGAGTAAACCTTGTGCGTCAGGGGTTAAGCTTATCTGTTCATGCCAGGGGAAGGGTGGCTACTCGTGGGGGCAGGATACAAAGCTAGCTAGCCTTTGATCAAATCAGGCAGGTCTCTTCTTAGCTCAGGTTTGGGGCATGGTCAGCACGCATGGGGAAGTTTGCTTTGCTGTCACCCATGCTCCATGTGCAGAAAGAGCTGAGCTTTGCTGCCTGGATGTTTGTGTCTCTCCTACATCAGCCTGCCCCTGTTTCTATTAAAAGCTGCCCCTTGTCATCCCATTTCTGCAGCTCCAGCCTACTGGACTGGGAGAAGTCAGAGGAGTGGTTCCCACATCTCAGAGATGCTGTGGAGCTGCCACCAGATGAGTGGATCCTCTTGGGCAGACTTGGACTGCACTCCCTGTGCGGTAGGCACTGACTCTGAGCTCGTCTCCTGGAGGCTGGGGTTCGGGAAGGGAAAGTGGGGAGCTCCTTTTGTCCCAAGTCTCTGCCTTTTCCCTCAAAGCTGTTGCGCAAAAGAATGAAAGGTATCTCATGTGACCTGAGGGACAGTGGTGATGGCTGCTGAGATCTCATCCTTGCCACTGCAAAGGATCAAGAAAGCATGGCTGCACCTGCTCCATCAGCACAGCTCCCTGGCAGAAAATAGGATTGAGTAAACTAGAGGGGGGAACTCTTCGGGTCTGTACATGGCACGTCTTCTGCACCCATGAGTTGCCTTGATCTATGACAACTGCTGGTGGTGGTGTAGTGTGTGTCTGTGTGCCCTGCCTGTTTTGGTGAGGGCAAGGTGTGTCAGCAGGGAAAGTGTTGGAGCAGGCATATAGATGTACTGTTGTGAATCAAGGGGAGATGGAGACTTTGCCTTATTCTTGCTGCATCCACTCTGGGTGGGACCAAGGCTTCTGATGGTGGCCTAGGTACCTAGAGAGTTAGTTCTGGTGCCATTAGGCTCCTCTGCCCATGCTGCAAAGGGCCTGTCTTGGTTTGGCCAGGAATTGGGTGGTGTTTGGTAGAATCCCCCTGCTGGGCAGGTGGGATTTGTAAATTCAGAGTATCCATGGAGGGCCAGACCTCCTCTCAATTATGCTGCAGTTAATCCAGAGTCACTCTGGATTTACATCAGATGCAGGTCAAAACGTGGCCCACAGATGCTTCCAGGGCAGCTATGATGTAATTAGGGATTCCCAGCTCCTTCCCTTGCCCTGTCAGCCTGCTGTTGTGAGCCCTTGGGTTTGCTGCTACAGCTGTTGGGTGGGACAGGGCAGGGGGTGACAATCTACAGTGTCAATCTACTTGGAGCAGCCATTCAGAGAGGAGAACCACATGATGTGAGTCCCGGCAGTGGTGGCTTTTGGGGTAGGCGAAGCAGGCGGCCGCCTAGGGCCCCAAGCAATAAGGGGCCCCATTTGGTGGACAGAAATGAAAATATAGAAATTGTTCCCATATAGCAGAGCTAGTAGGGCTGGAAGCCTAAGCACTTTTTTCTCTTGGCTCATCAAGGCAAGCTATCACTAGGATCTGCGCTTCGTCAGAAATGCAGATTTCACCATTCTCTGCCCATTACCTTCACATTGACATGCTAAAAAATCAGGAGCAAGCAATAGACAGCACAATAGGAGGAACTTTTCCAGTGGCCTCAGCTTTTAATTCTGCAGTGTGGCCATTTATTTTGCCATTCTTTAATTTTGTGATATACTGCCTTTTCCTTTTCACCTGTTCTTTTGCCTTTTCCTTTGACTTTGTGACAGTTTTTACTTTGGCTTTGGTTAGCTCAGGTTACCAGGTAGGGCCACATAGGTTGCTACATCTAAATACAGTGCTTTTAGGCAATCATTACACCTGTGTGTGATGTCTGTGCTGTATGTCTTTCTTTTGGTAAGTAATTTTCTTCTTTGAGCGCTGCTCGGATACATTCAGTAAGAGGTGTATCCGTGCTGCAGTGCACGATTGGTCAGAAACTTTTGCTCTAGCCTGTCAGAAGAGGCTGGCGGCCATCGCCCTTCGCGCCACCCCTCCCCAGTTCCATTTTATCCGCCTCAGCATTGGTTGTGGAATAGCCCACTCCTTAAGCAGCCTGTCTTCTTTGTGTTTTGTGAGCTTCCCGCTCAACTAGGAGCACTTGTTTGTGGACTTGGTTCCACCAAGGAGTGCCCTCTCCCTTGAGCACTTGGCTCCAGAACTTCGCCGTGCTTCGTCGTCATCTGCCATGCTGGGGTTCAAACACTGTGCTGAGTGCAGAATGGCCTTCTGGACCCCCATGAGAAGTGCCTCTGGTGCCTGGGAGAGAGCCATGTGGTCACCGCTTGCTCCATCTGCCTGTCCTTCAAGCTGAGGACAATCAAGGACAGGGAGCAAAGGCACCGTTCCCCCTGGGACAAAAAACCAGTTTGGTACCAGTATCGGTACTGCAGCTCCGGTACCACTCCGGGTTCCCTGTATGGGGCTCCCCTTGCGACCGGGGGAGTTGGTACTGCCCCCCACGACCCCGGAGGTATTTGAGGAAGCTAGGGCATTCCTCCTATTGCTGACCCCACCGTCACTGGCGCCTGTCCAACGGGGCAAGCCAGCCTTCGTTTTGAAGGTCTGTGCACACCAAAAGCAGCACTGAATGCTGTCTCCAGTGTCGGTGCCGAGTTCCCCGTCACTGGAACCTGTCACCCCTCAGAGCCCCAGTACTGATACCGGTACCGAGCTGGTCTCCTCGGCACCACATCACCCTGCCATCCCCAGTGCAATCATCGAGGTCCAGAGGGGCTTCCCTACTTTTCAGCCCAGGGGAAGGGGCCTCAAGGGGTACCAAACAGCCCCGTCGCTGGCCCATGTAACCAGTTTTAGCATTGGCGAAAAAGCACACCGGTATTTCTGAGATACTGGCATGCTTTTTCAAAAGAAAAAGCTAAACCCAGGAGCTTTTTCGAAAGAAAAAGCCTTTTTTGAGAGAGCTTTTTCGAAAATAGCCATCACTGGATGTGGCAAAGGCTTTTTTCGAAAAAGCCTGCCTATCTCTTCCATTGGCTTTCTTTTTTTAGAAAAAGTGTAGACTTTTTCATTTTTGAAAACAAAAAAAAGCCACAGTATTTCGGGACAAGGAGCCAGTCCCCGGACTGTTCTCCTGAAATAGCATATTTGAAAAAAGTCATTTCAAGATAATTATTTTGAACATAGTTCAAAATAATTTTTTTTTGAAAATGCTCTGCAATGTAGATGTAGCCAGTGGTTTTTTCAGCGTTGCACGGTTTTGCCCTGATTTCATCTAGGCCTCCACCAGAGCGCAGATGCTTGGCCCCATCCCACCTGTGTGTGCACTTACTGGAGCTAAGCAGTGTGTATTTCATCAGGTCCTGATCCTGCAAGGTGGTGAGTGCCCTCAGTTCCTAGTGGGGTTGCTGTGGTCCCTCAGAGGTGCTCAGAACCCCCATGGATGAAGGAGGGCAGGGATGGGGACCATGCGCCAAAGGTAACAGGATGCTCCTTCATCCCCTTCTAGCTGGTGTCTCCTGCTCTGCTGTCATGGCCGTGGCCATTGTGTCTGCACTTCTGCTGCACAAGCACCGAGAGGTAGGGGGAAAGAGGAGGGTGCTGGGCTAAGAAGGTTGGGAGGAACATGGCTTGCTTTATGCGGTGATCTGTTAAGCAGAGTGAGGGGGCTACTTGGCAGATTGTGGCTTCAAGGGGCCTCATGTTAAAGGAGAGAAGCCACGTGGATGGCAGTTTTAAGGACCCCTACCCCCGCCCTTACAGAGAT
This sequence comes from Podocnemis expansa, assembly GCA_007922195.1. Taxonomy (NCBI): domain Eukaryota; kingdom Metazoa; phylum Chordata; order Testudines; family Podocnemididae; genus Podocnemis; species Podocnemis expansa. Next base: position 39,215,489 of record ML681972.1, on the reverse strand, counting down.
CCCTGCTGAATAATGATTTCAGGTCCTCCTGTCCCCATTGACTGGGCCAAGGGGGATTCATGGTTCTCCTTTCATGGCAGAGCCGTAACTATGCCAGGGCCAACGGGGCAAAGCCCCGGGTGGCGTGGAGCAGCTCAATAGAGCTGCTCTATTGAAGGGCGGCGTTCGTGGCACCAGCTCCAAGCGTGCCGCTAATGGCAAGGGGCGTGTTCTGATTGGAAAGTGCCCTGGGCAGCAAAAACCAGCATTACAGCTCTGTTTCATAGTTCTTTCATAGGGATTTTCCTGACTCAGTGCTGATTTTCAGAGCTCCCTTTCATTAGGAGAAAATGGATTCTTCCTTTCCTGCTGGCAAGTGGTTTCAATCCCCCTTTTATCTTCTTCTCTCCTCCAACCCCCTGCCAGGGTGTCTTCTTGTCCCGGCTTATGACTGACTTCTCCTGGCTGGTGGAAGAGACCCTGCTGCGGAACCGTGATGTGGGCTTCTCGGGCCAGCTGCGGGACCTGGTGCTGCATGGTCTCTCCCTGTTGCAGGACTGTATCTCCTTGCACCGCCTCTCACATGGGGATGTCCTGGTGGCCCCCAAGGAAACTGAGGTGGCAGTGAGGGAGCTGAGCCAGCACAGCGCAACCCTGCTGCCTGTCTTCATGTGCGAGGCTGTGGGGGGGTGAGTGAGCCAGCCAGGAGTGGGGTTGGCAGGGAGGGTTGTGCACATGGCCCCTGCACTGTGTGGTGGGGATGGCAGGGAGGGGTTCCCTGTGGCAGCCTGGAGGGCAGGGGAGGCAACCAGGCTATGACAATGCCCTGAGCACCCTTACAGCCTGCGCCATCAACGCCCTGCTGGTGGAGATGTTGCCTTTCCTGGGGCCTGAGGCCTTGCCCATGGACATCGTGCTTAGCCAGGAGGAGCTGCACCACAAGACTCTGGCACTGGTCCAGCTGCTGCCCAGAGAATTCCTCCTGCTCCAGGTAGGGCCTGATGATATCCTGGGAGTGCCCTGCCTGTGTGAGAAGTTGAGTTGGAGGTGGGGAACAATACCCTGCAGCCGTTTCCCCTGGTAGCTCAGCTGGGTGCAGGGTTCGGGGTTTGCAGGGCAGGTTCTGTCCCAGCCCACACAGCCATGGCAGAAGCTGGGCTCTGCATTATCCCTCTGGGCCCTCACCACAGTTACTCAGCCCTGGTGCACTCACTCCTGCCATTCTGCAGGCCCACTAGGAATCCCACAGCAGCCTTGCAACCTGTACTCTCGCTCTGCATCCTGCTATGTGCCCCCCTGGATTCTCCAATCCTTTGCCAGTGCCTAAAAGAGAGATTGACTGCAGACTGACTTGCCCATCTCCTCCCACAGCCCTGCCAGTCAGCCTCTTACTACTGTCAGGATGTGTTGGACAAGCTGATCCAGTGTGGTCTGCTGGTTGCAGAGGAGGTAGGTTCAGTCTCCCTAGCTTGACCCTACCATGGAGCCACGGATTGAGAACCCACCAAATTGTTCCTTGCTGGAGGCCAACTTAGCTTGTGCTTGTCCCAGCCACTCAAAGGGGAAGAGTTATCCTGGGAGACATCTGCTCTCCTACCTTACCCCACCCCTTCCATGTCTGGGCCCTGACACCAGAGACTGGGGACAGGGGACTGGAGGCAGCACCGCCTTGGCAAGAGCAGAGCCCCAGATCTCTTCTCCCCTTCACATACCCACCTGGCATGCTGCCAGCAGATCGCAATCCCAGGAGCTCATGACACTGGCTTTGCTCCTAGGCACCTGATGAGCGGCCAGCCTGTGATACCACCCAGAGGCGCTTTTCACAGAAGCTGCTGTGGAAGGAGGACTTCAGCGACAGTGACAGCGATTATGATGAGGACACCAGCAAACGCTGCTTCAAGGTACTGGTGGGCCCATGACCCTGCCTCAGGTCTCCTCTCCACAGTGAGCAGGGAAAAGGTTGCCAAGATGTTCCTGCTTGGCCCTTCCAACTGGGCAGAGTCTCACTAAACTCATTTCACTTGTGACTTAGTAGAACCCTGTTCCAACCTAGCTCATTCAGAAAGTTCCCGTCCAGCCTATAAAGGGATCAGTCCAGTTTGAGCTTTCTTCTCTCCTTTCCCCCAGGTAAGCCAGCTGGACAGCTGCTGTGATTTCTTCCTCTTCCTCCGCTGCCTCCTGGATCCCCTGCTGAAGACCTTTGAGAGAGCAGCTGCATTCCTTATGGAGTCTGGCTGCCCTGAGCAAGGTATGACCCTGCCTCTGATGCCTGGCATTGAGGGCTGTGCATGAGCAAAGTTGGGGGGGGAGGGAATATCCCCTTGCTTGGGGTCCCCAGAGGAACAGAGACTGGGGGTAGGCACTGAGCACCTCTCTTTAGATCACAGCTGTGCCCTGGGACACTAGAGCCCGCCTGGACAGGGGGTGGTGTGTGGGTGTGGGTGTGGGTGGTACTCAGGGCTCAATGCTCCAAGAGCTCACTCCTTGCTCTCCCCAGAGCTGGTGTATGTGGAGAAGCTGCAGCAGTTCCTGGAAAAGAAGGCGAGAGAGGATGGCTCCTTTGGTGAGTTTGGGGCAAATGTGTATCATCCTTTCCTTGCCTGGGCGCTCCTGTCATGTATCATCTTCTTGGACTAGGAGTGTTGTGTGGGGCTGTTAGGGCATGTGGAGAACTTCCCTTGCTGTTACCCATCCCTGCACTTATTCAAGCCTCTGGAATTGTATTACCATCTTTTTCCAGAGTGTACAAACAGGAGCCTGGTGGTGAGCTCTGTCTGGACCTTCAAGAAACTGGGGGTAAGTGTGCCCTTAAGGGGGGTAATGCTTCTACAGGCTGGCCCCTTCCTGAGTGGAAAGTCAGACTTTGTCTGCTCCCCCACCAGGTGCTGAGGGTGCAGCCAGGCCCTGTGGGGCCTATTCTCCACCTTTCAGAACACTTCAGCATCAGAGGAAACCAGGAGAAGCTAGAGAACTTCATCTTGCAGTTCGCCTCCCACTAGAGCTTCTCTAGGGGTGCTCCAATCACAGGCTGATACCAGTGCAGCCAGGGTATTTGAAGAATGGCCCTGCCAACTTTGGTGACTGTTTCAATCCCTTTCTGCAGGATCCCATGTTGAATGTCTTTGGGTCAGGGTGGGATCTCAGCACAGCAGCAAAATTCCTGCTGTTTGGCTGAAATAGCCAGGTTGACTTTGAGGTAAAAAATAAACCTGCTCTGTGAATCGGGGTTTCTGACTGTTTTTACTGGACTGGAAAGAACCACAACAGACTGAATGGTGGACCAAGGTCAGTGGCAAGCCCAGGATTGGGGAGATTCACTGAGCCTGATATTGATATCACAGGAGTCTGGCTCTGCCCCTCCTAAGCTCATTCCTCAGGACCATGCAGTTGGTGAGATCCCATTATTGCCAGGCTGTGGAAATGCATTAGAGTAACAGATCAGGAGAGCAACCATCTGTGCCTTTTAGCCCTTTAACAGCAGCTCTGATCATGCCCTCCCTCCTTGGCTGTTTGAATGGATGTCACACCTACTGTAGTGGCAGAACAGCCCAGCCTTCTTGTTGTTGGAGTGCTAATGGCCTGTGGCACAGGATGATGGAGGGAACAGCTGGTAGGGCTGGCCTCTTCAGAGCTTTATTGTGAAATCCACTTGCTGTGGAGTGACAATTACAGTAAGGCACTTCATGTGCAGCGAGTGCCAGCATCCGTGATCAGCTCTGGTAGCCAGTGGACCACACTGTGGAAGGCTTCCTCACACAACCTTGTTTCGGATGGTTCCCAGCTCATCAATTTCACACTCCACCACGTCTCCTCTCTGCAACACAGAGTAAGCACAATCCACACTCCTGGAGCAAACAGACACCACAAAAAACTGCAGGCCTCCTTTGCCCCCATATGCATCCCAGAATCCTTTGCACCAGCCTGTAGAGCAGCATCATGGGAGGGATGGGTGATGCCCTGGGCTGTGAGTTACCTAGTGGCAGGTGTCTGAGCAGAGCTGCTTGCGTAAGTCATCCTAATGCTTTTACTGCACTTTGTCTTTGCAAATGGGAAATCCGAAGCAAAGCAGGATGGGAACCCTGGGTTAACATCTACCCCCTTAGCCCTACTGCCTCAGTCAGGTCAGACATGTCCCCAGCACTTGCACATCATCCTTTCAGTTCTAGGGCCCCCTTTTAACCCCAGCACCTGGCTGATTATCTGGCCAAATAATACAGAATGACTGGAGTCTTCAGTTGCTCTTACCTCCATACTGAAGGGGATGATTTGGCCCTGTGAAATCCTGAATTTTTAAAAAGCCTCAAGAGAACACCCTGTGGCTTATTTAGACCCTGCTAACTGACATTAGAGGGACAGCCACATGCTCTCCTAGCTGTGATGTGCATCCCCTTGTAGCTGCACAGAAGAGATCGGGCACTTATTAGACAGCCATAGGAAGATGCTAGGTCAAAAGAGGCTAGTGCTATCACTCCCTTCCTGGAACCTCCAGACTGTCCCCATCTCTCCTTCCAGAGCTGCTAGTTACTAGCACTTGTGTAAAGAGGTACACTCCCCTCTGCCACGTCAGCACCTCCTGCTGCCACCAGTCCCTTGGGAATCTGTGTAAGAATCCAAAGTGTTTGACAAAGTAAAATCATATTGGATGGGGGTGGGGGGGCTATCACATCTCAGCTGGAGGAAAATACCCTTTGAGGTGTGGAGTTGGGCCCTTCCTGAGTATAAATTACAAAAGCCCAAAAGAGGTTTGTCGAGATTAGAAATCAAAGTCTTGTCTACCCCATTTTTCCTGGAAAATTCTATGGATGATCTGATCAGTCAGTCTGCACTGAGCCCCAGAGGAGTCAGTGTGACTCTGCGTAGGCACCACAGTGTGGCTCCAATGACAGGGTCAGAGCCGATGTGAGACTCCAGACCAACATCAGATATTTCCTGTTGATACCCTCTCTGGCCCCAACTTTTAGAGAGTCATGCTCTCCAGCTAGAAGTTTGCCACCCCCAAAGGAATTGATTTGCACCTGAGCACAGGCTGTGATTTCCCAGGGCTAAGGCTCACCTTCAGGAAAACAGGTGGTTTTCGGAAAACTCCAACACCCGGGGGGGTCCCAGTGAGGAAGACATCTCCTGGGTACAGTGTGACGAATCTGCCGCAAACCAGGAACAGCTCATCACCAGGGGGATCCTGGGTCAATGCTCCCACCACAGCTGGGAACAATGCTGGCTCCCAGCAGACCTCTTCCCGGTGGGCAGAGGAATTTTAAAGGGTCATTACACCAGGTATCAGGATGTCAGTAACTCATTTCTAACTGGGAGTTGACCCCAGGCCCTTTGGCTCTCAAAGCAGGAGCTGCTGCTAAGGACTCGTGCCAATAGGTGGGAGGCAGTCAGCAATGGCCCTACCCCTAGACATGGAGTTTGCTCCCACCAGGGCAGAGGAAGCAGGGGCAGTGCTTACTGGGAGACCCATGCGACCAGCGTCTCTGTTTTGAAGATCATCTGGTTGGTGCTGCTGTTCTGGACGAGCTCCCCGTTGACTTTGCAGCGGATTCCCAGGTTGTGAGGATCTGAGAAAGACAAAGCAAAGTCAGCTCTGAAAAGTAACTGGGGAAGACGGGTGTTTTCTGTACAGAACACCCCTGCTGGGCAAGAGAAGAGAGGTCCTCTTATGGGCACGAGCAGGGGAAAAAACAGGATCCAGGAGGGAGAACCCCAGCTCCCAGGAAGGACTGTGGTGTGTTAGACAAACTGCATACAAGGGGCTGACACTGCTCATCCCTGAACTGCAGCCACCTCTTGAGGGATGGGGGTGACAGCAGTTTTGACAGCTCTCAGCAAGCCCACAGAACATGATGGTTACTATATCCAGTCAATTTCCAAAGGGATAGCTGTGTTAGTCTAGTCCAGCAAAAAAAAACAAGGAGTCGTGTGGCATTTAAAGACTAACAGATTTATTTTTCACATGAGCTTTCATGGGAGAAAATCGAAGCATCTGACGCAGTGGGATTTTCTCCCACGAAAGCTCATGCTATATCCAGTTAGAACAGCAGGAGGAAATAGAGGGAGTGTAATCTCCCCAGTTATAATTTGGCTGGGGTAACAGGATTCTTACAGGGAAAAGCATTCAATGAGCACAAGGGGTTAGGAACATGGATGCAGCTAGGTCTTAGTTCATGAATCACCCCAGAAGCCCCTGTAGCATGAGAGCATCCCTGTGGACAATCAAGCCCTCCCCAGGCCAATACCAGTCTAGCAGGTGAGAGAGACTGGAAGATCAGATCTGTACCTGACACAGAGTCCTTGGTGACAATGGCAGGGCCCATGGGGCAGAAGGTGTCAAAGGTTTTTCCTAGGAGCCACTGCTTCCCATTCCTCTTCTGCCAGTCCCTGGCAGAGACGTCATGGGCGACTGTGAATCCCACTATGTGATCCATTGCCGCTGATTCCTGGGCAGGGAGGGGAAGAGGAGTCTCTGTACAACCAGGAGCCACTGCTGTAGAGACTGTGCAAATGGAAGGGCTGTCCCAGCAGTAGTACAGCTTGACTTACAGGCACCCCCATAAAATCTTACCCCTGACCCTGAAGGATGCTCTCTAAGGATGAAAAGGGAGTGTGCACAGCTAAACATAAGCCTGTCTGCTGAGGTTACCAACCAGAAGTGGGGCCACTTACTGCCAGCCACAATTGTGGCTTTTCCCACATGCCCCGGACTGAAGTCACCAAACAGATAGTCCACCTCAGCTGGGCCTGGGTTTGAAGGAACAAGGCCTAGAGCATAAAGGCTTTACAGTCTGTCCTCAGCTCATTAATGTGCCCAATACCTTGATGTGCTTCCCTTTCTTTCCAATGACAAATGCCAGCTCCACTTCCCAGTCAACTTCCTAGAGAAGGAAAGATACAAGTCTGAAGGTCTGTGCCTGCTGGAGTAGAGGCAATCAGGCTAGGTTACTTGAACAGGCGTGTTAGATGCCCAAGTTCCAAAGGGGCAGCCGTGTTAGTCTAGTAAAGCAAAAAAAGTAAGGAGTCTTGTGGCACTTAAAGACTAACAGATTTATTTACCGCATGAGCTTTCATGGGAGAATATCTCACTTCATCAGATGCTTTGAAGAGGGAGAACTTACAGAATTGGATGAAAATAAATGCAGGGGAGTGTAAGACATGGGATCAGGTCATACTGCAACAGCAAACCAGAGCATTTGTAAGGATTCAAACTCCAGGAAACAGCACACAGAGGGAGAGTGAAATCAAATTACCTGTTATAAAACCTGCTGATCAGTATAGTTATCTACATCCCTCGAGCTTCCATCCTAAACACACCACACAATCCATCATCCACAGCCAAGCCCTAAGATATAACACATTTGCTTTGATCTCTCAGACAGAGACAGACATCTTCAGGATCTCTATCAAGCTTTCTTAAAACTATGGTACCCACCTGGAGAAGTAAAGAAACAGATTGACAGGGCCAGACGGGTACCCTACAGTCAACTACTACAGGAAAGGCGCAAAAAAGAAAACAATAGAACACCACCAGTCACCACATACAACCCTTAAGTCAGACCTCTACAACAGATCATTAAGGACCTCCAGCCTATTTTAAAAGATGACCCCTCATTCTCTCTAGCCCTGGGAGAGAGACCTCTCCTTGCCTACAAACAACCCCCAAACCTTAAACAAATACTCACCAGTAACTACAGATCTAACAACAGAAACATTAAAGGAGGCGCATATCCCGGCAACAAACCATGCTGCCAACTCTGTCCACATATCTGCAAAACAAGACGCCATCTAGGACCTAATCAAGCCAGCTACACCATCAAAGGGTCCTTCACCTGCTCATCTACTAATGTGATTTATGCCATCATGTACTGGAAATGCCCCCAAGCCTTATACATTGGACAAACAGGACAATCCTTCCATAGAAGAATAAATGCACACAAAACTGATATCAGAAATTACAACACAAAAAAATACAGTTGCTGAGCACTTCCATCTTCCTAATCACTCCATTGATGACTTGTTAACAATGGTCGTCAAGAAAATTAATGGAACATCAAGACTTCAAAGAGAAACAGCCAAAATTGAACTAATAAGCAAATTAAATTGTATGAAAGCAGGGCTGAAATCGTGACTATGAATTCTTTTCACATTATAACTAGAGCCCTGCAAATCCACGGATATCCGCATTACATCCACATCCGTGAATACAACACAGGGATCAGCGGCACGGGTGTTGCTGGCGCTGGACACTCTGGGGCACGTGCCCCAAACCCCAGCATCAGTGCCCCAGATCTCCGGCCCATTGGGCCGGAGATCTGGGGCCCAGCCGCCAGGAGCTGCGGCTGCCCCGTCCCCCGCTGGGGATGCAGGGCCTGGCTACCCATGGCTGCAGTGGCCCTGTCCCCAGCTGGTGATGCGGGGCCTGGCCACCCACGACAGTGCCTGGCCCTGTCCCCAGCCAGGGGGCAGGGCCTGTGCCTGTACCCTGGGTCCCTCCCCCAGCCAGCGATGCCCCTGATCCGTGGACCATTGCTTGTGGATGCAGATCGGATATGGATCCACATATTTTTATATGCACAGAGCTAGAGCCCTGCAAATATGCGGATATCCGTGGATACAACACAGATATCCGTGGACCATTTCTTGTGGTGCAATTCAGATACGGATCCACGTATTTGTATCTGTGCAGGGCTCTAATTATAACAGGTGATTTGACTTCACCCTCCCTCTGTGTGCTGTTTCCTGGAGTTTGAATCCTTACAAATGCTCTGGGTTGCTGTTGCAGTATGATCTGATCCCATGTCTTACACTCCCCTGCATTTCTTTTCATCCAATTTTGTAAGTTCTCCCTCTTCAAAGCACCTGATGAAGTGGGATATTCTCCCACAAAAGCTCATGTGATAAATAAATCTGTTAGTCTTTAAGTGCCACAAGACTCCTTGCTTTAGATGCCCAAGAATCACTGTTTCCACACCTGCAAAATACCATTCATGATATGGCAGGGATCCACTGACAGGAGGGCAAGCCATGCCCTCTCACTGCTGAGACATCACCTCCCCTCCCCATGCCTTATGGCCCAGCAACATGAAGGCTTGCATAGGAACTATCTAGGTGCAGCTTTTGGGATTGTCGGCATGTAGTTGGGTTTTTACTTGATACAGCCAGGAAGACACTTGCACAATTACCAGTTAATGTCACTTCTAATTTCTAAGTGATGGATCCTCAGATTAAGCAGATCCTGAGGGTGCTCACAGCCAGCTCAGATCTGGAGCCTGCACTCTACTGACACCACCATTTCCCACAGTGGGAATGGGCATGTGTGACTTTTGCTCCCATGGTTCTTTAACTGGAGCCTTGGGGTGAGTACATTACTGACAGATGCGTGAGTGGGTCTGGCATGCAGATGTTTCTCTGGGCTGAAAGGCACTGAATGCATGGCAGGAGTGAGGGGTATTTACATTGGTTTCAGGTGGGTGGATGATTTCATCATAGGGGCCAATGATGGAACTGGCGAACTTGCTAAAGATGATGGGCTCCTCAGGGATCTTTGCTTTCTGCTCCAGGCAGTGGTCTGCATAGTTCATCCCCACGCAGATCACCTTGTCTGGGTTGGTTACAGGAGCCAGAATGGTCACCGCAGAGCGCGGCAAGATGTGCTGGCCAGATTCCTGAGCCCTAGAGACACAGAGGAAGAAAGGGGCAGATGAAATGGATGCTGGAAGGAGGAGGGAGGCTTTTTATTGAAGACACCAAGGAATGTGATCTAGTGGTCAGAGGAAGGGACAGGGAGTACCAAGGCCCCTGTATTTTGCTCCCAACTCTGGCATGGATTTCCTGTGTCCTTGCCCTCCTTGTGCTTCTGTTTCACTCCTTTAAATTGTGCTGAAACCTATCTGTTGCGTGAAAGACGCCTTGAGATTAATGCACAGAGAATGACCATAACTCAGTGTCGGTATGTCTACCCTGTGTGTTTAAGTTGACTTAAGGACCCTTAAGTCAACTTAAACAAAGCTCTGTTTACATTGCAGGGCAATAAAGTTGACTTTAGCATCAGGTAAAGTCAACTTTATTAAGTCAACTTAAGGCAATGTGGACTCACTAGGTTGACTTAATGAATAGTGTAGTAGCTAGCACATCTGCTTAACATACAGAAGGTCCTGGGTTCAATTCCCAGGGGGTTGGACTCGATGATCTCATGAGGTCCCTTCCAGCCCTATGATTTGATTGATTGATTAAACAAAAAGTGGCTATGGAAGGGGAAGCTGACTTAAGCCAGGGCACCCATTTAAAGTCAAGTTTATAAAATCAACTTAATGTAGTGTGGACTCACTAGGTCGACTTTAAGTAGACTTTATTAAGTTGACTTAATAAAGTTGACTTAGCCTGTGGGTCCAGTACTAGAACAGTCCCAGATGTACCTTTCCTAACCAACTTCCATACCACAGAATAACAATTGCACTTGCTAGTGCTCATCAAAGGATGTCTCATCCCTAGCCTCTAAAAAGGCTTCACAAGGAAGGGGATCATTATCCTTGGGTTTACAGCCAGGGAAACTGAGGCACAAAGCAGGGACATGCCTTGCCCAAGGCCATGCACTGAGTCTACAGCAGACCTATGACTAGAACTCAGGGATCTTGATACAGCCAGGACTCTAGTCACTGAACCATACTGTGTCCTCCCTTTGAGAGCACTGAGATTATCTATGAAGATACTAGGATTCTTATTAGGCTTTAAGTCTAGCCTGACAGAAACAGGGCAGGGGCATTAGCAGTACTGTTTTCTAGTCACTGATACCCAGACCTGAAAAGGCATTTAGGCACTTCACTTTCATTGAAATCATTGTGAAGAAGGTTCCTAAACACTTTTAAGGATGTAGGCCTACCTCTGTGATTCTCAATGCTGTGCAGAGAGGATGGGCCTGTGGTGCAGCCAAGGCCTCAACTTGTGTTCATTCGCATATACCCCCCCCCAACACATGCGTCTACTGCTCTCCTTTTATTTTGTTAGAGTCCCACTGGCTCAGCTGATCGCTCTGACTCCTGCATTCTGATGCCACCCAACAATCCTGCTGCAGGCAAGGCCAGCCCACGAGAGTGCCAAGCACAGGTAAGGGAAAGCCCCTGGATGGAAAGTCAGTAGGCCCAAAAGTCTGGCTTTTCAGAACAGGAACAACAACTGCTGGATCCCTGGTCTCACCTTCTTGCTATGGTCAGCGCTGCCTCCCCTGTCTCCAGGAACTCCCTCATGCTGCTAGGCAAGGAAGGATCGAAAGCCTTTAAGTCAATCACATTGCCGCCATCCTTCTCCTCCAACCCGATCCTAGGCCCGGCTGAGCTGGTTTGGAACTGGACCAGCCTCATAGTTGCCCCAGCCAGCTGGGAAGCGACCCTGGACTGTGTCCTGGCCCACCTAGTGCAGCCAGGCGGCCTCCAGCTCAGCCTCAGACCCGCTTGAAGAAGGCCTCTTCGGCTCAGCCTCTGCATCAGACCCTGCAGGAGCAAGACACAATCACGTGGAGGGGTCATCCCTGCACACTCCTTGGGTGCCTGCCAAGGACAGAGAGCAGGGTGGCAATTGCTTCCTCCCAACCCCCATCTCCATTGCTTGCTCACTGTACAGTCGAGACCCAGACTCCAGGGAAAGTGGGGAAAACACGATTAGAGAGGGGGAAAAGATTCCAGGGTTTGTCCCAAAGCCCTGGGCGGGCCGGAATCGGCCCACGGGCCACCTGTTGCCCACCCAGTGATCAGATCCTCTCCTCCTGGGCTCCCCTGTGGGTGGGAAGGGGTGTCACTCGTCAGGCACAGGGCGCAACCCCTAGCAGGGCAAAGTCCGCATTCACCCTGAGCCCCACAGACCGGGCTGGAGGCCGAAATCAGCCCCTCCGGGCCGGGGCTCGCGCGGGGGTAACTTTAACTCGCAAGGAGCAAACCGGGCCGGGAGGAGGCCGCGGACACAGCACGACAGCGGCGGCGGGGAAGGAGCCCGGCGGCCCCGGCCTCACTCACAGCAGCGGGCGGCTGGAGACTCGCGATCAGCTGCTCGGCTCCCCTGGCGTTCCGCTGACGTCAGCCAGAGAAACCCCGCCCCCGCAGCGGGGCAGCCCAGAGCCGCACCCCCTGAGAGTGACATCCAATCAGAGAGCGGCTAGGGGGAAACGTCACGCCTTGCCACCAATAAATCGCTAGCCAGGCTTCTTATTTGCTCTTTTTTTCCTTCCAGGAGCGGGGCTGGGGTATCGGTGGAGGCTGATCACATTAGGCTAATAGTTCCCAGGTCCGAGCAGGTGGGCTACAAAACATTTTGGAAAATTGCTCAAAGAGCTCTGGCTTGGCTTATGAATATTTGTGAGTTCATTTGGAAACTATGTGGTGCTGTGCCTCAAATTCATTAAAGGTAGGCAAGTGTGCTAGGGCAGAGAAAATGTTGGGCACCACTGCTCTGATTTGCTGTTATTGTATGACCTGATCCAATATTTTACACCCCCTTGCATTTAGTTTTATTCCTTTCTGTAAGTTCACCCATCTTTGAAGCATTTGAGGAAGTGGGATCGTCTCCCATGAAAGCTCATGTGAAAAATAAATCTGTTAGTTTTAAAGTGCCACACAACTGCTTGTTGTTTTTTTCACTGCAGTAGGGCAACATTGGGGCAGGCTGGGTGCCACGACATGGGAGATGATATGAGGGAGGGAGCCAGGCCCCAGGTTAAGCTATTATAACAGAGGAACTAATGACTTGTAAGGCTTCTGTGCCCCCCACTCCTTTCCCAGCAGAATCCATGGCCTGCCAAGCCTGCACCTGCTTGTGCAATAGAGGGGAGGGGGAACACCCCAGCTCCTCAGGGCATGGTCTCTTCTGGGTTGTTGCTCTTCTCACTCTGTAGCCATGAGGCAGCCCCCTTGGCTGATGGAGCCCTATACCACTCCATGGTCTCTTCCCCAAAGCATGTGACTCCAGAAGCAAGGATATGCTGTAAAGGCTTGCAGGGAGCCTACCACCTCTTCACATACCCTCATTATAGGACCAGAGAGAACATGATCTTCTCTGTGCTCCAGAAGGTGCCCTCTTCCGATCCTGTTACTTGCTTGGTATCTGAGCCCCCAGCCCTGCCTCCAAAGGCCCACACTGTCTTCTTGATCAAGGCCCAATCTCCTTATGGCAAACATTTCCTCCCCAGCTGCCTTTCTGGTACAATGGAGGGATTAGAAAGCCATGGCAATGGAAGGATACTTAAAGGCCACAGGGTAGAGCCAGTGAGTGAGTGGTGGGCTAGGAAGGTGGGTGTACACAACACAGTGAGCCAGGGTTCAGATCTAGTTGTAGGAATATGCTTGTAGAAGGTAGTGAGTGGGACAGTGTTGTGTGAATTGGGACATGTGCTCTGCAGGTGATCTAACATGGTTGCTCTCAGTCCCAACTGCCCACCTGGGAATCACTCATGTCTGTGTTATTTAAAGTTCTGTTACTCACTCATTCAGTATTGTGGTCTTTAATGAACCCTCAAGTTCCTTATATGGTGTCAAAGCAGAAAATGAGTTTGGAAACTAAGAAGACTTAGAAGAAAACTCTTTTCTTTGCAACTGAAAACGGGGGGGGGTCTCTGAAAACAAAGAAAACCCTTGGCAACTAAGTGAAAGAAAGGATGGATGTTTTACACACTCCTTCCCCACTGCAAATGTCTGGCAATGTTGCAGAGAACTGGATAAAGGTTAAGCAGTGATTTCTGTTGTATTTGTCTGTCACTGGGGCCCAGAACAAAGGTGAAAACCAGAAATCATCTATATTTTTTCATGTTGTTTGGGAGGAGGCACTGGATGTTTGTAATAGCTTTGATTGCCAAGATAGTGATAGCATTAATTTAACTATAATACTGACTAAAACTGAGGAATATTGCATGCCAAAAAGGAATGTGACTTTTGAGAGGCAAAGATTTTTTACATGCATGCAAAAACTGGCTAACACTGTAGAGCAGTATGTCACATAATTAAGGAAACTCAGTAAAAGCTGTAACTTTGTTGGCTTGACAGAGCCTCTGATCAAAGAGAAATAAGGAGTCCTGTGGCACTTAAAGACTAACATTTATTTATTGCATGAGCTTATGTGGGAGAAAATCTCATTTTGTCAGATGCTTTGAAGATGGAGAAATTTATAGAATGGGAGGAAATAAATGTAGGGAAATGTGTCGTGGGATCACTGTAACCTGATCCCATGACTTACACTTCCCTGCATTTATTTCCTCCCATTCTGTAAGTTCCCCCATTTTCAAATGGGTAACCATGTTAATCTAGTTCAGCAAAACTAGGAGTCCTGTGGCACTTAAAGACTACTAAGTATTAACACAGGACTCCTTGTTTGTTTCCCCATCTTCAAAGCATCTGATGAAGTGGGATTTTCTTGCACGAAAGCTCATGTGATAAACAAATTTGTTAGTCTTTAAAAGTGCCACAGGGCTCCTTGTTTCTTTTACTGAACTAGACTAACACAGATACTCCTTTGGAGCTTGAGCAAAGACGTGTTAGGAGAGAGACTGCTCAGAGCGGGGCAGGTATCTTTGACTGAAGGTCTCCAAATATGTTGGGATACTGAAGTGGTAAAAACACAAGTAAGGCTCAGTTCACCACAAGGGATCATCCATGCACTCAGAAAAAACAGCATATAGCCAGAGTGGCTCAAATCACAATGTGGAACCAACCCCTGTTATAGGTAGGGTCACCAGATACCAAGCAGGGAAAGGAGGATAGGGAAGTACAAAAAGGAGGATGTATGAGGGCAAATACACATCCGGGGACCCAGGGCTCCTTCACATCTGGGACCCCTTCACCCACCCTAGCTACTGCACGCCCAAATGCCTGTTGCACCACCCCACCAACTACTGCCCCCCAATGCCTGCACCACCACCACCCCAGCTACTGTCCCCCAAATGTGTGCCCCACACCACCACCCCAGCTAATATCTTGCAAAATGCCTGCCCCACCATCACACCTGGCAGGCATTTGTGAAAAAGTTGATTTTTTTTGTCTACCTTTTTGCCAGATGCCGGTGTGACACTCTAAAAATAGAAGTGCATGGGAGCGCACCATGCTGGAACGTGTTCCCCTGCCAGCTCAGGGTGTTGTGGTAAGCCTGGCCGCCCCTACCCTCCCTTCCTAGTCCCCGGGGAGGCTGCACACTGACCACAGCCCCCTGAGCCAGCAGAGGAACTTGTTCTAGAGCTGCGCACTCCCATGCACTTCTATTTTTAGTGTGTCTCCCCGGCATTTGGCAAAAAGCTGGACAAAATCAACTTTTTCACTAGTGCCTGCCGGATGGGGGATGTCATTGAAAAAAGGAGGACATGTCCTCCTTTTACTGGACAGCTGGTAACCACAGCTATAATGAAGACTGAGTCCGGATGGTTAAATGGCAAGTGTGAATCACAGCATGGTCCCAAACAGTGTCTTGCTTATGGGAAACTGTGGTAAACTTAATTATTTTGCAAACTGCTGCAGATCTCAATGGCAGAAAAGTCAAGTGCATTTAGTTGCTGACAATGAGACTGAGGAGTGTTTTGTAGCTATAGTGGGATCAAGCAAAGCTAATGAGAAGGACTGGATACTGCCTCTGACAGCGAATGGAACAGTGGCTCCACTGAAACTGGATACATGTTAATATTCTGGCTGCATGAGTTTATGAGAGACTGAGAATAAGACCTAAGCTGGGACCAGCAAACATAAGAAAGTAACTACAAATTGTGGAACGCATATCTGTGCAGGGTTGCAGCTTCGCTATCATTAACCATAAGAACACCATGTACAGGCTGCCTTTCATTGTAGTGCCAAAGGCGGTGACTCCAATTTTGGGCCTGGCGACGTGAGAAGCTCAATCTGATAAAAAGGGTACTCTCATTATAAGATTGTACTGCACCTGCATATGAGGCACTCTTTCAGGAATATCAGGACCTGTTTTAGGGATTGGGTTGCTTGTAAGGTGAACATACAATCCACATAAACAAGCAGGTCCGTCCAACTATTCATCCATGGAGGAAGGTGCCATTTGCACTCCATGATAACCTCAAGGCTCAGCCTGAAAGGATGGAAACAAGGCATGTAATACAAAAAACAGAGGAGCCAATGAGATGGGTAAGCTCCCTAGTCATAGTGGGAGAAGGCACTGACTATGCATGAGCTTAGATCACAGAGACCTCAACAGGAGCTATACAAAGAGAGCATTTGAAAGTACCAGCTAGAGAAGAGATTTTGGCTCAGATTGCAAAGGCTCAATATTTTATAAATTGGATGCATCCTCAGGATTTTGGCAGCTAAAATGAATAGAGAAAAGCTCAAAATTATGTGCATTTAATACTTCATTCGGAAGATACAGATTTTTATGGTAACCTTCTGGTATAGCTTCAGCATCAGAGGTGTATCACAAAAGCATATACATGATCTACAAACATATTAGGGGCGTGGACACCAATGTTCCCTCTAAGGGGAGAGGGCAGCTGAGCAACGCCTGTTGCTTGCTGTGCTCCCCCCTCCCTCCCACGGGGCCTGCTGCACAGCCCTCCCCCTGCTCCCGGAGGCATCCCCCCCGCTCCCACTCACCTCCCCCTCCTGCCGACAGCCCCCCGCTCCCGGCAGCAGCCCCCCTGCTCCCAGCATCGGCCCCCTGCTCCCACTCCCCCCCCCGCTCCTGGCATCGCCCCCCCAGCCCCCACAAACTTACCTTGGGGCTGGACTCGAGCAGCAAGGCCAGCTCTAACTCCTGGTCCAGAGAAGGTCTATGGAGCATGCCCAGATTTTCTGGGCATGCTCCATTAGAGCTTCTGTGAGTGGGAGTTTTCAAAACTCCCTCCTCCACGGGAGCTCTATGGAGCGACTCTGGCTTCTGGCAGTGCGCTGCCGGCAGCCTTCTGTGCGCTGGTGGCTGCGGCGGGTTGCGCTGCAGCGCACCAGCGCAGCTTACAGGGAACATTGGTGGACACCTCCATGATGACATTTATCTAGGGCACTACAAAAGAGGAGCATGATCATCAGCTTTGGCAAGTGCTGGATGCAGCTAGAGCTGCAAACCCCAAACTAAATAAAGATAAATGTGCGTTAGGAGTTAGAGAACTGACTTTTATAGGGGACATTATTTCCAATGAAGGTGTAAAACTTGATAACAGGAAGATTTCAATCATTAAAATGATGTCATATCCCCAATCAAAGATGTCCAATGGTTCCTGGGAGTGGTTAATTATCTTGGAAAATTCATACCCAATCTTTCTGCCATTGGGACAACTAGAGGACAAAAATGAACAGTATTGGGATGCTGCACAGGAGGACTCATGGGAAAGTTTAAAACAATACTCGATACAAGAACCAGTATTGAAGATTTATGCTCCAGAAAGGCTTATTAAGATTCTGGCTAATGCATCACAGTTTGGGTTGGGTGCAGTGATTTTACAAAAACACGAGGATTACTGGTAACCCGTGGCATAAGCATTCAAATCACTGACGGATGCAGAGACTAGATAGGCACAAACTGAGAAGGCGCTTTTAGGAATCTTGTTTGCCAATCAGAGATTCAGTCACTATATTTATAGAGAGAAAATGGAAGTTGAAACAGGTCACAGGCACTTGATGGCACTATTTAGCAAACTGCTAAATGACTATGCCTTAACGATTCAAAGAATGATGATAAAGTAAAGTTGCAGAAATATAAATTATTGATGACCTACCTGCCTGGTAAATTTATGTTCACGCTAGATGCACTTTCCAAAGTAGCAGCTCCTGTGACATGCAAGCAGACATTGGAGATAAAGGTGCAAGCCAACGTAGATATGATTGTGAGATCAATTCCTAAAGCTACCAGGAAACTGTAATAAATAAGAGATGGAGAAGGATGAGTCATTGGGAATCCTTAAAGAAAAGATAATTAAAGGGTGGCCTGAAATAATAAACAGTTCATGTCAAGTGTAAGAGACTGTTAGAACTGCACACATGAACTGACTGTGGTAGACGGTGTGATTTTTCAATAATGGTAAGGTTGTAATTCCACTGCACCTCTGAAAAGCAATGCTACAGAAAATCCATGAAGGTCATTTGGGAATTGAGAAACACGAAGAAAAAGCATGAGAGGTACTATATTGGCCACAGATCAATCACCACCACCAATATGGTAAGAAACGCCCTTCCATGCTTGAAATACAAGCCATGCCAACAGGCAGAGACACTGAGACCCCATCCTGTTCCACAGAGACCTTATGGGAAGGAAGGTATGGATTTATTTTCCTGACATTCAAAGGATTACTTAATAATCACCAATTATTGTTCTATATATCCAGAAATTTGTATGCTGCACAGTACTCATAGTAATTCAGTGATCACTGGCATGAAAGGAAATTTTCCAGGCATGGAATTCCTGATGCGGTCTTCAGTGACAATGGGCCACAATTCTCAAGGGCAGAGTTTGGGGAGTGTGCCTTGGATTGGGATGTTCATCATGAAACCTCCATTCCAAATTACCCCCAATCAAATGGACTGGTGGTAGCAAAGAACCTGATGAAAAAGACTTTTGAAAGACTTTTATCCAGCTCAGCTGTTAATGGGAAGAAGAATCAGGTCTGATTTACCTATTGCTGATAACTTGCTATGATGTCAGAACAATGCTGCCATTAGGAAAATGAAAGAAAATCAGAAATGGAAGCAGAAATATGATTTTGACAGAAGGGCTCGTGATCTGCTATCCCTTATGCAGGTGATAGAGTGTGTCTGAGAAATCACATCTCTAATACTTGGGTCCAAAGAGGTGCCATTAAAAAAGATGTAGAGATATGCTTGTAAAAGGTTGTGATTTTAGAGATGATCCCCAGCCTAAGAGTGTTGTGTGAACTGAGACAGGTGGTTTAAAGTGGCTGCTCCCAGCCGCATACCTGGGAATCACTCTAGTTTGTGTTATTAAAGTTCTGTTCCTCACTCATTCAGTGATTCCAAAGGGACAGCCATGTTAGTTAGTCTAGTTCAGTAAAACAAACCAGGAGTCCTGTGGCACCTCAAGACTAACACATTTATGTATTGCATGAGGTTTTGTGGGAGAAAATCCAACTTTGTCCGACGTTTTGAAAATGGGGGAACTTACAGAAGGGGAGGAAATGAATGCAGGGAAGTGTAAGTCATGGGAACAGGTCACACTAGTATGCAGTTACCACTGTAACCAGTTGTGTGGGTACAGAGTGACCTATTCCTATGACTTGCACTTCCCTGCCTTTATTTCCTCCCTTTCTGTAAGTTCCCTCATCTTCAAAGCATTTGATGAAGTGGGATTTCCTCCCACAAAAGATCATGGAATAAATACATTTGTTAGTTTTTAAGTGCCACAGAACTCCTTGTTTGTTTCATTCAATAGTGTGGTCTTTAATGAACCCTCAAGATCTTTACACCAGCGAGTTCCTCCCCACCTTCCACCGGCACATAAAGCATCCAGATCTCAGTCCTAGGGCCCACAGTGACTCAGGGCTTTCAAAGGGTCCTTAGTGTCCCTGCTCCTCTGCTACATAAGGTGTACAATTACAGCATCCTGGACTAGAAGACCGCTGTGATCCTTTAGACTAGCCCTCTGCATAACATAAGTTATAGACCTTCCTGGAATTAATTATTGCTTTAAGTCCTGTAGCTGTAGTTGACCTTAAGAATGTCTTTCATGAAAACCACCAGTACTTATGTCAAAATGTCCAGCGATGGCAAATCCTTCAGTGCAGCGCTCAGCAAATAAATACAACCAGTGCTTAAAACACTCCTGATATCATGCTCAGATATTCGTTCAACAGTGACTCCAAAAGAAGATTGTGGGATTATTCTCCCATGAAAGCTCATGAGATAAATAAGTTAGTTAGGCTTTGAAAGTGCCACAGGACTACTTGTGTGAGGTACTGAACTAGACTAACACAGCTGCCCCTTTGGACCTTGTCCAAAAGAAAAGTTCTTCCCCCTGAACCATTAGTTCATCAGACAATAAGATAAATTTAATGCTTAGATATAATGGGAAATCCTGTGAAATGTCTTTTCTTACTCTTTCTACAGTTTTCTTACAAGAGGTGTCTAAATAGACAGACCCTAATTTCCACCATGCCTTACTACTCTCTACTTCAGTTCATCAGCTGAACCTGTCTGATAGATCAGTGGTTCCCAACCTTTTCAAGTTTGAGGATCCCTTTTTCTCATAAAAAAAAATGTTGCGGTCCTCTGCCGAGGAATGGAGCCGCCGCCACCAGGATCCAGCTCTGGCTGAGGAGTGGCACTGCCGCCGAGATCTGGCTTTGGCCAGGGAGTGGAGCCACTGGCAGGATTGGACCCCAGGCCAGAGATCTGGCACTGGCTGGAGAGCAGAGCCACTGCCCGTATCCGGCCCCCGCTAGGAGGTAGAGTTGCTGCTGCTGCCGTTGGGCCCTCCTCAGCCACCTCCCCAGTGTCTCATGGGGACTCTCCAAGCCCTCTGTCCCCCCACTGGCCTCCACCAGCCACCCCTAAGCCAAATGCCTCTTGCCCCCTGCCCCCCCAGAACCCTATTCAACCCCCTTTCCCTCTGCCCACACTTACCTGCTTCTGCAGCAGGCATTTCCCACCCTATGCAGCCCATGTGCCTGGGCTCCGCAGGGTGGGAGATTTTAAATCATGCCAGCTCCCAGCAATGTCTGTAGACCCATTGCAATAACTCTGTGCCCCCCCCCCAGGGGTTTGTGGACCACAGGTTGGGAACCACTGTGCTAGATCATCACATTTTGAGGATGCTTGTTTTAAAAATTATTGCTTCTAAATTTCCATCAGAAACCCAATGGGAATCTTCAAAAAAGCAGGATCCCTCTATCTACATAATGGATGTTCATAAGCAAGCCTCATTCTTCTATTGCTTTAAATAGTTATCAATTAAATAGCACATTAACAGGGATGGATTAAGGGCACCCAGGGCCTTGGGCTACCTTCTATCGTGGATCCCCCAAGGGCCCTGCCCCCCACCGTGATGGCAGCAGCCAGCCTGGGGTTGGGGTGGCAAGTGGGCACACTGGCCCCAGAGCGACCTAGCAGCTCCACCAGCTATGCAGGGCAGGTCAGTGCTTGGTGCATGCTGGGAAGGACCACCACTACAGGTGGGTCTGAGGGCTCAGGGCAAAAAGCTGCAGGTCATAGTACTCTCATCCAGAGGTGGCCTTAGGCAATCGGGGGCCCTACGCTAAGACCCATTGTGGGGCCCCCTAAAGGGCCTCCTATAGACCCCCACTACTGCTCTTCCTGTGGCCCCGGCCTCCCTGAAGCCGAAACACGCCCCCCCACGACACCTTGTTTGTTTTGCTGAACCAGACTAACATGACTAACTCTATGGAATTGGTAAATTATTCTTGGGTATGATATATTTAAAGATCTTTCCATCATGAAGCTTGTAAGTTGATCATCTTTCACTTAACATAAATGAGCTAATGCTGAACTACAAAGTTAAAATGAACATTTAAATTTTTTTTTAAAGTATGTGCTTTAATTAACAAATAAAAAGTGGTAAAATTAATGATAGCCCAAAAATAACTAAAATACATTTAAAATATTGGCAGTCAAATCTTACAGATTTTGCATAATAGGCTTGGGTTTATGTGCACTAGAAATTTAATACCAATAATTATAATAAATAAAAATAAGTGAAAAGTAGGTTTCTAGTGTGTAGGTATAAATGAAAAACACCAAATGTTCTCTGAAGTACTCAAGTTTATAAGACACTGGCCCCCTCAAAAATGTTAAATAGTAAGTACAGAAGAAGCTAAAAAATCACTTATCAAAAGAAAGACATACAGCACAGACATCACACACAGCTGTAATGATTGCTTGAGGGCAGCACTGTATTTATATGTAGCTGCCTATATGGACCTACCTGGTAAATTAGCTAAGCAGAGCCAAAGGAAAAATAGTCACAAAGGTAAAGGAAAAGGTAAAAGAAGAAGAGGTAGAAAAGAAAAAGAAAAGGCAAAATGTCACAAGTGGGATTAAAAAATGGCAGAATAAATGGCCACACTGAGGAACTAAAAGATGAGACCACTGGAAAAGTTCCTGCGGTTGTGCTGTCTGTTGGTATCACAGAGAGCTTGCTCCTGCTTTTTTAGCATGTCATTGTGAAGGTGATGGGCAGATAATGGTGTAATCTGCAATTCAGATGAAGCACAGATCCTAACAGAGGGTCACTTACCTCTAAACGTTCTTCTTCGAGATGAGCTGCTCACATACATTCTGGATTAGGTCCATGCATGCTGCAGTGCATGGATGCCCAGAAGCTTTTTGCCCTAAGTCCTTGTAGGGTCAGTGGCTAATGCCCCTTCTGACATGCACTGCGTGGTATGCAGGTGACCCTGACTCCTTCCCCTTTCAGTTTTTTTTCCCCACTAACTCTGAAAAGCAGGGATGGAGGGAGGGCATGGAATGTATGTGAGTAGTCTATCTCAAAGAAGAAGGTTTACAGGTAAGTAACCTTCCATTCTTCTTTGAGCACTGCTCACATCCATTCTGGATTAGGTGATTTACAAGCTGTGTTTAGAATGATGGGCAGAGTTGAGGTTTTCCTGCCTGTAAGACAGCTCTATCCAAGGTAGCATCATCTCTTTCCTGTCGGATAATTGCATAGTGTGTTGTGAAGG
This sequence comes from Podocnemis expansa, assembly GCA_007922195.1. Classification (NCBI taxonomy): domain Eukaryota; kingdom Metazoa; phylum Chordata; order Testudines; family Podocnemididae; genus Podocnemis; species Podocnemis expansa. Next base: position 39,192,883 of record ML681972.1, on the reverse strand, counting down.
TATGCACTGAGGACCAAGTTGTTGTTTTAAAGATTTTCTGGATCAGGACCTGAGCAAGGCAAGTGGTGGATGCTGCTTGCACCCTGGTCAAGTGAGCTCTCACCTTGTCAGGTAGGGGAGCATTTGCTCTGTAGTAGCAGTCCTTTATGCAGCTCATTATCCATGATGAGATGCATTGGGAGGTGATGGCTTGGCCCTTCATATGCTCAGCAACCACAATGAAATGCTAGGTTGTGCTGCAGAAGGGTCTACTCCTTTCGAGGTAAATAGCAAGTGCCCTTCTAACATCAAGGGTATTCCATTTCCTCTGGTTTTCTGTGACCTGTGGATCTGGGAAGAACACTTGTAGACAGATTTTTTGGTTAATGTGGAAGGGTGAGACCACCTTAAGTAGGAAGGCCAGGTGAGGGCACATCTGCACTTTGTCCCTATGTAAGAAGACCATATGTGGGGGGTTCTGAGGAGAAGGTTCTTAATTCTGAGACCCTTCTATCTGAGGTGATGGTTAGTAGGAAGACCACTTTCCAGGATAGGACTAGGAGTTTGCATGTCTGTAGTGGTTCGCAGGGTGCTTTCGTGAGCCCTTCAAGGGCTAGGTTTAGGTCCCATTGTGGTATTGGTTCTTTTATCTGGGGGTAGAGTCTCCCTAAACCCTTGAAAAATCTAACTGACATGGCATGGGAGAAAGGTATCGCCTGTTGAAGGAGGTATGGAATGAGGATATGGCCGCTAGGTGGACCCTGTGGAATGGGAGCTGAAGGCCGCCATCCTTCAGTTTAAGGAGATAATCAAGCATGGTCAGGATGCAGGCTGACTCCAGGGACACTCCATTAGCTGCCACCCACAGGGAGAATCGTTTCCACTTTGCCCCATAGGTTGCCCTGCTTCTGATTGGTATCTGTTGGACCTTTCTTGAACAAGCCTGCTTGTCTGAGTTAAACCATGCAGTCTCCATGCTGTTGGGTGCAGGGTTTTTAGGTCTGGGCGTCGAAGGTGACCGCAGTCCTGTGTAAGCATGTCTGGTCTGAGTGGGAGGGTTATGTGAGGGTCTACTGAGCTGAGTGTGCTGAATCATGGCTGGTGGGGCCGCTGAGGCTATCAGAATCATATCAGCTCTGTCTCTTTTGATCATTAACAGCATCCTGTAGATCAGAAGGATTGGTGGGAAGGCGTATAGGAGTTGGTCCTCCCAACTTACAAGGAGAGCATCTGACAGGAAGTCCATGCCCCATCCCCTGAGTAAGCAGAACGGGCTTAATCTGTGGTTTGCTTGGGTTGCAAAGAGGTCTTTGTGCGTCATCCCTGACCTCCTGAAAGGGTTGGTTTGCTACCTCTGGGTGCAGGGATCACTCGTGCTGGGGAAGGAAATGCCTGTTGAGCTTGTCTGCTCAGCCGTTGTTCCCCCCTCAGAAGGTGGGCGGCCACCAGGTGGAGGTCATTCTTGATGGTGAATTCCCATAGGCAGATTGCCTCCCTGCACAGGGTGGGCAAGCGACCTCCTTTCCCTCTGGCTGTTTAGATGGAACATGACATCTGTGTTGTCCTACAGGACTTGCACCGTTCTCCCCTTTATTTTGTTTGAGAACACCCTGGAGGCCAGGTATATTGCTCTCAGCTCCTTTATGTTTATGTGGAGGGTTCTGTCCCCCTCCAACCATGTTCCCTGTGTCAAGAGCCCTCCCATAATGTGGGCTTCCCAACCGAGGTCTGATGTGTTGGAGATCAGGGTGAGTGAGGAGTTCTGTGTTTTGAATGGGATGCCCCTGCATGCGAAGGCTGGTCTTGCCAGATCTTGAGGGCCTCTAGGACCTTGGTCAGGATGGTGTCTACTCGGGTCAGTGAGTGATGCTAAGGATGAAATAGTGTCGCTAGCCATGTTTGTAGAGGCCTCATTCAGAGGCTGGCTGTTCTTAATACGTAGGTGGATCCTGCCATGTGCCCCAGCAGTTGGAGGTACAGCCATGCTGATGTGGTGGGGGTATAGTGCAGTTCCAAAATGATGGTAGACATTGATTGAAACCTTGGGTGGGGGAAGGAAGGGCCTTGCGCTCTTTGGGTATGTCCACACAGGGCTTTTATTTCGAAACAACACTGGTTGTTTCGAAATAAAAGTCCCTATGTCCACTGGATGTTTTCTTGTTTCGAAAGGAGGGAGCTCCTTGTTTTGAAACAAGAGCCCTCCTTTCGAAACAGCTTAAACCACTTTGCTTTGGAAAGGAGGGTTATTTTGAAACCAGTTGTTTTGAAATAACGCCGTTTGGACATGTTATTTCGAAACAAGGATTGTTTCGAAATAACAAGGGCCTTCCCCCCAGGGTGCATAGCACCCTGGGGGGAAGGTCCCACACTCCACCAGCACCCTGGCCAGGGATCAGCACCCTGGCCAGGATGCTGAGTGGAGTGCAGGGGTCGGAGGGTGCCCCAGCCAGCTTCCCCCTGCTTCCTCTTGCTGGGAGCAAGGGGGGAAAGGAGCCTCAGCCCCCCTCGCCCCCCCCCCCCCGGCAAGGGGGGGGGGGGGGGAGCCGGCTGGGGCCCCCCGGGGGCTCTGCCCCCCCGCCCTGGCTGCGGGGGAGCTGCTGGCCCCGCAGCCTGGTCAAGAGGACTGCAGCCTCTGCGGGGTGGCTGCTCCAGAGGCAGCTTACCCTGCTGCTGGGGCTGCCCCCAAGCCTGGGGCGCCCCGCTCCTGGGGTTCCCAGGCACCCCTCCTCCTGCCGGGCCGGGGGGCGTCCCCTGCCCCCCCTGCTGCTCCAGCCACGGGTGGGGGGGCTTCCCCTGCCCCCCACCGCACCCGCTGCAGGTTGGGGGGGGCTTCCCCGGCACCCCCTGCCGCTTCTACTGTGGGCGGGGCCGAGGCCACCTCCTGCCCGGAGTTCCCTGGCACCCCCCGCACCTGCTTCTGCTGGCAGGAACAGGTGGGGGGGGTGCCGGGGAATCCCGGGCGTGAGGCGGCCCTGGCCCCGCCTGCAGCAGAAGTGGCGGGGGGGGCAGGGGAAGCCCCCCGGTCCACAGTGGGAGCGGCGGGGGGGCAGAGGAATCCCGGGGGCGGGGCGTCCCTGGCCGGGGACAAGTCTCCCTGCCCCTCCCCTCCCCTCCCTCGAAATAACATGTCCACTGTGTGGACATGCTATTTCAATTCCCACTTTTTTTCTTATTCGAAATAGCTTTTTTGTTATTTTGAAATAAGGCATTGTTTTGAAACGGCTTGTTTCGAAACAAGGGCTTGTGTGTGGACATAGCCTTTGAGTCCAGCAGTGCCCCTAGAAATTCTATTGACCTTGTTGGGATCAGTTTTGAGTTTTCGAGATTCAGGAGGAGACCTAGCCTGCTGCACAGCTTTCGGACCTGGGTCTGTGATCTGCCCTGTATCAGCCGATCATCCAGGTACGGGAAAATCTGGACCCCTCTGTTTTCTTAGGTGGGCCTCCTCTGCTGCTGTGCACTTTGTGAACACCCTTGGAGCTAGCGAAAGGCTGAATGGGAATGCTGTGAACTGGAAGTGTTTGCCTCCCACCATGAACCAGAGAAACTTTCTGTGTTTCCACTTTATTGATATGTGGAAGTAAGTGTCCTTTAAGTTGAGGGCCGCAAACCAGTTCCCTGGGTCTAGCGAGGGAATAATCCAAGAGAGTGAAACCATTCTGAATTTTATTTTTCTTACTAACTTGTTTAGGGCCCTTCGGTATAGGATGGGCTTGAGGCCCCCATTCGCCTTCAGCACCAGAAAGTATCTTGAGTAAAAACCCCATCCTTTCTCCCAGGAGGGGACTTGGTCTATGGCTTCTAACTGTAGAAGCCTGTGCCATTTGAGTTCCAGGAGGGGTTGGTGGTGGGCTTTCCTTCCTGAAGTTGAGGGGGCAGTTTTCTTTCCAGAGGCCTGGCTCTGAATTGGATGGTATAGTCCTTTGCTATGATGTCCAAGACCCATCGGTTCAAGGTTATCTTGGACCATTGATGTTGGAAGTGGGCCAGCCAGTTCTTGAATGGTTTCAGGGAGTGGTAGCGGTCCTCCATCTGACTGTCAAAACCACTGCCTCTGTGAGGGTGGGTGGTTGCTGTTGCCCTGGTGTTGGGGGTTGCAACCCAGGGGCCCAGCCACCCACTTCCACTCCTATTCTTGTCCCTGTCTCTGCTTCCATAGCATTGATGGGATGACTGGAAGGGTAGGTTATGAGGGCCCTGCTGCTGCTGCTGCTGAGCCTGGAAGAATGGTCTGAGGAGTGTGCATCCCCAGAGAACAGTGTCACCTTCAAGTCCTTCATACTATGCAGCCTTATGCCAGTTGAGTCCGTGAATAGTGATGGGCCTTCAAATGGGAGGTCCTGAATGGACTGTTGCATCTATAGAAACAGACCTGAGCCTTGTAGTCATGCTGCCCTATTCATAGCTATGGCTGAGGCCATTCCCCTGCTAGCTGTGTTGGTGGCATCCCATGAGGAGAGTAGGGTTGCTCAAGCTGCCAGCAGGCCCTCTTCCACCGTGGTGTTCTAGTCCACCATGTGGTTGGATGGGACGAGGTCCCAAAACCTCTGCATGGAGCGACACAGATTAAAAACATACCCACCCAACAGGGTCTGATGGTTGGTGATGCGTAGTTGTAACACGGTTGTGGGATAAAGTTTCCTGCCAAACAGACCCAACCTCTTGGAGTCTTGATTTTTGGGGTTTGCCCGTGGGCTGCCCCTGTATTTCACGCTAGTTAACAGCATCCACCACCAGTGATCCCAGTGTTGGGTGGTTAAACAAGAAGCTAAACTTGTCACCAGGGGCACGGTATTTCCTCGGAGACCGGCGGTATTGAGGATGTTTTCTGCCATCTGGCATGGGCAATTTTTAGGACCCTTTCATGCATGGGCACCGCCACCCAAGCTGTGAGGGCGTTATTGTGCACATTGAAGAGTGGGTCAAAGCCTTCTCTGACCCCTTCGATGGGGAGGTCGAGGTTGGCAGCCATATGCTTCAAGAGTTCCTGGTATGCTCTTGTGTCCTACCTGAGTGACAGGTACCTTTGATAAGCCGCTTTGTCAGGGGAAGATGATGATAGCACTGTGGAGATGCTTCTCCAAGTGCCCAGTGGAACTTGGCTATGGTCTGAGTCCTTGTTAGACACTTCCTTGTCCTGGACCCCTTGCGCTGTGGTTGGGCATGATGAGCTAGGGGAGATAGCAGGGGTGTTGCTGGCACTGGGCATTCTGGGGCATGTGCCCCGAACCCCAGCACCAGTGCCCTGGATCTCCGGCCCAATCGGGCTGGAGATCCAGGGCCCGGCCACCTGCGGCCGCAGCTGCCCTGTCCCCGGCCGGGGATCCGGGGCCTGGCCACCGGTGGCTGCGGCAGCCCCGTCTTCAGCCAGAGATGTGGGGCCTGGCAGCCCGCAGCAGCGCCTGGCCTGTCCCCGGCCAGGGGGTGGGGCCTGCAGACTGGGTGCGGGGTCTGCGGGCCAGGGGCGGGGCCTGGGCCCGTGTCCCGGGTCCCTCCCCCACCCAGTGATGCCTCTGAGAGATAGGATCCCTTTAGGGTGAGTCCCATAAACTCCATTTGGCCCACTGTTCGGACCAGTCTTTAAAGGTCTGCGGGGGTTGTGCCCATATTGGGGATGATTTTCTCCCCCATGTGGGAGAGCCCTCTGCCCCCCTGGTGCCAGCCATCATGTCGGGATCGCTCCCTCATGTGCACTGGTGTAGGGTACTCACAGAGAGATGGCCGAGCTGGTGCAGGTGGTGTCGGTGAGCGTGACTGTTGGGCTCTGGGCCATGTGGACAGTGAGGAACCCTTCCTACTGCGCTTACCAGCAGGATGCGCCAAAGACGGCACTGGTGGTGCTGGGATGATGAATGCTGGCACTGGTGCTGAGTGTCAGAGGCCTCTGGGGAGCATGATGGGGATCATGTGTGACTTGGCTTCTGGGACAGCACCAGTGATGTTTCACAAGATGATGGCACTTGGGAGAACTGCAGATATTCCCTGTCATCTGACTTCGATCCTGCGTCAGCCAGTGTGGGGGTGTGGTGCAGGGAATGACTGTGCCGGGTGTTTCCTGAAGGGCCCAGAGCTGGTGACTGTGGGGAGGCCTGTACTGCAGGTGAAGAGTGAGGGCTCTCACATTTCATCAAGTGGTCCCACTTCAAGCGGGGCATCGAAGCTTGGTCCCGGGGGAAGTTGATGCTCTCTCAGTGCCAACCCCCCCCAGCTCCTGTGCTGGGGTTGAGGCAAATCATCCTGGTATTGAGGCTAGGCCCTCGAAGACAAGGCCAGCTTTCCCTTGGACACCGCTAGCTTAGGCAGTGCAGGTGCTGATAGCGGCATCAGTGTCTTAGCTGCCTCAAAATCCTCTGTTGTGGAGGGGATTGCGAGCATCTCGGCCCTATGGGCTGAGGTCTGGCTGTCGTCCTGGGACCTTGTCAGAGATGCTGACCTGTGCTGATGGCGGCACTTCTCCTTTGGGGATGAGCCTTTGGTGTGGCCTCTAGCACCTTCGTCTTCTTTGGCTTCTCATGTGGGGACTGGTGCTGGGAGGCGCCAGAGCCGATTGGGCCCTCAGTGTGGGCGCCATCTGCGCTGAGGGTGCCGAGCTCAGTATGAAGGCCAGGCGCAGGGCCTCTTCTGGCACAATGGAATGGAAAAGGTTCTTCTCTTCCTTTTGGGTTTGCAGCTTGTAGGAACGGCAAATCAGACTTTGTTGGTCCTATGTCCCTCCCTGAGGCATTCAAGGCAGTTCTCATGGGGTCAGCTGACTGGAAAAGCATTCCTGCAGGAGACACAAAGCTTGAAACTTGGAATGGTCAGATTGGTGCCGGGCCATGTCTTTTCTTGCCAGTGCAGAGACGAGCTTGTTTCTTTGGAATGGTTGAGGCCAGGAGGCCAAATAAAGACAGAGAGGAATTCCAGAATTGAAAATTTGAGTAAAAGGGGGAGTAAATGTAGAGGTGAAAGGCGCCCGCAACACTGCAAGAGAGGGCAGTTTCAGACTGTCACAGTGGGTGGTAAAAAGGAATTGAAGGCGGGGGGGCAGTGGTGGGGCTGCCTATATACCATGCAGCTGTGCAGGTCAGAGGGGGCATTGGCCACAGACCCTACAGGTACGGGCTAAGGCAAAAAGTTTCCAGGCGTCTGTGTGCTGCAGCATGCAGACACCTAATCCAGAATAGATGTGAGCAGTGCTTGAAGAAGAGTGATAGTTTACCATGATGAGCCAAGACTGAAAAGTGCTGAGGCTTCCAGCCCTATTTACTCTGCTAGACGGGAACAATTTCTGTATTTTTCCATATTTTCATTTTTGCTCACGAAATTGAGGATGGAGCCCTAGGTGGCTGCCTGCTTCGCCTACCCCTAAAGCCACCACTGCTTGCAAGCTACCCCTGTCCTGGTTGCTGGGGGGAGGGTGGGACAGGACATGCAGGAGTACTCCAAGGGAAGGGGTGAGGCCAGCTGGCAGGTTAGCCTCCATTGATTGCCCTCCAGGGCCTGGAGTGCTGTTGGGCCACTGCGCCAGGGCCCCCGACCTGCCAGGCCAGCCTGAGCCACAGGAGCCTAGAGCAGGACCAGATTACTATAGGGTGGCAGGAGTCCCCTTTTAGCCCAGAGCCCAGGGCTGCAGCCCCTTAAACCCCTGCCTTAATCCAGCCCTACAAATTAATGATTACAGCATCAGGGTCAATGTTTGTGCATATATGCTGCTCTTTGATCTTCTGTCATATCTATTCTTCATGCTTTGATGGTGTTTCCCAGCAAGATTTGATTGATGAACACTCTCTACAAAGGATTTAATTGCTTTCTGGCCATCCAAGAAAACCAAAGACCTAACACTTAATTAACAACAAAAAAAAATTTCTGTAACGAATATATAGATAACTGCCCACATTACCCAGTAATGGAGATTTGAAATACAAAGATATTTTTTCCCTTAGTCTTTCTTTAAAATATTTATAATATCACAACTGAGTGATGTAAGGAATCCAGTTATCTGTTAACCTACATTTTCCGACTTCTTTGATTAGCTGAAAATGCCAAAAAAAAAAAAAAGGTTTCAGTTAAACAAAAAACTAGCGTTTATTTTGAACTACTTGGAACTGCCAGAAAACAAGCAAACAAAAAAAATCCACACAGAGATCTACCTCAGTGTACTCTTAAAAAAAAAAAAAGTGGGTATGGGGGGAGCCCCAGCAGTTGAATTAAAAAATTCTTATGACATTTGGAATCTGATTCACAATTTTGAACACTTGGGTTGACAATATGGAGCATTCTGAAAACTGACCTTGTTAAACTCCTTGGGATGAAGTCCATTTCTTTTAATATGGTCTGCAGAATGCTCAGGACACTATCATTGCTCAGCAAATAACAATGAACAATTGCTCCACTGAAGAGACACTAGGAACTTGAGAGCTAGTCAAAGTATTGATTAAAAGTGGTTTCAGATTCTTAAACCTGCGTTTAGGCATCGTTGCCAACTTATATGGCTTTATAAAGCACTCATATAGTACTATGAGGAGACAGCCATATAACTATATTGAGAGGTAACTGAGACCTTCATTCTCCATTCGAGTCATGATTTATTTATGTGAACCAGAGAAAAGTGGCCTTAGTGGACCATAAAATCTGATCCAATGACTTTCATTCTCCTGTCACAGTAAAAAGGTGGTACAAAAAACAAGGGGAGACTATGATGGGGAAACACTGAAAGTGACTGTACATAGGTGGTGTCAATTGAACAAAGTAAACAACTGAAAAAATAGCAAACCTTCCCCCCAAAATCCATCTAATCCATTTTGGTTACAAAGATAATCAGTGAAATTACAAGTAACAATAAAGTACGTTCAGACACAAGTGTGATTTATTTTTTGTATGCTGCATCTCTTTTTTAGTGCCTTCTGCAAATCATATATATCCTATTTACAGATAGACAAAACTGAGGCAGAGCAGGCAAGAGAGCAATGAGTTAGTGACAGAGCCCAGGACTCTGGAGTCCTGCCTGCTCTTCCCATAGGACTTTGTGGCCCTAACTAGCTTTGTGTGGCTGTCCTTTGGTGCTACTACCGCAATGGCCGGGGTGAGGTGGCACTATTGCTCCAGGGTGAAAGGGCTGTTACACTGTTGCTTGCCCTGATGCGGAAACCTCTAAGGTGGTGTTTCCCAACCAGTGTGCCACAGCACACAGGTGTGCCGTCAGGTTTGAGCAGGTGTACCACAAAATTTTTGAAAAACTGCCCGAAGAGCTCTGGCTTGGCTCATGAATAGTCATGAGTTCATTTGGAAACTATATGGCTGTGTGCCTTAAATTAATTAAAGGTAGCAGGGTGTGCCATGGCTGAGAAAAGGTTGGGAACCACTGCTCTAAGGAAAGGCTCCTGCCCCTGGCTCTGCTGCCCATCCCCAACTTGGCCTTGGCTTTCTGGGCACCTGGCCCATACCCTGTCCCATGGATTGCCTTAACCCCCCCCTTTACCCAACCCCCCCTCAGCTGTCAGCTAGTAACCAGTGCCAGATTTCCCATTAGGCACTGTAGGCACAGTGCCTAGGGAAAAAAAACCAAGGAGTCGTGTGGAGCTTAAAGACTAACAGATTTATTTTTTGCATGAGCTTTCATGGGAGAAAATCCCAGTTTGTCAGATGCTTCGACGATGGGTGAACTTACAAAATTTTGAGGGTGTAGGAGGGAGGGAAAAAATCGAAAAAGCAGAAAAAATAAGGCAACTCATATGAGAGCCCTGCAACTAGTGTAGTGGTTAGCACCACTGCTTAATATGCATAAAGTCCTGCGTTCAAGCCCTAGGGGGTTGCATTTGATGATCTCATGAGGTCCCTTCCAACCCTCTGATTCTGTTTAGCATTAGAAGAGTTTAAAACGCATCATGCCAATCGCAGTAACTGAATTAGCATCTACCCCTCTTTTTGCCCGTTTCGGAGTGAAACTGCCTCGGGCCCACCACCACCCAAATCCGACCCAGCTCCTAACAGTGTTCTACCAAATTATTGCGCACCCCACCACCTCCCCTCATTGCAAGTCCTGGGGAGAATACCGCTTTGCCCTTTCCCAAAGGGATAGCCATGTTAGTCTAGTGAAAAAAAACAACAAGGAGGTGTGTGGCACTTTAAGACTAACCGATTTATTTTTTGCATGAGCTTTCGTGGGAGAAAATCCCACTGTCAGACGCTTGCAAGAGGGGTGAACTTCCAGAAAGGAATGAAACTACATGCAAGGGGGTGGGTGGGCCCTGTCTGTCCCCAGCTCCCTGAAATGCCCAGGGCTTTGCTCCATAGCCCGGGTTCTTTGGGCTGCTCCCGGCACAGCCCAGCCCCTTCTGCCAGGCCTGCCTGGACCCCATCCCTCCAGCCTGGCCGCTCCTGCTCCTGCTCCCCTCCCCCTCCGGCCCTTCCAGTCTGTCACGTGGCCCGGCAGCACTCCCGGCGGGGCGGCGCGCGGGCTGGTTGGCGCGCGGGGCGCGTGACGCGGCGGTGGCTGCCCGGGCGGCTGCTGCGGCTGCTCTGAGCTCGGCCAGGAGCCGCCCGCTCGCCCGCCCGCGCGGAGCCGAGCTGCAACTGCGGGAGTCGGGAATGGGGACCGGGCTGGCCTGGGCCCGGGCCGCGGGCAGCTGCTGCTTCCTCCTGCTCCTCGCGGGGCCCGGCCTGCCGGCCGAGCGGCCGGGTGAGTGAGGCTCCCGGGGAGGAAGGGTCGCAGTCCCGGTGTCCTCTGGGGCTCAGCCTCCTGCCTGCGGGTGGGGGCCTCACATCGCTCATGGGGCGCTCAGCCCGCGGACCCCAAAGCCTGCTAGGGGGCTGGAGGGTGGCCTCGTCTTTTGCACCCCAGGGCGTCGAGCACATAGAGGTCCTGAGCTCAGGGAGTGGCTCGGGGTGGGCACTCTGGGGAGCAAAGAGTTGTTGGAGGAAAGGTGGAGACCCCAGGAGCTTGGGCAAAGAGGAGCTCTTTGAGGTAGACCCAATGAGATCTAGTTAAAAAAAACAAGGAGTTGTGTGGCACTTTAAGACTGACCGATTTATTTTTTGCATGAGCTTTCGCGGGAGAAGATCCCACTTCCTCAGATGCTTCGAAGATGGGTGAATTTACGGAAAGGACAGTTTCCAAAGGGATAGCTGTGTTAGTCTAGGTCAGCAAAAAACAAACAAGGAGCGTGTGGCACCTTAAAGACTGACAGATTTATTTTTTGCATGAGATTTCGTGGGAGAAAATCCCACTTTGTCATTTTCTCCCATGAAAGCTCCAGCGAAAAATAAATCTGTTAGTCTTTAAGGTGCCACATGACTCCTTGTATTTTTTTTTTTCCAATGAGATCTAGCTGCTGTGCTTGATTGTTAACTGGTTTTCTGCCTGTTCTTGAACTGAATTTGAGTGTGATGCCAAAATGTCTTTTATGTCATTTGTGTATGCAGTTAAGTTTTCAAACCATGGAAGCCGGTGTCCTTAAAGGCGGATGTGAAAAGGATCTTTCATATGTTTTGTTTTTGCCCAAGCAAATCTGGAATGTTGGAAGATCGATCTCATTTTCTTCCAGGGGTCTCAAACTCAAATCACTTGGAAGTGAAGACTAGTGTGTTAGCCCAAGAGCCGTGCCATGCATGGGGACTAGTACGGTAGCCTAAGGGCTGCACCACTGAAATGTTTTTGTACAATAGTATTGCAAATGTTGATAGCAATAGTGTCATTGTGAGCTGCAAGAAATAAATTTAGGGGCCACATGTGGCCCTTGAGCTGCAAGTTTTAGAGCCCTGCCGGCTGTAGAGATGTCTGGTTTCTGAGATCGTGCTGAATTCTACCTCTTCGGTATGAAAAGAGTCTCTCATCTCAAAATTTGCTTGTAATAGTTTCTCAGTTCCTGTTAATAATTAAACTAGTGGCAATTTTTTGCCCTTTTCGCACAGTACTGAGGAAGAGAGTTTTTGTTGAATTTTGATTTATCTTTTAATGTTACTGTTTTAATTTGTGTATGTTTTTCTTATTTTGTAGTCACAAAAGACATGATATTGTATATGGTCCAATAAAATTGAACTGAATTGATAGTCTCACCCTTGCACCTGGAGATGCTTTGGGTAGGGTATGCTTCTCACTGAGGTCTTCCCTTTGCCTGAAGTTTGCTTACCTACCCAAAGCATCTCTGGGGTGTGTGTGTGACTGTATCAATTCAGTGCAATTGTATTAGTCCTTTTCAGAGAAGTCCTAGTACCTGTCCCCTCAAATCTCAACTGGGGGAGCACTCTGTATCAGAATACCCCCAAACCAAAGGTAGGCATTCCAAAATCTCTGGTTAGGGGAGTACTCTGTAAAACAAACCCCTCCCCACCTAATCTCCTTTAGACATCTAAAACTTAAGTCAGGGGAGCTTCCTGGGCTACCAACCGTGGGCTGCCTGAGGCATAACCACTTGGAAACCCTAGACAGTGGGAGCACTTTGCATAGGGATGCCTTCTTATCTCCTCCCTGTATGTGCATCCCTGAAAACCTTGTGTAAGGGAATATATAGAGCAACTGCCCCTAAAGCCAGGAGAAACTTGACACAGGGATCTCAAAACCTGAAGCAAGGGGAATGTGTGTGCGTGCTCTGAACAGACTGTTCCAACCCGTTGGACTTCCAGATTGCCAATCTCAAAACCCTCTAGAAGGGCTCAGTTACAGATGTCTTTCCAGACTCAGGCTGTGATGTGGGCACCTTGTTCTCAACCCTGTCCCTCAAACCTTAAAGGGTGTGTGGATCAGTGCTTCTGGTAAAGAAACTCTTCAGGCTCATGAAGGGCGTTCAATGTGTAGGTCACTTCAGCCCCAACTAAACCTGGGTAATGCTGGGCTTTCACTACTAATGACCACACAACTTTAGATGGGAGGGCACCCTGAGTACAGACTCTTGCATCACAATCCCAGAGGGTGTTATACATGCACTTCCCTACAGCTGGATCATAGGGCAAGGTGCATATCAATTACTCTCACAAGCCTTGGTGGGGGGTGAGGAGGTTGGCTGCAACACCCAAATAGTGGGCTGTGGTGGTAATCTTTATAGATAGGCTCCCTCCCAGATAGGGGTGATTCTAAACATTATCTAAAGCCGCCTAAAATAGCACAATGTAACCCATCTCAAACCTAAGAAGACGCTATGCAATGTGCACAAATCCCCCCCCCCCCCCAAAAAAAAAAAAAAAAAGACAAGAAAACCCCACCACATTCAGCCCAAAGGATGCTTCAACTTGTCATCTGTGGAAAGCTTCCTAGCATATTTATTGAGGAGTGTTATCTGAAGCTATGACTTTGAGGTTGTTTTCTGAGAAATCCCATTGTAATTTATAGTTTGTATTACCATAGTGCCTAGGAGCTGTAGTCATGGAGTAGGATCCCATTGTGTTAGGCACTGTGGAAACACAGAATAAAAAGATGGTCCTCACCCTGAATATATATATATAGTTTTACAATATAAGACAGTGCACAGGAGAGAAGTATGGACAGATAGAGGAGTACAGGTGACAGTGAGATGTATTAGTCAGTATGATGAACAGTTGGCTCAGCACGCTGGCAACCTAACTAGTCAGGTTTTTGGTGGTATCCCAACAAAGAATTTTCAGGAGGATGATGAGTTAGTTTTGCAGATGTTTAGGGTGACCTTGTTGAAGTGTGAGGGGCAGCATGGGGGAAAGCACGTAAGAGCTTGTGTAAAAACATAACAAATGGGTGTTAGAGGCTGGCAGGATGGCATAACTGGAGATGAGAATTGACATTTCCATGTGGACACAAATGAGAGATAATGGGTGTGGCATGGGTAGACATGAAAGGCCTGGAGAGTAAAGACAAGAACCAGCTTACCTTGAATATGATTTGGGGGTGAATCAAGCACTGTACAAGACTTCAAAGAGAAGGGTAGCATAATTAAAGCAATGGGTTAGGAGAATGTTTGTTTTTTGCTGCAGCGTTTTGAATGGATATGAATGGGCAAGCCTGCATTTGTCAAGGCCAGAGGGAAGGATGTTAGTGATGTGAGCGTGCATGAGAGTTTTATGGATAGATTAAAAAAAAGCCATATCTGAGAAAGATGATGGAGTTGATTGGCCAGATTCGGACAACAGCCTGTGTGACCTAGAGAGAAGTCTGAGTCGATGATGTTCAGATGATGGGCCTGAGTGACGGAGTGGTGCTGTTGTCCACAGTTATCAAGAAAGGAGGTAGTAGGAAGGGGGTAAGGGAAAGATTAGGAGCTCTGTTTTAGCACTGTTGAGGTTGAGTTGACAGCTACACATCCATGAGGAGATGTCAGAACTAGGCCAAGATTTTTAGTTTGGGCAAAAGGATGCAGGTTTGGAGGTAGGCAGAGGTAGATCTGAGTCCACCTGTTGTGTTGCTGTTACCTTTACCTTTCACTGTTTTGTCCCTCCTGTTGTGTTCACTTGCTGTGTTTTCAGTGTAAGTTGTTAGCTGTTTGGGGTAGACCGAATCCCTGTGCAGAAGGCTGAATAAGTGTTGGTTTGGTGCACCTGCTATTGTCAGAGGTGGTTATGACCCCCATTTGGGCAAGAGAGACAGGAAGATTGCTTAGAGATGAAAAGAGGAGACAGTTCAAAATTAAAAGCCCTAAGAATTCAGGTGTTCTTTCAGGATACAGCAAGGTGGGGAACAGAAGGATGCTGTGAGTTGGAACAAGGTTTGGAGTTGCAGGCTAATGGGAAGAGGGAGACTTTAATAGTGGTGCTGCAGAGGTAATGACTTAGAAGTGGTGCATTTTGAACAGAATGGGCAGCATATTGAACAGAATGGGTAGCATTGTGTCTTTTGGATTTAAGGGTGTTTTTTTGCCTTTTTTTTTTTTTTTTGTCCTCGTATTAGAATTGTCTGTTCTTCTTGTGACTCAGGAGCTAAAGATTCAGCTTCTGCCTGCAGTTGTGGACAATCTTGTCCTACACGGAAGTTTTTCTATCAAAGATTTGTTTGAATATTAATTGTCTTCTAAGAGTTCAGTCCAAGTAGTCATTATCTACGTGTCAACAGAAGATAATAGTTTTTCTGTGGCTCAGACCTCATTATAAATAAGAAGGGAGAAACATTGAGGACCTCAGGGGAAATGGGAAGCCAGGAGCTACTTATTTTATTACAGCTGTTCATTATGAGAGTGACTTCTTCAGCCTGGAATGTAACTATTTTGAACACACCCCAATAAATAGGTAGAAGAGATGGAAATCAGAGCATCACTTGTAAACTGATAATAAGTTATTGAGGAAAGCACTATGACAACTATATATATTAGTAAATGACATCAGTTATGTACATTGGAGATTATTTACCCCACCTGTACCCCTAGAAAGATCAAGCATTTGCTCTTACATGGTACTAAAATGATCTAACAATGTCTGCTAAGGAGCGATGCCTTGTTCTTACTACCATGTTTACAGTGTTTTAGGTGTTTTTTATTTCCAATGATATTTGGTTTCTTATACCAATTATGACTTTAACAACATATTTTATCAATTTAAAAAGTTATTTTCAAAGGACATTTCAACATTTATGGTCTAAATTTTCCTGGCAGTTGCAGTCTTCAGTTCTGAGAAGTCCCTTGGTTAAAGTATGAAAGCTGTAAAGTCGCCTTAGAGAGCTTCCAGTGTCTCGGCAACATATCTGGGGACAGAACTCAGCAGAAAGGTCAGAGGGTGGAAAGTTGTGGGAAGTTTGTTTTCCTCTTTAATAGAGTAAAAAGAGGAAGAAGAAATTTAGAAGTATCTAAAATTGGTTTTTTCACTGCTTACGAACTGTGAAAATTACTTAATGGTGTCTTGACACTGGATAAACATAACTGCTGGCTTTACCTGAGCTTTCAGACCTTGAGTTATATGGTTAACGTTAAATATCTTGGGGTATGTCTGCATTTAGATTGTTAAATTGATTTAACTTAAATCGATACAACTGAATTGAAATAAAAATTATTAAATCAATTTAAGTTAAATTGATTTAAGTTAAATCGATTTTTAAACCCAAATCGAACTAGCATGTCCATGGACAGACTTGCTAGTTTGATTTAGGAGAGGGGCACCATGGGAGGTGTGGCAAGATGGCCCCTAAGAAGGGCTATGCCCCCAGCCAATATATAGAAAGAGGAAAGCAGCCTGGGAGGGAGAAGGGCAAAAAATGTTAATCAGAATAACCAGTTAAATTGAAATAATGCAGCTACACTGTGTTATTGCAAAATAAGAATTTTGATTTAATTGTCATTTTGATATAAAGCAAGGTTTTATTATTTTGAAATGATCATACCTTATTTCGAAATGAGGGAGCTCCTCATTTCAAAATAAGGAAAGCTAACGTAGACATGCATTAATTTAAATTGAAATAATCATCATTATTTCTGTTTAAAATGTAAGTGTAGACATATCTTTGGTGTATATTCTCTCTTGTGGTTTAACTTGTACAGATTGTAGTTAATGTGGTAAGCCAAAAGTGACCATCATACTTCATTTGTTATATATGAGTATGATGGGGTAGGGAGAGAGAAAAGTCTTAAGGTTCGATGAGCTTTGAGGGTAAGTGGCTACGGAGTCATAATGGAGACAGTGTCATATCAGGGTGTTGGTGTGTTATGAAAACCGGGTAGAAAACCGAAAAAGAAAAAAATATGGATTCAGAGCTGGCTTGGAAGCCAGTGAAGGTGGCAAAGACTGCCACTTGGTGAGCAAGCAGGTAGCCATATGGTAGCTTCTGTGCCCTCTGGATGTTACAGTAGGAATTTAGAAAGGGTAGAAGTGACAATGATAAAGTCTAGGGCTGGAGACCCCTTTTTAAAATGAAAAATCTTGCCAGTGGGATTTAGCCCCTGCCACTCTGGCAGAGTCCCTGCCAGCAAAACGCAGCCCCGTTTTGTCCGCGGAGCCCCCGCCGGTAGGATCTAGCCTCTGCCAGCAAAATAGGGCTCCTGCCACTCCTCTCTGGAAGTTGAGCTGCCACGGCCATGGCCCCCTCTGCCCCGCCCTGCCTGCAGGTCCATTCCCACCCCCTGACCTGGCCGGAACTGCAGCCACCTGCTCCCCTCCTCCACAGGCTACTCTCCCTGAGCATGCTTTGAGTATGCCCAGAGCAGGAGTTTTAAAAGCTCCCTGCCTGCGGGAAGCCTGGGTCTCTGTGGCAACCAGAGACCCTGGTGGTGTCCAGCCCCAGCTCCCAAGCTGTCTGCGGCCCACCTGCAGTGACTCTGTGGCCCACCCAGGGGTCAGTGGACTGGAGGCTGGGAACTACTAGTTCTACTGTAACCACTGTTTCCAGCTAAGGCATGGATCAGGATTTCAGAAGGAGTGAAGTAAAGGT
The DNA here is from genome assembly GCA_007922195.1 of Podocnemis expansa. Taxonomy (NCBI): domain Eukaryota; kingdom Metazoa; phylum Chordata; order Testudines; family Podocnemididae; genus Podocnemis; species Podocnemis expansa. The sequence continues at coordinate 39,175,611 of ML681972.1, read as the reverse complement.
GGAGTGTTTAGCATTATTTCCTAAGGACAACATGAGTAGACCTTCATACTAGGGAAGTATTGCAAGGAATAAGAAAGTCTAGAATCAGGGAAGACTGAAGATTTGTGGTGTAGAATAAAAAAATAAAGTTTGAGGGCAGGGGACAGGGAGGAATCTCTCTCTGGAAGGGAGGGAACTTGATTAATGTTTGTGAGTGCTTTGAAGATACAGAAGCACAACGAAAGTGTTGGGTACAGTCTAGCTATTGAAATGTGAGCTTTGGGGATCTGAAGGAAGCTGGTGACTTCAAGTGAAATTGAGCAGATCTCTGGAGGTAGACTTCTGCATATGCTAGAGTCCTGCATGTTGCATTCATTTCTGTAGCCTGATAGCACATTGCTGACGTGCAGTAGCTCATGAAAGGCACCTAGATTTCTCAAGAGCTTTGGTTTAACTTGCAGCATTCTGGCTCTGTATCATATAGTGCAGTGGTTCCCAACCTTCTCTGTAACACAGCACATTTCAATAAGACAAAAAATTCTACATGTCCACCTTTTTCAGCTGAATTGATTGCTCATAAACCTTACCTTTACTTAAATTTTCTATGGTTACAGTCTTACTAGGGAGGTTTGCAACATAGTGCATACAACAAACTAAAGAAGGAACAAATGTATTAAATGTTTCAAATCCATCAGAAAAAAAAACACACACCTCAAATTTGCCCTTTGGCCACCTGTGTTTATAATGTTTACATTTTAGAATTGAAAGACCAATACCTCTCTCTTAATTTGATGATTAATTTTCACAAGTTTTATGATTTATAATTTTGGTTGGCTAGAACATTAAGATAAAACATTTGTTTTACATTGATTTCTCATTATGTTTGTACAAAAATTCATGGCACACTTGGACAGTTCTCATGACACACCAGTTGAAAACCATTGCTTATTGTGTAAAGCAGTGGTTCCCAACCTGTCGTCCAGGGACCCCTGGGGGTCCACAAACGTTGCGGGGGGTCCATGGAGCTTCTCCCTACAGGGGCTGGAATCTAGCTACAGCCCTGATGCTCCCCGCCAGGGCTGCCTTTTCCCTCCCATGGCCAGATCCTGGCAGAGGGATGGGGGTGTGGTAGCTGCCTGGCAGGGGCAAGGTCAGGGGCCATAGCTGCCACAGATTGGCTCCTCAGCAGTGCAGGCAATGGTGGTGGCACTTGCTGGCTGTTCCAGTGGTGCCACCAGAGTGGTGCAGGCCAGATTACATAATCAGCTGGGGGGCCGCAAAGATTTTTTTTTTTTTTGTTCAAAAGGGGTCCCCAGCCTGAAAAAAGTTGGGAACCACTGGTGTAAAGCTTTACCATACAGCTTGATATTTGCATTAGAGGACATTGTGGTTTGCATTGATCTCTAAAGGGTACATAAAAGTGAACAAGCAATATCTGCAAAACGCAGCTGAAACATTTCTTCATTTCCCTAAAGCTCGGAAAGCTAACAACTTACTTCTGCTGGGAAGTATGCTTTCTTTGTATTTTAATTCCACAGAAGGCCTCAAATCCATTAAAATTCAAAGGTCATCCCCTTCCCCTGTGCTTGAATGTTATTGATGGAGCAAATTGTTCTGTATGAGCATAAAATGAATTGTACAGTTCATTTTTTCAGCTGCTATGTATACTTTTAAATCGCATTTCTATGTAGTTAACACATCCAGATATTACAGCTATAGGTATCTTTTTATATACTTTTTAAAAATAATCATGGGTAGGTTAGAAGCCATTTTTATTGCAAATTGTGATTTTTTTGATTTGCTTGCATATTTGAGCTATTAAAGTTCATGATAAATGAGCTAATTCCTGAATTTGAGGTACTCCCACAGCAAATCCAATGCACATATGAACAGCCCTGTTTGTTTGTTTTTTTTTTTTTAATAATGTGCTTTTATTTAAAAGTTTTTTCTCTCAGAAGTTATAGTACTATAAAGCTTTACAGTTACTGCTAGCCTTCCTAGTGTGCTGCTGGATCCGGGGATGCTGCCAGGAATAGAGTTGTCTCTGTGACAGAATCTCTGAATCTGGTGATCCTACTAACTGGAGGTGTGGTGATTGTTTACCTATCTTTACTGCTGTGGGCTGGCCATCAGCAGCCTGAACTGTACATTGGATCACACTGCAGGTGTGACCCTATGCTAGGAAAATGGTCTTGTTTAACTGTTGCCCATCTTAGCAAAGCTTTAGTTGACTTTTAGTTTGCACCGGGGTCTTGAACACACTGGGGAGGAATTGAGAATCATTGGCAAGGTGTCACAGCCAAGGCGGGGCATATCTTCTAACATAGAGACAGATTGTATGGGGCTGTGTTGTAGTTCTGGTTACAAGTAAAGCATGGAAAGATTTGTAAATGTGTCCAGGTGTCTCATGGCTGGGGTAGGAGAAGCCATTTGGTACCAGTTGTCAAATACAGATCCTCTTTCTAGAGCAGAAAAGGCTCTAATTGCTTGCGATGCTGCCTGAAAATTGTAATGGCCTTCGTGTGTGTGTGATAGATCTAAGTACTTCTTAAATTCTTGCATACTGTGGATCACTGTGAAGTTCCTCTTGTGATTCACCTTCCTCTCCCACTTCTGATTCCACATCTTTACCTTGGCACTTGGAGCTTGGTTAATTGGAAAAGTCATGAGGATAATATTGTGACAAAATAAATGCAGCAGGTACAGTTGCTCATCTGGGAGCGTGATCACAACTGAAATTACAGTTAAGAGAGAATTTACCAAAGCTGGTGGTTAGGTATGAGTGTGACTAGGCAAAGCAGCCTGATCCGATGTAAGGAAGCAGCATTGCTTCGAGAATACAGAGGTAGTGCTGCAGACAATTTCTAAATGTGTTGGGGAGAATCCAATTTTGATCTCTTAAAAAAAAATTGTTATGCCTAATATACCCTTTAACAGTCTTCTTGTATATGAAACAATTGAGTAACTATTTCCCAAGTGGCAACTTTTATATAGTTATCAGTTACCTCTCTGATTCAAAACAAGTGGGCAGATACAGTAGTTCACTTGTGTTTGTTCTTTAACAAAGAAAGAAAATCATAGAGCTTCAACACATGCATGTCTTTTGAGAAGCTGGATAGTACTGGCTGGGAGGTCTGCTGGAAGGAAGGTGTCAAGATTAGGGATCAGTCCTCGAAGGCACTAAACATCTGAGAAACGCACAGGCTTTGTCTTTGCTGGGAGAGAGCTGTGGGTTCTTAACTTGTTAGCTATCATCAGGTGTGTGGGGAGATTGGGAAATCTGTGGTTTTTACACAGATTTCCAGGTCAAAGTTAAGTTTTTGGGGGGAGCCTAGAGTTTGCCTGGATCTGTGAACTTGTGTGGAACTGTCTTCCTTAGGATTTATCTTGTGTTCAGCTAACTTGAGTTAAGGACACACATCTTTTCGGTAATGAAGACCAGGCCTGAGTGTGTCTGAACCTGATCTGAATAAGAGGGAGCAGTATGTGCGGGATTTAGTTGTTGGTCAGCAAACTACAGGATTACTTCCTTGCCTTCCAAGATCTGTGTTTATGTAGCTGAAGTAAGGCAGCATCCCTTAATAGATGATCTTTCTTGTAAGAAGGAATTGGTTTTTCTTTTAATCGCTTTAATTTTACTCTCCTTTCCTTATTTTTTCCCCCCTGATTTAATTTTAAATTCCTCGAATCTAGTGCCCTGTCTAGGACTGTGAACTGTGGATGAAATGTTGTGTGAGGAATTCAGATAGTAGCTAATCAGACTCTGTGTAAGTATTTGAGGAAATGCAATGACTGAATGTGCTAGAATCAACTCTTTTGTTCAGGGATTTCCTCAGGATTAAATGCTCCATTTTTTCAGCAAGTCCAGGGTTGTTTTTTCTTTCCTGAAGAGATTGCTGCTATATAAGCTCTGGTTCTCTAGTAAATAGGGGTGGATGGGTGTGGTGGCGTGGGCTTTTTTGTCTCTTACTGTTATTGAACCTTTAAAACCAAACTGGGAATACTGAGTAAATTGGTGGAGGAAGAGGAAACGCACAGGAGGACTAGAGGAGCTGTCTAATGCAAATTACAAGTTCATGTCAAGCTGTCCTCTAAAAAATAGTATCCTTTGATTTAATTAAACATCAATTTTTGGGGGTTAACTTTTTTTTTTTTTTAAATTAGGAAGTTTTTAACAAGTTTACATATCCTTGCCATGTAAATATCAGAAAAAAATTGTTACAGCTGTTGTTTTGCTTTAAGGAGACAAAGGAATACAGTAAACAGATCTTTCTATTTGACAAAGTGTTAAAATATTAGAGTGAGAATAATTACCAACCCTATAATGTCTTTTCTAGAGATTTTGCAAGTTTACCTTTTTTGGACAGTTGTTTGAAAGGAGCTTTTTGCTTTTTTAATTTTTTATTTTTCTGATAGCAAGCACTCTGAGACTTCCTTTGACAGAGTGTATAGAAAATACATGCTTTGAAGTAGGGAGGGCCAGTACAGTGTGTGTAAGGTACATTTCCAAACTGAGAAGTGAAGTGAGGATGAAGGAGAGCAGAACTGAGGGGAGAGAAGTGCCATTTAGGATATGATGAATGAGTAGAAAATTACATTATCCTTTTTTTGTTGCCTTCTCCTCCTCTCACAGACCTTTTGAGATACAGCTTCCACCTGAATGGCATGTCCACTAATATCCTTCAGTTACTCTAGCTTTGTTAGTTGTTTCAGTCCATTGTTTTCCAGTTCCACGGGCATAACTGATGTCATTGGTGTAGCATGCAGCTTTGTGAAATCTGTCATATTTAATGGTACTTCATGTTTCTCCAGCATTTCATTCTGAAGGAGTCCCATAATGTTTCACAAAATATATGGGGTTCTCTTGACTAACCGCACAGATGTGGCTACCTCTTGGGGTGGCATGTTGAAGCTGTTTAACAATGAACAGTAACAATATACAAAAATTGGAGACAAGATGTGAAGAAGAATCTCACCTGCCATTGAAAATGCATGTGCTAGAAGTGCAAGTGAGAAGTCATCACTTGTGAAAGTGTAGATTTTTGATGGCTTGTTCCAGGGAAGGATGTGGCCCTTCCCTCTGTTATCTTCTGACTGAGGATGTGGCTATCAGATGCCCTTTACCCTCTCTAGAGTTTATAAACAAGGTCTGTTGTAAGCTGGGGTTATAGCCTTCTTGGCATATCCTCCAATCAATCACAGTAGCTGGGAAAGCATGTTTGACTGCATTGTATGTACACTGCCACATTCTGCCCCTCAGAACTCTTGAGTTCTGTAGCTTGGTGCACTTAGCTAGTGTGAGGTTGAGCTCTCAGAGTAGACAGCAAGATGTGGGAGACTGGAATTGAAAATACTTTGCTTTCAGGTTTATTTCTTGAAGAGTGCATGGAGCTTCAGTGTTTTTCCTCCACTGTAGAATTGTCGGTACAGAACTTGGCTGGTTTTTAAAACCAATTCAGGGTTATGAAGCCTCCTTCATATGCTGTTTGGCACCTAATATAGGCCGAGTAGGTTGTCTTTTGCACAGATTATGTTTCCAGTACTTTTGTAGATCACTGTTGTTGGTTTCTGTAACCATCCAAAAGTGTGCTATGTGTCTTGTGCATACAAAAATCAAGGTGTGCTCTATGCTCCAGAGCAGTGGTTCTCAGCTCCTGTGTTTGGACACATTATTGTGTCACCACACATCAGTGAGTGTGTAATGGAGACCGATGGGGAGGGCTGAATTTGTCTTGGGGGTGGGTGGTGGTAGTGATCTGGTGTGTCCCATAGGATCACAAAATACCACCAAGCGTGTCGCAACTTGCAAAAGGTTGAGAACCACTGCTCCAGAGTTCAAAGATCTTACCTAGATATGAACCAGCCTACTAAAAACAGGGACAAGAATGGGATGAGGAAGAATAACAGTATCTCTATAAAGGCCACTGCATGTGGTGGGTCAGTTTAGATGTATGTACATTTTAAGAATTTTTATAAACTAGTTAAATAGAATGCTGATTGATTGGGTACCTCTCATTAGCAATGGAGAAAAACTGAGCCTTAAGGAGAGACCTGAAAGATGAAAAGATAATGGCTTTTAGCTGGGAGGATGTCCCTTGCATAGAAAGGAATGAAAGATTGTGTGGAGGAGTCTGTGGGAAGAAAATGGATAAATGGGATTTCTAGATTGGGGTTGCTGACAGCAGAGTAAGTGAGAGGCACTGATTGACAAAGCTAGGTCACATACATGGCCAGTGTCTGGAGTGGGGTAGGTCCTTAGAGATTAAATTTGCCATTGGTAACTTTCAGCTATCAGTACTTGGTCATCATACAATGATGTTATAAAATAAGATGGGATCATGGGGATGATTCAAATGTCCTGACTGAGATTTTGAGAGAGCTGGCTCCATTCTTGGCTCTGCTGCTGCTGGGTGACTGTGAGCAAGTCACTTTAATGCCCTGTGCCTTACTTTCTCTATCTGGTGAATGGGAACAATGATACTGCCCACTTTTGAAAGGGCTTTGAGATTTGCTGAAGAGATGTGCTAGGTATGAGCTAGACTTTATTATTAATTGCAGTCTCAAAGATCTGTTTTGGATTGGCCTGTCAGTCTAGTGGCAGCCTGAAGCATTACCTTGTTGGGCATTGGAGTCCTGGTTCAGAGTTTAATCTGTTGCATTCAGCTCTCTCCATGTTGGGGGCTGAGACAACTGTGGGCAGTCCATTGTTTTCTGATGTATACCAAGAGATGAATTCAGCTGTTCTCTAGCTGAAGTCAGATCCAGACATGGGCTAGGCCATGGAGAATAATGGAAGCCAAAGTTTAATTTATAGATTAATTAGTTGTCATTGTGCAGAGAGAAAAGGACCTGTCTGTGTGAGAACGCTTCAGAAAGGCCAAAGACGTGCAGAATATTGTGCTGCTGTTGCTGAGAAGCAATATTTTTAAAGGAGCCTAAAGGAGGGGTGGACAAAATGGGCTCACAGCTAGGCACCAGCCATTTTACTTTTGGTTGCCAGAGGGTGCTCCTCCATTACATTTCCGCAGTGGAGGTAGGCTACAGGCTACTATAAAAACTGGTCACTATGGTGACCAGAAACCAATGTGCTGAGGCCTGGCCTGAGGAGTTGTTGACCCAAGTCCCAGGAATTTCAGACTCCTGTAGGGCCTTTTGAAAATTCCAGCCTACTGTACTCTCAGTCAGTGAAGCAGGCCTCCTGTGGTAGAGTGCTTATTGAAAGGTGATGGCCTAAAGTGTGACTTACAAAGCAGTAAATGCATTCTGTAGAAGAAAGTGGAATTCTTCTTGAAAGCTGAGTTCTGTTCCTCTTCCTTTCTGTGGCAAACAGATAATGTGAGCTGTGGTTGAACCTCAGATGTTTCCTTATGGGTGATTCTCAGTGATCATAAGCTACAAAAATTGCTGTGCAGTTCTGGAGATAAATGACAGGGAATAGAAATGTTTCCCTCCTCTCTTATTTGTTAAGTTGGAAAGCTAGTCATCTTCTGGTGAGGTCATTGATTCCATTGTTATGTGTCAGTAAAATCTGTTGCACTTAAAACTCTTTGTAGCTCCTATCACCATCTTTCCAAGGGGAGCGGCTGTTGGTTAAGCACAGACACTTGGTTTTTTTGGCTGATTATAAGTCCACATGTACTACCTTATTTTCATAGAGTAAATGCATTAGGAGCATTTATTTCCACAACCGTCACCAATTCTCCTTAAACAATTCAGTGTCTGGCAATATTAGGAAGCATCTGTATCACTCTGTATAGAACAAGAATATTCTATTCTAGAATATTCTTCATTCTGCATCGCATGCCTTCAGCTCAACTAGTTAAATATATAACTATTTTTATGGGAGTTCTTAAAATGACCTTAGTAAAATACTGTGCTGTAAGAACCTTTGACATGTAAAACTTTGACCAACATATGCTGAGATTAGAAAGCATGTTGTTGAAGTCTGTGGGACTCGCTGGCTGGGTTTGCTGCTGCTGCACCATATGGAGCGGAAAAGTAGCTTTTAGGAATTCTCTCTAGTATAATCTAAGGAGGCAAAGTGGCCTAGGGGCCCTAGTGGATAAACCACCAGACTTGGATTCAGGCAACTTGGGTTCCATTCCCAGCTCTGCTGCTGGGTGACCCTGGGCAAGTTCCTTCCCCTCTCTGTCTTATTTGCTCCATATGTTATAATGGGAATAATAATACTGTTCCCCTGTAAAGCACTTTGAAACCTGACGGAAGATGTAAAGTGAGGTTGTGTTTTAAGAGCCTGTCAGAGTGCGAAGGCTTGAATGAACTTCTGATTTGAGGGAGTCTGGCTAACTTAGTTTGTTACTCTCTACTTTAAGTGGTCACTGTATTTTGTGGCAGTGTGTATTTATAAGGCATTTTGTGATTGGCAGTTTTTATACCTGTGGTTTCCTACACTTGTCAGAAGTACCTGTTTTAGAAGGGGTTTGGTTTCTTTAAAGATGCTGCTACCGTATGATACTTTTCACAAACAATAAGCTGTTTGGCAGAATTTGCTTTCTTCCTCTAGACAGGTTATTGAATGCTCAGAATAAAGTTACTTTGTCCATTTCTGATGCATAAAATTGTGTAGGGCCCTATATTTGTATGAAGAAGATATACTAACTGATATTTAAGCATGCTATCAGTTGTTGATGCTTGCATTTGGATCAGTATCAAAATAAGGTGTCGTAGATGGAATGCCATTTAGAAGAGTCATTGTGCTTCCAGATTTGTCATAGGTACTGACACAGCTCCCTTTGTTGTCGTATCTGGGCACCAAACAATGTGTCAGTGCTCGCAGCACCCATGTGGGGCAGAGCAGTGCTATCGTCCTATTGTCGCAGGTAGATAAGTGAGGCACAGAGAGGCTCAGTGACTTGCACTAGTTTACTCAGGGAGTAGGTACTAGAGCAAGGAATTGAACCTGGGGGTCTTAATTCCCAAACTAGTAACTTAACCACTGCATATGATCCTTTCAAGGAGAAATTGTCTTATTGCTCATACATGGTCTGTCTGTCTGTTTTATTTCCTTAGTGACAAGAATGTGATGGCATTTGCTTTGTGTTTTCTAGGTTTCCAGCAGATCTCTCATCTGTCTTCCTATGAAATTATATATCCACAGAGGTTAACAAGAGGGCGGCGAGCAGCCTCTAGTTCCTCTGCACTGCAGGTACCTGGATATGTTAAAATCAATCTCTGCTTCTGAATCAGGTCCATTTACAGCTGGCCCTAGGCTTAGGCTATCCTCTGAACAGTGTAACTAAAAATGGTGGCATGTATCCAGGTTTCCCCCCTCCACTCCCCCCATAAGCAGGACATTGTGCTGGCTTTCAGTTGATGGTGGCTAATGCATCATAGACCTGTCTAGCCAGGTAAATTTCCTCACAGTAGGACAGTGTGTGCACACTTTAAGGCACTTGAGGCTTTAACTGCCTGCCAGCTTGTCAGGATTAACAGGATTTCTGTGGCCAGGGCATGATGCTGTTAACACAGATGACTTGCAAGTGCTCATATTTGCTAATGAATGTAGTCACCACTCAATTCAAATTGTCTGCTTACATAAACTGATCCCCACTTACTCTGTCCTAGTGGATTAGTACCAGGAAGTGGAGAGGATAGGACCAGTACATAAATGTTGAAGGATACAGTAATCAAAACAGCATTGTTCTTCCTCATATGCAGAGATTATGTGAAAACCACTAAGCTTCTTTTTAGGAGACTTAGAAACATATTATTAGTGGAATAATGAAAAGCAAAATGCCAATTTTGAAATATCTTTCTATGTGTAAGTTAAAACTGCATGAGAGATCCTGCTGCGATTTGTGGCTGAAATGTAATGTGTTATGGGATCACATGTATTTTTTTATGTCTGCAGTCTGAAATTGGCAAAATGATTAAGAATGGGAGTTTCTTTATTAGCTCAATCTCTTGAGTTTTGTAGATGTAGAAATGGCCAAGGCAGGCAGAATTTGGGACCTGTACAAGTATGCGAACTGAGAATGAGAGTGCATAGTGAGGGCCTCATGTAAACACTTATCACAGAGTTATAGCAAGATAAGGGGTTCCTTAATGGCAAGATTGATAAGAGGTGACAGACATGGCTTGAGTGGTAAATTTGGAGTATTTGAGTATACATGTGATATTTACTTCAGGGGTTTGGATGATGGCTGAGAGTGCAGTTTTCTTTAGTACAATGTGTATGTGTTCTCTTTTCTGTGCTCAGGACAAGGTGTCATATATCATTCATGTAGAGGGGAGGAAACACACAGTTCACCTAGAAAAGAACAAGTAAGTGACTCATCTATCTTTCTGGCAAATCTGTCCTGGGATTATTTACTTCCTATCAATGGCATTAATTTATAAATTGGCAGGTAACTTGCTATTTCCAGTCCTGGCAGTGATATGTCAGAAGTTAAATCTGTACAGGAAAACAGCTGAAAGTGTAGTAACTCTCTTTCCCTACCCCCCCCCCCAACAATAGGGTACCAACTAAACATTTTTCTGAGCTGTTTTGATAATATGGTGATCATTCTCTAGTGCAGGAAGTGACTATTGCTCAAAATGGATCTGAGCAGGGACAAAAGGACACCATCTCACTTCAAACAAACAAAAAAAAAACAGGCAAACAAATAAAACATTTTTTTTTTAAGGTGCTGGCTTGTGACTTCTACAGTTTTATTTTTAAATTCTCTCCCTTGTTGCTGTGGTACAGATACACACAACTGAGGAAACTGGCTATCCACACAGTGCCATATTGTTCAGAGTAAACACATTCAGAAAAGAGAGATCTTTTTCTAGTCCTTGTAGAGTTACTTTTAAGTATTATTTGTAACAACAGTAGGTTTAAAATCAGAAGTGTTTATTTTTAAAGTTTGTGTTCCTCATAAACATCATGTTATAGTAATAAATGAGAGAGACAATTAGATTAAGCTCATAAGGCTCTGGGGTCTGATGTTATCATTCATTAGGTCCCTGGTCCTCAAAAACATGGATACTTGATTTCTCTGCTTTCTCCTGCTTTAGCCATCATTGAATCAGTACTTGAATAAGAGCCTTTCCTAGTGTGCTTTCCTCAATTTGGCTCAGAGTGCTGCACTTGTAGCTTGTGAGCATTTAGTGCCATTCTGATGTTTTTCTCTTCCTTTTTGTGTTTCATTTTTGAGGAGATGGTAAATTCTCACATTACATATCCTTGTCCAGTACCTTTTCAGTTTTGCAGTAGTATAGTTACATAGAGGAATGGGCTCTCTGAATAAATTCCTCAGTATTTCATGGGGTTTTTTTTCCAATCACTTTTCTTATTTCAATGCAGGTTTTCCAATTCCACTATGAGTAAGATCTGTTCTCATGTTGTATCATTTTTCTGTTTTTTCCACTCTTTTCAGAGAATTTTTACCCAAAGATTTCACAGTATATACCTACAATAAGGAAGGGAAGTTGCAGTCTGAAAATCCAGACATTCAGGTGAGTTTCCTTTCTTTTGTACCTTGTTGAAACGGTGATTAGAATGGCATACAGCTGCATTATAAAAGAGTAAAGTAGTAAGAAGTTGATTGAAGCATCTTCTAACAGACTAGGTTCTAATCTGCAGTGCACAACACATTTCACTCCTTGTCTGGGAAGATGCCTTGAGATCCAATTTTGGACTCTGGCCATTGGCATATAACGCTAGAGAAATCCCATTTTTCTGTGTTGGATGGAAGGGTGTGTGCTCGTGGATTTTTTTGTTTTTGTTTTTAACTGGATTTTTCGAGTTTGTGTGGGTGAGCATCTGTTCTGTTTATATTCTTGTTATACTGGTGTTAGTGTGCTGTAAGTATAGGAACAGTGTAATGTTTCTATTGCTTGGTGAACACCAGCACCCCTTGAAGGGCATTAGTGCTGTACCTTAATGACTGTCAGATACTACTCTTCAGTGGACTTCGTGAAGCAGCGTAAGGACGGATAGAGACTAAAATAACAGGCTCCCTCCTACCCATTCTCCTCCCCCCACTGCTTGGGTCACCATGTGTTTGTAATCCTCTAGCACTAGTGCTCCATGGACTATAGTCAGAACTACTTCGCTAGGAAGTGTGTACAGCTCTTCTCCCCATATCATGCTGCTGCTGCGACTGCATCCACTTCCCCTTGCTTCATCAGATGGCCATTAGACGTTACATTTTCTGAGACCGATTAACCGGTTTTGTGGAACCAACACGAATGGTGCCATGTGACAAAATGTGTATATAGGTATTCTGCTGTCCCCCACCTTTGCTTTTGAAAATGTCTGCTTTGTTATATGTGTTTGTGGTGTGATATGGTTTCTCTTGGTTGAAAATGGAGTGGTTAAGGGTTTTTTTTTTCCTCGCTTTCTATGAAAAGGCAGGTATTTGAATCAGAGGAGGAACACCGGTTTCTGCTTGATAGTGAGGCCTTGGTTCATCCAGAGGCCATGACAAGCTCTGTTGCTCTGAGGGATTATTGCATGCTTTAAGAACTTTGCAAGGCATGAGGCCAAAGAACAAATGGTTTCAGCTGCTTGACAATTACAGTGGCCTCTGAAAACACACTGACTAGAGAACCTTAGCGGTCCCCCTGTAATGCAGGGAATACTCTTTGTGGCACAGAATAAAATGCACCATGTGATTGCCCCCTAGGCTAACTGACAAAACAGAACCGGGTGGAGTACAAAGCATTTGGGAATGCTCCTGTATGAGTTTCTGTGACTGCTGCATGATGTAAATAATGTCTATTTAGCAGGCTATGAAACACATGTGGGATGGAATTGCTGCACCAGACTGGATAATTGTGTGCCTTGTGCTGAGATCTTATTGAATGTCAAGGTTTCGTGGATAATAGTTTCATCTGGCATTGTTCTCTTTTCTGATCAGTGCCTTGTCAGGGCTGGTCAGAGGTGAGCTTAGGCAGCAAGGAGTGTCTGTTCCTTGACAATAATAGCAGAAGTCTCTAACTCTCTGACTAGAGTGAGATAACACAAAGGGGCTAAAAGGCTTATCATCTAGAATTCATTCTTGATAGGCTGAATTGTTCACACCGACAGAGCTGAGCCTAAAATATTTTTCAGCGCTGGGGTGAGGAGATGACTACAAAAAACTTTAAAGTCAGATAGTTCAGCTTCAAATCCAGAGACTGTCCACAGATACTGTTTCTGAGCCTGGTTGCTGAATATTAGAAGAGTTATTAGGTCTTATTAAGAGTTGAACTTTGGTGTAGACCTTCTCATAAAATCTTCAAACATTTTAAGTAGCACAACTGTGACACTGCAGTTCTACCCCTGAAGTGTTTCATTGCAGGTGCTGGTTTCACTAATGGGAGGGATTCTTCTGTCAGTGTAGGTAACCCACCTCCCTTAGATGTGGTGTCTAAGCTGACAAAAGAATTCTCCCATCAGCCAGCGTTGTCTACCTGGGGACTTGTGTTGGCTTAATTATGCTACTTTGGGATGGGGATTATTCACACCCTGAGTGCTGTAGTTCTGCTGACCTAATTTTCTAGCCCAGACCTAAAAGTAGGTTTGCTACTGTTCAAGTAAGTGAGCTAATTGGGTGGTGTAGGATTTAGGCCTGGTCTGCACTGCCAAACAAGGTTGGCCCAGCGGTCATGCAGGGATGTAAAAAAATCCAACACCCAATGAGCGTTGTATATAAGCCAACCTAAGCTCTGTGTAGACAGCAAGAGGTAAGTGGAAGAACTCTTCTCTCAATCTAACTTCTACCCCTTTACACTGAAAGGAGCATTGTATATAGAGTTTATACTGAAGCAGTGTAGCTATACCACTGTAGTGTTTTAAGTGTGGATATACCCTGAGAGATGATTGAGCAGTGCTGAATTGCTGGTCCTGTTTGGCTGTGAGGTGGGCCTGCATTTATGGCACAAAGAGGTTGGCTGTCATAGTGTTTGATAATGATACAAGAGTCCTAAAGCATCTGGTATTGATTAGTAACTCCATGTGTTTATCTTTGTGCAGGATAAACATGTATGCATGCAATAAATCAATTTGTTAATCTTTAAAAGTGCCACAGGACTCCTTGTTTGTTCTCCTGTGCATGTTTCCTAAGGCTAGGGAAGGAGATACCATCCTCTCATTAGTGCAGTAAGGTGAACAATAGCAGCAGCAGCAGTAATCAGTTGCATTGTGTATGTATGGAAATAATGCATAAGTCATTAATTAATTTTTCCCCTTAGGATCACTGCCATTATCAGGGATATGTGGATGGGATACCAGATTCCATTGTTGCTCTCAGCACTTGCCTTGGACTCAGGTAACAGAACTCTTCTTGTGTATGTAGTCATCACAACTGTACATTGTGATAATCTGATTCTGTGATTGATTTCATTAGTCTTGAGCCAAACTTTATCTGTTAGTGCTGGGGTGCATGAGTGTTGTATTTAACAGTATCATGGTTTTGCAATCTTTTGCTGATACAGAACAAACAAGTATTTTGATTTAAAACAAGATTATTTAATGGGTGTGACTACCATTTGTCTCAAATTCCAATTGAGAATTCCTTCATGCCCCTCAAAACACCTTACTTCACTGTTCAGCCATCAGTGAATCCAACAGAAATAGTGGCAACTGTGATTTTTTACAATTTTTGTATAGAAGGTTAATTTAAATGATCACTTTTGTATTGTATGCAGTTATTCTCTACTGTTAGGGGAGTTTTTAAATATAATGAAATCTTGATCAGCACATTTACTGTGATTGACATTTAAAAATGTTTCAAGATCACTTTTAATTTGAAAAATCTTTGACTTGAGGTAATTTCATTGCCCTTTAGAATAACTTTGATTTGTCTGTTATTGAAATTCACACCACTTCCCTTTACTGTTTTCCTGTTGCAGAAATGTAAATGGCAACATTAAGTGAACTGAAAAAATTTCCTTTTTCAGAGTCTGTGATTATGGGCCTGATACTGCAAATTCTTATATACTGAATGTGGCATGTATGGGTTGTTCCAGTGAAGTCATGAGGCTATTTGCATGCTTTAAGTTAAGCACAGTGCATAAGTGCCCATCTATAAAAAGGGAAATGAAGACAACCTAGGGAATTATAAACTAGTCAGCTTAACCTCTGTATAAGGAAAAATAATGGAGCAAATAATTAAGGGGTCCAGTAGCAAATATCCAGTAGAGAATAAGGTGCTAAGTGATAGTCAGCATGGATTTGTCAAGAACAAATTGTCAAACCAACCTCATAGCTTTCTATGATGGGGTAACAAGCCCTGTGGAGAGAGGGGAAGCAGTTGATGTGGTGTATCTAGACTTTAGTAAGGCTTTTGATACAGTCTTGCATCACCTTCTCGTTAACAAACCAGGGAAGTACAGCCTGGATGGTGCTGCTATAAGATGGGTAAAAAACTGGTTGCACAATCGATCCCAGAGATGGTTCACAGTCATGCTGGAAGGGCATAATGAGTGGAGGAAGGGGTCAGTTCTGGGTCTGGTTCTGTTCAGTGTTTTCATCAGTGATTTAGGTGATGGCACAGAGAGCACACTTAAAAGTTTGCCAATACTACCAAGCTGAATTCAAAATGATTTGGACAAACTGGTGAAATGGTCTGAGGAAAACAGAATGAAATTCAATAAAGACAAGTGCAAAGTACTCCAGTTAGGAAGGAACAATCCATTGCACATAGACAAAATGGGCAGTGACTGCCTAGGAAAGAGTACTGCGGAAAGGGGTCTGGGTGTCATAGTGGACCATAAGCCAAATAAGAGACAATAGTGTAACACAGTTGCAAAAAAATCAGGCACCATTCTGGGATGTATTAACAAAAGTAGTTCTTCTGTTCTGCTCAGCCCTGATTAGGCCTCAACTGGAGTATTGTGTCCAGTTTTGGGTGCCTCATTTCAGGAAAGATGTGGCCAAATTGGAGACAGTCCAGAGAAGAGCAACAAAAATGAATAGAGGTCTGGAACACTGGAGTTTTCAGGGAAGATTGAAAGAGCTGGGTTTGTTTAGTCTGGAAAAGAGGAGACTGAAAGGGGACATGATAACAGCTTTCAAGTATTTAAAGGTTGTCACAAGGAGGAGGGAGAAAAATTGTTCTTAACTGCTGATGATAGGACAAGAAGCAACGGGCTTAAACTCTAGCAAGGGAGATTTAGGTAGGACATTAAGAAAGAATTCCTGACTCAGGGTGATTAACCACTAGAATAAATTGCCTAGGCAGATGGTGGAATCTCCATCATCGGAAGTTTTTAAGAGCAAATTAGACAAGCATCTGTCAGGGATGGTTTAAGGGAGTAGTTGGTACTGCCATGAGTGCAGGGGACTGGACCCAAAGACCTCTCATGGTCCCTTCCAGTTTCTATAATTCTATTCTATAAGTATCTGCAGGATCAGGGCCTAGATTTGTTCTATATATTTTTTTGAAATATAGTTATTGTTCCCCCATTCTTCCTAAACATACAACTAGCTGCTGCCTTTGGATTTATACTTCTTAATTGTGTGGAGGTAATGTGTTTTAATCCAATTGTTAGGGGTTTGCTGCAAGTGGAAAATGTCACATATGGCATTGAGCCAATGGATTCCTTCTCCAGTCTCAAACACATCATATATCGAATGGAGCATGTGAAGAAGGAGCCCATGATGTGTGGTGTTAGCAACACAGGGGCTGAAAGAGACCAAGCAAGGGATGAGCATCCTCCCAGCATGACTCAGTTGCTGCGAGTGAGTATGCTCTCTGTACAGTGGTGTGCAGAATTGCTTTTATGGCTGTTCAGTTAATAACATGGAAACAGTGTTTTGGGTTTTTCAGGGTTAACCCAGTTAAGGATTCTGACTCAAATATTTTTCCACCTGCTGTAGAAGCTCTTTGGGTATATCATATTTGAACAAAATGGTTACAGTTTTCTCCAGGTTGCATTGGTGTAAATGCAGTTGCAAGGATGCTGAGGTGTGTTGACAGTGCTGTGGGATGGGGGATGATGAAGGAAAGAATGCTGCCCTCAGAATTGTGGCTCATTGGAAGGATTCTGTTTCAGAAGTCAGCACAACATATACCTTGCTGACAGTGGGATTATTGTACACACACCTTGCTGACAGTGGGATTATTGTACCATTCTCAGAACCATTGAAGTAACAGTTTGGGTTTCATTCAAAGTTTAATTTTAAACTAGAAAGATGGGAGCAGTATAATGTGTGAAGCATGTGAAAAACACATCTTTATGGCATTTATTAGATGCTCCTAACAGTTAATATTTATCATAGTTACTGCTACATCTTTAGAGAAGTATATATTGCCATTCTAAAGAAACGTGAATTGGAATTTAGAAAGAACCCTTGCTTTCAAAATTTAGAAGGACTTAGGAGTTATATGGCCAGTCTTTAGTTAGAAACACATACAGGGGAGTTATTACTTTGCATTGATTTTTTTTTGTTTTGTTTTTGTTTGTCTGTGTTTTGTGTGTGTTTCTTACTACATTCCTAAAGCACTTGTTTTATTGACTGAAATTTGAGAAAGGATTAGGATGCACTCACATTATTTCCACAGTTATACAAGTTACTTGGGAAACTTGTAGTTAACTACTAAGATAAAGCGTGGGAATTTTAATTTTTTTTTTTTCTGTTTGCAGAGGAAAAGAGCTATACTTCCCCAGACAAGATATGTGGAGCTGTTTATAGTTGTGGACAAAGAAAGGGTAGGATTTATATATTGGCTTTTCTTTGTCTCTTGCTTATGGTGGAGGGAGATGCAACTTAAACAGCCCTGATGCCTAATAATTATTAAGGCAGAGTAATAATGTACCTTTCTATACTAAAACAGTTCTTCAGCTGTCATTATTGCTAATAGATTTATTAAAAGGCAATTCAAGGTATAGCCTAGACAATGAAAATATGTGCCATATGTTGCTACTATAGTAAAATAAGATGTACAATGAAACTTCAGAGATTAGAGCTTTACATTCAAGGATTCTAATGGTCAAAGGAGAATACTTCCCTTTTCTGCCTCTCTTGAACAGCTGATGATCTGACTGCATCTATAAAAGTGCTGTGTTCTAGTTTGGCTTCTTCAACTGCTTTTATTCTGGCAGCTGTTCTAGGCTGTGTCTTCCAAGCATCTAAGTTGAAGCCTAGCAATAAATACTTAAAAGATGTTGTTCCTCCTCTTGTATCTTAGTCATGTTGATCATCTCTTACTTCTATTAACAACCTTTTTTATCCTGCAGTACGAGCTGTTCGGTAGGAATGAAACTGCAGTGAGAGAAGAGATGGTGCGTCTAGCAAATTACCTGGATAGTGTGAGTTAAAGTTATACTGTTTGTAAATTGGCAAGAATATTGAATGTTGTAGCCTTGCAACCTCAGAGTTTAATTTTATGAACTTACTGTCTGGGTCTGTTACCTTGTCAGAATCCCACTAAGCAGAGTCAATAAATGGATGAACAAGGGAAATCCAGTATCCTGTTGGAAGTGATGTTGATGGTTCAGGTGGAAGCACTCCTCCCTTGGAGTTACCGCTGAACCAACATCTCACTGAGGAGCTAGAGAGGTGCCGTAAGGTAGTGGTGGCGTTTGTTTACCAGAGAATGGGGTGGATCTTCCATCTTTTAAATCAAGATTGATTGTATGATTGGATTTGAAGCAGAAATGACTTTAAGGAAGTCCATGTGACCAGTATTATGCAGGTGAGGTCTGGCTAGAGATCACCTTTTGTCTCTTCTGGCCTTAAAAGTGCTGAATCTGTTATGCTCTGTTTTAATTTGAATTTGGTTTGCTGAGGACACTACTGGTTTGAGTTCAGGATTCTTTCTATTTGTCTATCTTGAGTTTTTTTGTTAGCACCCATCAGTTAATATGTAGGCACTAGTACTTTAGCCCACTAAAGTTTAATAGCAGGTCATATACAGTTTGGGAACTGACATCCTTACTACACAGGAAAACTGCAAAATTAGATTTTGAAAGTGTGATTGGTGTATAATAAAAAAAAACCAACTTATCCTTCTGGCATGCTGCTGTCTGGCCACTCAGTTAACTCTGCATTTTCCTTTTCTTTGCCTTTCCAGATGTACATTATGCTGAATATTCGCATTGTGCTGGTGGGCTTGGAGATCTGGAAGCATAAAAACTTGATTAGTATAGATGGAAGTGCGGGAGATGTGCTGGGGAACTTTGTAGAGTGGCGGGAGAAGAATCTTGTCATGCGTCAACGACATGACAGTGCCCAATTTGTTCTGTAAGTGCTGGGAATCTTTTTCCCTATCCAGAAATGATTTTAGGAAGGGGTTTTGCTAGTAGTCTGTTTACTTGTTATCTGTTATAACTTGAAACATAAAGGTTGCATTCAGTGAAGATTCTAAGGCAGTGGCTTTGTTTCTTGGTGCTTAGTAACAATCTGGCACATGCTGTTTATTGTAGCAGTGCGAACATTCAGAACCAACTTGTTGCATCTTAAGAAGCATCCTTTGCCACCCCCAAAAGGAAAGTTTCAGTTCTTGATAGATGGTGATATTAAAATGAGAACAATCTTGAGGTTGTTCCAAACATGTTGCTGCTTAATATCTCTTACTATAAAGGTCATAGCTGTGGGTGACTTCACAGATAAGCCTTTTTCACTTCATTTATTGGACAGACTTGTAGATCTTGACCTTCTACCTAGAAGGTCATAACTACTGTAGCTCTGGAGTGTTGAATATTGCAGTTTAATGGAGCACAAGCTGTTTCAGTATTCAATACTCTGGAAGCTGGTTACATGATTTGAGCCTTACGCTGGAGAACTAGCTTGTCTTTGTCCAGGATACTAGCGTATTAGCATTATTGTCCTATTAGCACCATTTTCTTAATCTGGAGTTTTACTATTTGGAAGCCACACATGGGGCATTGTTTTACTAAAGTACTTGGTAGCATAATGTACTGAGACCACTTGATGGGGGTGTTGGTAACTTACAATGAGTCAGAAACAGCTTGGCAGGCAGCTCCTTCCAACATATGTATTTCATATCCTCCCACCCTCCCCAAATGAAAAACACACTTCATAAATGTTTTGTATTAAATATTATCTTCATTGTATATCTAGCCTTTTTTGCAAGGTAGAACCTCACTGTGTCTGCTGTGTACTAGTTCCAGCAGGGTAGCTGTGTTAGTCTAGTTCATGTGATAAATAGATTTGATAATCTTTACAAGTGCCACAGGACTCCTTGTTTGTTTTGCTGTGTACTAGTACACTCAAGTTTTCTGTAAGACCATCAGAGAGACAAAATGTAAAAACTTAAAGGGGAAGCATGGGAAGGAGAAGTTAATGGCATAACTAAACAGCCACCTGCAATATAAACTTAAAGAAAAACTAAGGTTGGTGAGTTCCACTTTTATTTTGGAATGGGAATTGACTCTCTAACTACATGATCCTTTTTAACAAATTAAACCACTATGTAAATAAAAGCATGACATTAATACCCCCCCACACACACACTTTCTTAGAACTCTGCTTCCTTTTGGATACCACTTGAAAAGCAGAAGCAGTATTGCACTGAACTGTTGCACAGTCACTATATGTTAGGCTATCATGCCTTCATCACATTTAAATTGACTCTTCCTAAATTTTTTCTTTCTAATGTGCTCTAGGAAGAAGGGGTTTGGTGGAACTGCAGGAATGGCCTATGTTGGAACAGTATGCTCCAAAAGCCATGCAGGAGGGATTAATGTGGTAGGATATCTTTCATGCTCCTTTACATTTAACATTAATGTGAACTCTGTGCCTTTAAAATCAAAGGAAGACAACATTAAAGATCCAACTTAACCACTAGACGCAAGAGAATTCTTTATAGCTACTGCTTTCTGCTTTCTTTAGCTGTATACTGTTGTATATATACTACAGGTCAGAGTCCCAGATTTGTTCATGTTCAAAGACCTTAGGAGCTGTCAATACCATTTGTCTACAGGCAGCATTGAGCATCTTTTTTCTGAGAGGCGCTGAGAACCTATATCTGGTTGAAGTCAATGGGAGTGATGGGTTGTTGTGATAATTGGACCTGCAAATTTACATTAACTGTGAGCTCAACTATGAAAAGAGAAAGTTCGTAAAATGTCACAAGAACTTGTACTAGTTAGTAAATGTTGAAGATGAAAAAAAGTGGAAAAAAAAAGACACTGAATTAGTCAAGACACAAATTCTGTTACAGTTCAAGGACTGCAAAGATTATATTTGGTAAACAAGAACAGTATGAGACTGGAAATCAATTACCCAAAATTGGTGTATCAGGAACAAGACTTAATCGGCGGGCACCTTTTAATAACAATAACTCTGTCTCTCTCACACACATGAGAGAGAGAGAGAGAGACTAAGGGACATCTAGAGAAAGCTGGCTAGCACAGTGCTGGCTGACTAAAATATGAGAAAAGGGGAAAGAATGAGTTTTGCCATCATGGCTGCCATCCCCTCCCCCATCCTGAGACCCCAGGCAGCCTCTTTCTTTATCCTGAAAGATGTCCTGAACCGACTGGGCCCAGAGAGAGAGAACTAGATAACTTGACCACCTCCACTAGCTGTGACTGAATCTCAAATTCTACTATGGATGTGAGATGTTATAATTAACCCTTATGCTCCATAAATTCTTTTTCATTCCCTCCTTAGGTCTTATAAGTCTGACTTATCTGGCTAAGACTATATTTTGTGGTACTACTGTAAGCATGTAAGCAGAAAGAGGCAGGTAAAAGCAATTCACTGCTAGTAAAAATTTGCCAGGTTTCAGGGTGACTAATAGAAGTGAGTGCTGAGCCTCTGCTTTTTCAATCATAAAGTTGCAAGTGAAAGTCAACATTGAAGACTGAAACTACATTTTCTGTCTTTATTTTCTCCCCCTTTGTTTGTGTATGTGTCTTGTTTCCTAGAAGGTAAAATGGGATCAGATCATACATCGGCAGCAAAAATGACTGCTTTAGCCCATCTCAGCTAACTTCTCTTTTCTCTCTAAAAGGACAGTTATTACCATTTTTAATATTATATAAAAGGGTTCTTGCTCTTTCTAAAAACTATCCCAGCTTGAGGGGAGAGCAGGGAAAAAGGGAATGGTAGAAAAGTCAATACTGTATTTAATACTTTACCTTTCAAGGGCTTTAACTGTTTTGCCTTGTTTTCTGTATCTTTAACAAAGATGGTACTAAGACGACTGAAGTCATTGTGTACCAAACTCAAAACCTTGTTTTAATGTTGTGTTATGTTAACATCTTTGACTCTCTTGGCCCATGTGGTCTATCTAAATCAGGGGTCTCAAACTGAAATCACCACAAGGGCCGCATGAGGACAACTACGTTAGTCCAAGGGCCGCACCACTGAAACCTTTTCATACAACAATATTGCGACTGTCGATAACAAAGTGTCATTGCAGGCCACAGAAAATAACTTTAGGGGCCACACGTGGCTACAGACTGTGAGTTTGAGACCCCGATCTAAATTAACACAACAGAGTACTTCTCTAGAACTCTCTCCCCAAGTGTGTGCATGACCTTTGGATCCATAAAGGTCACCCCCAAATCAGAAGGCAAAGATTTAGCCAGACTATTATACTACTGTGTGAACTGCAAAGTGACTTCATTATCAATGTTGCACAAAGGAGAGATTCATAGCACCATGCCTAGGAGAAACTATAGAGACATGGAACTGGGGTGGTTCTGCCACTTCACAAGCAGCTGCAGCAGATTTTGATAAGCAATCAAGTAACAGAGCTTCTCATTAAGACAGTTGGCTAGCACCAAAATAATCACTGTGCAGTCTCACTTCCTTGGAAGATCTGAAGGGGTACCTGTGTTAGCCTAGTTCAGCAAAGCAAGCAAGAAGTCCTGTGGCACTTAAAGACTAACAAATTTATTTATCGCATGAGCTTTCATGGGAGAAAAATACCACTTTGTCATATGCTTCAAGATGGAGAACTTATAGAATGGGAGAAAAAAAAATGCAGGGGAGTTCAAGTCTCATAGGAACAGGTTAGACAGCAAACCCTGTTGCCAACTTTGCTTAAAGTTAGGAGGCTGTCTGTAGGCGAGGAGAGGTCTGTCTCCCAAGGCTTGAGAGAATGAGGGATCATCTTTTAGGGTAGGGTGTAGGTCCTTACTGACCTGTTGCAGAGGTCTGATTTGGGCATTGTAAGTGATGACCTGTGGCGTTCTGTTGTTTTCTTTTTTTGGGCTTTGAAGATCAAGAAAGAAAACAGCAGAATGCCACTGGTCATCATGCACAACCCCCAGGTCGGACTTCTACAACAGAGAGGTTATGACCCAGCTATCTTACAAGATAACCCCTCACTCTCTCAAGCTTTTGGAGACAGACCTCTCCTTGCCTGCAGACAACCCCTTAACCAGGGGCTAAAGTATAATTTGGCAGGCCTTGGTACCCTCCCACACGGGTGGCCTGCCCTCCTTCTGCAGCCCATCTACTGCCCCCAACATCCATTCCCCTGTCCCCAAAATCCACCCACTGTCCTCAATACCCACCCCCAATACTCCCTCCCCCCCCCGCACAGGCTGGGCTGTCCCCGTACTCACTGGCAACGTGCTTGGCTGGGAAACTGCCTGCCCCCCTTCCCTGCCTGCTGGAACACCCTGCTCCTAACCTTAAACAGATATTCACCAGCAACTACAGACCTAACAACGAAAACATTGAAGCAGGCACATACCCCTGCAACAAACCGCATTGCCATCTTTGCCCCCATATCTGCACAAAGGACACCATCATATTACCTAATCAAGCCAGCTACTCCAGCAAGTGCTCATTCACGAATGTGATTTATGCCATCCTGTGCCAGAAATGCCCCCACACCTTATGCATTGGACAAACAGGATAGTCTTTGTGCAAAAGAATAAATGGGCACAAAACTGACATCAGAAATCACAACTTTCAAAAAGCAGTACCTGAGCACTTCCATCTTCCTAATTGCTCTGTTGGTTGATAAGAGCTGTGCTCGAGCAAGTAAGTAACACATCAAGACTTCAAAGAGAAGCAGCAGAATGAGAATGTATGTGCAGATTCAGTTGTGTGAAAGCAGCATTAAACCATGACTATGGATTCCTTTCCCATTACAACAGGTGATTTGATCTCACCTTCCTCTCTGTGCTGTTTCCCACTGTTTGAATTTTAACTGCTTTGATTTGCTGTTACAGTATGACCTGATCCAATGACTTACACGTCTCTGTATTTATTTTCCTCCCATTCTGTAAGTTCTTCTGTTTTCAAAGTGTCTGCTGAAGTGAGATTTTCTCCCATGAAAGCTCATGCGATAAATACATTTGTTAGTCTTTAAGTGCCACAGGACTCCCTGCTTGTTTTCCTTTGAAGAGTTACAGAAGACTTGTATTAGAGATACTCAAATTGCAGCTTGTTTGGTTACAGAAAGAGATGCATGTTGATGTGGGGTGAAGAAAAAGCACATATTTGGTTCCTGGGCTAGTGCTGTGGTGGCTGATGATCTGTCTAATTCTTCATGGGGGGGTGTGATGCCATGGGTGTAAATAAAAATTTTCAGTGCTCTGGAACATGAGTTGTGCACTTGTGCAGATGCAGTGGCAGATGGTACTGCATGTTTTTAGCTGGTGTCACTTTTGGATTTATGGAACAGCCTCATAGCTGCAGTAGTGGTCAATGACTCCACTGTTGCTCATGTGCACTTAATCTCTGTGATTTCTGGATTCACAAAGCTTCTTTGGTAACTAGAGTTCCCGCTAGTGCCCAGTGTGATCTGTTTTTTTGTGTGGATATCTGTCTGGAGGAAATTGAATTAGCTTATTTCAGAAGGCAATTAAATTTGCCATCAGTGTTTTTTAAATTGTTGACTTGGAGCAGAGATTCTTAAACATTCCCATAATGTGTTCCATATCTAACAGAGTGAAGGTCTCATGGATCCCTCACCCCTTCCATGATCACATGACATCCCTGGCAATGGTGTATATGGAAAAGTAATAATAAGTTATTCAACATAGGTTAGCTTCTGTAATGTTTTGCAGCTAGAAGCAGAGAAAACACATTTTGTGACCAGCAAGTAGGTGCCCCACAGGCCACCGGTGGCTGTGGACCAGACCTGGAGAACCATTAATCTAGAGACAAAAGACTCCATATCCTATTACCAGTCTACTGATCAGTTAAGTACCCGTACAAACTGGGAAGCATAAACCATGTAGGTTAGCTGACTCTGAAGATCAGGTTAATGTAGGGATTAAGCCTAGTACTAAGTTTCTGAAGGGTCAAGGGGAACACTGGCTTTTCCATAGGACAGACACAACAGTAATTAACTTCTTATTTTGGTCCTATGTAGTTTGGACAAATCAGCGTGGAGATGTTTGCATCAATTGTTGCTCATGAGCTGGGTCATAACCTGGGAATGAACCATGATGATGAAAGAGATTGTAAATGTGAAGGGCAGTGTATTATGAACTCTGGAGCATCGTAAGTAACTTTTCTTTATGTCACGCTAGTGGATGTGTCCATAGTTGATGAACAAAGAAACCATCTTTTTGTATTTAGCATTTATGTGACACTGTTAATATTCAGAGCATTCTTACAAATAGCTAATTAATTTTCACAACATGCTTAGAAGGAAGGCAAATATTTGGGCTTATCTACATAGAAGCTAATGCAGGATAAACTAGGGTGTCCACTTAAAGTGAACTAAGCTCAACTGCACAAAGGTATTTTTAGTGCAAAAAAAGAAATGTCCATAGGGTGGAGGTGTGTTATGGTGGCTAGTTTGGAATTGCTATTGCACTTTAAATACACACCCTAGCTTATTTTCACTAGCTTGCTATGTAGCAAACCCTATATTATCCTTATTTTTGGAAACTTAAAGATTACATGACTGAAATTAGGAGTCCCTGGTGCCCAGTCCTTTGTTTTTGATGACTTCTATTCCCTTGTATTATTTGTCTGATTGCAGCTCTGGCTGTTGTTTTGTCACCAGAAGGTTAAATGGCACCATGAATTTAGCTATATTAATATTGTATTAGGGAGGTGGTCCATTTTCTTTTAACTAAAGGTTTTTGATTTATATATGTAGCATAAAGATTTCATTCTGCTTTCAGAGATACCTTATTATGTTGTCCTTGTCTTTCTCTATCCGTTGGCTCTAATTTTGGATAGATAGACTTTGTTGCCCAAAAATGAAGAACTCTTAAGTAAATCTGGTATAAGGAATTGTTAAATATCTTCTGTTTCAGAGGGTCCAGAAACTTCAGCCACTGCAGTGCAGAAGACTTTGAGAAGTTAACTCTGAATAAAGGTGGAAGCTGTCTGCTCAATGTTCCCAACCCTGATGAAACTTACAGCATCCCATATTGTGGCAACAAGTTGGTGGATGCTGGAGAGGAGTGTGACTGTGGTTCACCAAAGGTTAGTAAAAGGGGCCGTTCACTAATGTTGTTTATGTGACTGTCTGTTAAATTCAGTCAGTCTGCTTTTCTGCATGGAGGAGGATGTGGTTCTTTCTCATTCACTGATTTACTCTTAATGCTTTAATTGATAGGAATGTGAAAATGATCCTTGCTGTGAATCGAATACTTGTAAACTCCGAGCAGGGGCTGAATGTGCTTATGGTGACTGCTGTAAAAAATGTCAGGTAAGAGACTGCAGGATGGTGCTGGAAGAATCTCATGTCTTGAAACAGTCTCCACTGACTCTGAGGAAAAAGGAGTGCTGGGCTGGATTAGTGGGTCCAGGAGGGAAGCGGTATGTTCTGAGCTGGGAAGACTTTTGCATGTTTACCCCACAAAAGGGCGACCTCAGTAAAGTGCATGCTCTGTCCGTTAGGTCCCCCGCCCCCCCATCTGATTTATGTACAGACTGTATGCTGATGTATGGCTTGTTACATCTTCCCTGTGATCTTTTCCCCTCTCTTCCAGTTCCTCCCAGGAGGCACCGAGTGCCGGGCAAGTACGAATGAATGTGATCTTCCAGAGTACTGCAATGGGACCTCCCAGTTCTGTCAGCAGGATGTCACTCTTCAGAACGGGCACCCATGCCAGAATGATCAAGCCTATTGTTACAATGGAGTTTGCCAGTACTATGATGCACAGTGTCAGGCTATCTTTGGCTCAAGTAAGGATGATGATTGTAACATTTTAGAAAGAGAGAAAACAGCCAATTGTTTAATGAATGTGGATTTTTAGGGGTTTTAAAGTCTAAGAAAAGACAGCTGGTATTGGCAAAGGATTTTAAACTGTTGCTGGTATTAATGATGAATTAACCTTTATTGTCTCATAAAATTCATTGATGTGCTATGAACTTAAATGCTACTAATTTCTTTGCTATGACACATTCACATTGTCAGATTCTATTTATAGGGCTGAATATACTCATCAGGACTTAATATTCATCTAATAATATTTCTTTCTAAGTGACTATTTTCTGTCATTGCTGTTAGCTTGGAACCTGTCTGAGCTAACAGTTTTACCCCATTGATGTATTTTGGTCAAGCTTTCCAATTATACATGCTGTAGGCAAACTCCTGGAGTATGTCTACACTGGAAGCTAAAGTCAACTCAAGCAACTCCCTGGCCACATTTGGAGTTCATTAAGATGACTTAAGCACTTGCTTAAGTCAACTTAATAACTCTTTCCCTTTAAGTTGTCTTTATTAAATCGACTTAACACCATGTGCCTGTTAAAGGAGACAGTGCATTAGAACCATTTAAGTTGACTTCATAAAGTTGACTTAAGTCAGAGGACGCATATAAAGTTGACTTAAACAAATGGGGCCTCACTAAGTTGACTTAAAAAGTCAACTTTAAGTCGACCTTGTTAAGTTGACTTACCTGAGCCCTGTAGTGTAGACATAGCCCTAGTGTGACAAGGGTTTTGGGGCTAGAGAGAAGTAAGCGCACACAGTGAGATACTTCTGTAATTCTCTTTTGACTGACATAGTTCCTCTGTGTTTGCAGAAGCAAAGGCTGCCCCTAACATCTGTTTTGCTGAAGTGAATTCCAAAGGTGACAGATTTGGCAACTGTGGTTACCATGGCAGTGATTACAAAAAGTGCTCCATCTGGTGAGTTGAGTTAATGTAGCAGGTAATGCACAGCAGGTATCATTCAGAAAGTCTCTAAAAGTCAACATTCAGATGCTTAGAATTAGCTGTCAAATCTTTATATGTAACACAAGTTCGTAATGGAGATTGGTCATAGACATATGCTGCTCCTTCACTGATGCTATCTGTGCATGTCATTGAGAAACCAAAATAAAGTAGCTTAGAAATATTCTTTCAAGGCCTTAATTTTTTAATTGGAGTTATTGGAGCTTAGGTTACAAATACATAAACGTACAAAAATCCACTTTGCTTCATAACTTTATTAGTCTTTATTGAAATGTGTGACTGTGCCAACAATTCTTGACTCTCTTTTTATACAGTAATTTACAAAACTTTTACATCTTGGAAATAAAAAGCCTGCATTTTATTATACTTTTTTGGTTTTTTGCTAGCCTGAGCACTATGCACAACTGTGTCATGTGGAAATGTTCTTTACCTGACTCTTCTTTCTCATTAGCTACATAATGATGCATTGCATGAATATGTTTAAGATTTGGGTTACCATGAGAGAGTTTGCTCTAGTTCAGGGGTTGGCAACCCAGAGGAGCACAAGAGTCTTTCTTCTTCTCCCAACCTCATGAGCTTGAGCCAGCCCAGCAGCTGCGCTGTGGCCTCCTAGGGCTGGTGGGGGGTGTGCAGGCGGCACACTCCCTCCCTCTATCCCTCCACTGGCGAGGCGGAGCAGTGCTGCTCTGCCTACACCCAGCTGGCCATCCCTCCCAAAAGCGGCCAGCAGAGAGATACAGCTTGCAGAGGCAGAGCCCTGGAACGGCCCTTCCGCGAAGTTCAGGCTGCTTCAACCCAGCCCACTCCAGGGCTGAATGGGCCCGAACCAGGGCTTGGGGGCGAAGTGGCCTCTGTATAGGCCTGGAGTGGCTGGGTCGAAGTGGCCTGAATTCTGTGGAGGGGCCATTCCAGGGCTCCTCCCCTGCAAGCTGCAGCTCTCTGCTGGCTGCTCTTGGGAAGGACAGCTGGCTGGGAGTAGGTGGGGCAACGCTGCTCTGCCTTGCCAGCAGCGGGAGGGAGGGAGGGAGGGAGTGCGCGCTGCCACCACATCCCCCTGCCAGCACTAGGAGGTCATGGTGCAGCTGCTGAGCTGCTTCTGGCTCATGTCATGGTGGAAGGGTGGGGGCAACCCTGGCGCCCTGAGAAAAGGGGCCTGCACCAGCCGGGAGTCCCTGGAGCCCACTTGGCTCCCTGGAGGTGATTGCCAAGGAGCCAGAAGGGGTGGCTCAGGGACCCACAGATGGCTCACTGAGCGTGCGTTGCTGATCCTGGCTCTGGTTCTTTGTTACTGTTTCTTGGCCTAAAGGTAAGGTGTATGTGCACACAGAAAACAGTCATGCAGGGGTGTATTTGCTTTTGTTTGAGGATCACAAAATTTTGCCAACAGCAGGGATAAATCCATGTCCTCATTATGGTTTTAGACAGAAGCCCAGCTCATCTTTGTTTTACACTTCACTTCAATGTGATGTTAGTTTGTGGGAGTGTACCTTATCAGATCTTTAGGAGTACACCATTAGGAAATGAAGGCCAGAAAGTGAAGTGTATACTGATTATTTCCTTTATGTGAATTAAACGTGAGAACCATGTAAGTCCTTAAATTATACTGTTGTAGGAATGCCATGTGTGGGAAGCTGCAGTGTGAGAATGTGAAAACCATGCCTGTTTTTGGAATTGAACCTGCATTTATTCAAACCCCCATCAAAGGCACCACATGTTGGGGTGTGGATTTCAAGCTAGGATCCGATGTTCCAGATCCTGGAATGGTGAATGAAGGCACAAAATGTGATACTGGAAAAGTAAGCAATAATAAATTAATAACTTTTAAAAATGTTCCTGGGATGAAACCTAAATTAGTTGTTAGGGGTGTGTCTGTGTCCTGGAGAGCTCCACAGTTATATGCTACATGCAGTTACTAATTTGCCTTAGTGGTGGTGCATGCAACCAATACAAAACTGAATGGTTCATTTCTTCCACGTCTTGTCCTTCTCATACACTTCTGAAAATGGACTATATGAATAAATTCCTTTAAAGCAGTGGTTCCCAACCTGTGGTCTGCAGACCCCTGGGGGGCTGCAGAGTCACTTAAAGGGATCCGTGGACAGGCCATGCTGCCCTGAGCATGCTCAGGGAGGGAAAAAGCCTGTGGCATGGCCATTCCCAGCTCTGGCAACAAGATAAAGGGGCAGGGCAGTGGGGGTGGGGGGTTGGCCTTGGGCACCAGGGAAGCTGGTGGCAGCACAGAGGTGGGGGGTGGGGGAGTTAGGGAGTGG
This sequence comes from Podocnemis expansa, assembly GCA_007922195.1. Lineage (NCBI taxonomy): Eukaryota > Metazoa > Chordata > Testudines > Podocnemididae > Podocnemis > Podocnemis expansa. Next base: position 39,145,353 of record ML681972.1, on the reverse strand, counting down.
GTGGGGTGACTTGGGGCCGAACCCCCACCCCCCATGGTTTTTCCACTCTGTGGCGGGGGCACGATTCTGCCAACGTCCCCCTGCCACAGCTCTGCAGCTCCACTGTAGGGGGTGGGATTACGTCAGGGCGCCCCCCCCCAGCCACCATGGCTCCTCCCCCACCACGGCTCTTCTGCTTGCGGTGGGGGCAGAATTGTGCTGGCACCCTCTTGCTGTGGCTCTGCAGCTCCATGGTGGGAGCCAGATTTTGCTGGGGTGTCCCCCTGCCATGAGAGCACCCCCACAAAGTGCTGCCGCTGTGTGGTAGCACAGCTTCCTGGCACCCGCAGGATGCCAGCTGCAGCCAGGGCAGGGGGCGGCGTGAGATTTTTGGAGGGTGGGAAGGGGTTCTGACCCTTGGAAAGGTTGGGAACTCCTGCTTTAAAGGAAGGTTGTCATTAGAGGAAACCAAAGCATGTGTTAAATTAGGTAAAAACGAGGACCTGTGGAAATCAGTGATCAAGAAGAACTAGCTTTACAAAAAATGCCTTTCAGGCATCTTGTGGAAATGCAGCTCAGTGTCCATACACTGTAATTATCACATTGTCTGAAAATAAGACTGTTTCTGCTGTAGTTCAGCATAGGAGCTGCTCCTAACTTTTCACCTGCAATGATATGAGACCTTGCTATCCATACATTTGTACTACAGATGGTTCCCATACTGCTGCTCTGTATTAACATCTTGTGTGAAGGGTGTTAGATGAAAATGCTGCTCACTTGCAACACACGTTATGAATTCCTTGTTACAGCAAACAAGTTATATATCCGAGTTAAAGCTTCAAAGGTGAAAGAGTATGCATTTTGTGAAGTGATGTGAGAGTTGCAATGACGCCCCGGTTGAAGGTAGCATTGGAGTAAGTGCAGGCAGCAAACTCATGTGTTGAGCATGAGTCCAAGGTGAAAGTGAGGTTGGAGAACAGAGAAGCTAGGAAAGCTACCTTTTGGAGGTCAGAATATGTAGAGTTAAATTGTTAGAGTTAAAGGCAATGTTCCCTCTAAGACCCACTGGCGGCTGAGCAACTCCTGTTGCTCGCTGCGCGGAGCCCCCCACCCCCTGCGCGGGCCCGATCCTGGCAGCCCGCCCCCACTTACCTTGCATGGCCCTGCCACAGCTCCTGGGCCAGAGAAGCACTAACGGAGCATGCTCAGATATTCTGGGCATGCTCCGTTAGAGCTTCTGTGGGTGGGAGTTTTAATAACTCCCTGCCCCACAGTAGCTCTGAGCAGGGCCTCTGGCTGCCGGCCCTGCGCGGCTGGCAGCCTTCCCTGCGCGGGGGAGGCTTGGCCGCGCAGCTTAAAGGGAACAGTGGTTAAAGGCAAAATGTCAAGCAGAATTGGACCTTGCAAAGGGAATTAAAACTAATTGTAAAAGGTTCTTTAACCATATAAATAGGAAGAAAACAAAGAAAAAAGAAGTAGGACTATTAAAAATTGAGGATGGGGTGGAGGTCAAGGATAATCTAGGCATGGCTGAATGTCTAAATAAGTACTTCACATCTGTTTTTAATGAGAGTAAAGATGAGCTGGGGGAGAGAGTTAAGGTAGCTAATGAGAATGAGGTCATGAAAGTAGAAATTATCATACCTGAGATAGAAGACAAACTTGAGCTGCTGGATAGGACTAAACTTGGGGGGGGAGGTGGGGAGAATCTCCATCTGAGGATATTAAAGGAACTGGCTCATGAAATTGCCAGCCCATTTGCAAGGATTTTAATGAATCTGTAAACTCGGGGTTGTACTGTATGACTTGGAGAATCGCTAATATAGTTCCTATTTTCAAGAAAGGGAATATACTACAAGCCTGGTAGTTTGACCTCGTAGTATGCGAGGTCTTGGAGAAAATTTTGAAGGAGAAAGTACTTAAGGATATTGAGGATAACAGTAACTGGGATAAAATACCTTTTTTTATAAAAGGTAGATTGTGCCAGACCAATCTGATTTCCTTTTTTAAGAGGGTAATGGATTTTTTAGATAAAGGGAATGCAATGGAGTTAATTTACTTAGACTTCAGCAAGGCATTTGATACAGTTCCACATAGGGAATTATTAGTTAAGTTACAGAAGATGGGGATTAATGTGACTACAGTAAGGTGGATAAGGAACTGATTAAGAGGGAGGCTACAGATGAGTGGATCATACTGAAAGGTGAACTGTCAAGCTGGAGGTAGGTTACCAGTGGAGTCCCCCAGGGATCGGTCTTAGGACCAATCTTATTTAACCTTTTTTGTTACTGACCTTAGCACAGACATTGGGTCTGTGCTGCCAATGCAGAGAAGGATCGGGATACCATACAAAAAGAGCTGGATGACCTTGTAAACTGGAGTATCAGGAACAGGGTGAAATTTAATAATGGGAAGTGCAAGGTCTTGCATTTAAGAACGAATAACAAGAGTTTTTCTTATAAGTTGGGGATGTATCAGCTGGAAAAGACTGAGGGGGAGAAGGACCTTGGCGTTCTAGTTGATCACAGGATGACCATGAGCTATCAAAGTGATGTGGCCATGAAAAAAGCTAATACGATTCTAGGATGTATCGGGAGAGGTATTTCAAATGGAAACAGGGAGTTAGTGCTGCTGTACAAGGCACTGGTGAGGCCCCATCTGGACTGTTGCATGCCGTTTTGGTCCCCCATGTTTTAAAAAAGATGAATTCAAATTGGAACAGGTGCAGAGAAGGGCTACAAGGGTGGTCCATGGAGTTGAAAATCTGCCTTATGAGAGGAAACTCAAGGAACTTGGCTTGTTTAGCCTAACCAAAAGAAGATTGAGGGGAGAGATGAATGCTCTCTATAAATATATCAGAGGAATAAATATTAGGGAAGGAGTGGAATATTTGAATACTGCACCAATGTGGACACCAGAACAAATGGGTATAAAACTGTCCATCAGGAAATTTAGGTTTGAAATTTAAACAGAGGTTTCTAACCATTAGAGGAGTAAAGTTCTGAAATAGCCTTCCAAGGGAAGCTGTGGGAGCAAAAAACAACAGCTTTCAAAACTGTGCTTGATAAGTTTATGGAGGGGATGGCATGATGGGACTGCTTGCTTTGAAAGCTGTGTGATCTTTGATCTTTGGCTATTGGTGGTGGATATGCAAATAGCCTAAGAAGGGAGGGTAGATAGGGTGGGTTCTGAGTTACTACAGAAAATTGTTTCTTGGGTGACTGGCTGTTGAGACTTCCCCACATACTCAGGTTTTAATTGATTGCCTTGTCTGGGGTTGGGAACGAATTTTCCCCATGGCAGATTGGCTGGGGCTCTGGGTTTTTTTTGCCTTCCTCTATAGCAGGTGTGGCCAAACTGTGGCTCGGGAGCTGCATGTGGCTCTTGAATGAAAAAGTGTGGCTCACAGAAGAGTGTGAGCAAATCAATTTAGTAGGTAAAAGTATATGGCTGTATGCTTCAGTGTGGCTCTTGAAGGTTTAATAATCAACTTGTGTGGCTCTTGAGTTCCATAAGTTTGGCCACCCCTGCTCTATAGCATAAGGGCATGGTTCACCTACCAGTGAATTCTCTGTAACTTAAAGTCCTTAAATCTTGATTTGAGGACTTAAATAGCTCAGTTATAGGATAGAGGCTTATTGCTGGATTGGGTGGGTGAGGTCTTGAGGCCTGTATGTGCGGGAGGTCAGACTAGATCAGGGGTCAGTAACCCAAAAGATAAGAGCCATTTTTAAAAATTCCTTCAACAGCCAAGTGTTTTGAGAGCCACAACAGGTGTAGCCTGGTGGTGGTAGTGGGGGAGCTGGGCCAAGGTGCCTGCCACAGGATCCCAAGGCCAGGGGAGGGAGCCGGGAATCTGGAATGGTCCTCCTGTAGGGTCCTCCAGTGGTGGTGGGGAGCCTGGAGCCAGGCATGGGACTAGCAAGGTTGGATGATGACAGGGTGGGGTTTGGAGCCCAGAGCTGCAAGGGGGCAGCCAAAGAGCTGCATGTGACTCTGGAGTCACAGGTTGCAGACCCCTGGACTAGATGATAATACTTGTCCCTCTGAACTTAGTGCCTATAAGAAGGGGAGAGTAAGTTTTGGACTATTACCACCATCTCTCCCTATCTTACTGAGCTTTGGAATACTTTTGTCTTTTTTACCACTCTAGATCTGTAGGCACTTCCAATGTGTAAACGTCTCTGTTCTGAACTATGACTGTGATGTAGAGAAAAAATGTCATGGACATGGGGTAAGTCAGGCAGACACTTGCCTTTGTGTTTTGATCCATTGTGGTCTGAGTGTTCCTTTTTGTCAGTTCTGCAATATTTCTTGGCTACTTTTCATGTGGGGTAGTATCGTTTTCTAGGGATGATGTTCGGAAAGAAAACTCAGATTCGTAGGTTTTTAAAGACTGAACAGACCGCTCTATCATGAAGACTCACTCTGTTTTACAGAATTTTACTCATTTACCTCTGTATTGAGCCTGGTAACTTGTGTTTAATAATTAGTTGTTTGCTAGTGCTCCAAAGCCTTTGATCTCTATTTAAAGAGCGTGGCTAACAGGCAACTGTTTCATATAGAAACACTGCTTTTTGTTTGAAAGCCCTAAAGTTGGGCTTATTATAACAAGTTGCTTTTGTGTGCAGTTAACACGAAGGTCACGCTGAGGTTTCTCCCTCACTGGTTATTAAATAATGTGAGCTGAACAGGTTTCTTAAACTGTTTTGAGTATAATGTTTTTTGCTTGGCTAGTATAACCCAAGAATTACAGGTACAAAAAAATTTTTTTTTTAATTTTTGAAAATACAACTGTTTATAGGCTGCCTAGTCAGAAACGATTTTGTTTAAAATAATGTTTAAAGATTATTTATACTTGGTTAATAATCCAATTAAATAATAATACAGGCAAACCAATGTTTAAACATGTTTCAGACCCAGTCTGGGTAGCATAGTTTGATTACTTTGGTGGATGGACCATGAAGGAAAATAAGATGCAGATTTTTATCAGTGAAGGTAATTAACCATTGGAACAACTTCCTAAGGGATGTGGTAGATTTTCCTGGATGTGAAGTTTTTTAGAAAGATGCTCAGTCTTGATTTTAAAAAGTGCTCTAGCTCACTGACCAAGTTATTGGGCTGGATGCAGGAATTATTGGGTGAGATTCTCTGCCATATATTATGTACAAGGTCAGACTAGGTTATCACAGAAGTCCCGTTTTGTCTGAAAATCTATAGAAACCTCAGACTAATTGTTCCACCTTAGATACACACTTAGTGAACCAAGATAATTCTGTGTATAAAAACAAACATTTAAGGATTTTAAACAGTGTCATGAAATGCCTGCCACACTCTCACTAGGCATGTAACTATAAACATCATTATATGACATAAAAACGGAAGCTGCCTTTGTTTTTGATCAGGCGTTGCCCTTTCTGCAGAAGGTGCAGTTGTGTGATTCAGAATAGGCATGGGAATGCAGAACTGATTGGAATGGATGGGGAGTCAGGGGCTTTCACACAGTTAGATAAGAAGTTCTGTTACTCCATGTTACTGTAACATTGGCTAAAATGTTTGAAGGGCATGGGTTTTTCACCATCGTTTTATAATTAAACTCAATCAATGTTCAATCAATCATAGGGCTGGAAGGGACCTCATGAGATCATCAAGTCCAACCCCCTGGGAATTGAACCCAGGACCTTCTGCATGTTAAGCAGAGGTGCTAGCCACTACGCTATTATTTTCATACGTTCCAACTATTTCTGCATTCTCAATCCTCTATTTAATCAGATTCAAGATGTCAGCTTCCTGACTTGACTCTTATCTTATATTTAAGGTGGCTAAAGTTGTAGATATTAAATCTTTGTGATGAGATTTAACAGTAAGATTCTTTTATTATGTTGCAGTTTATTTAACAGTTTGGAATGCTTTTTCACCTTCCCCCCTTTCTAGTTTTATTTCTTTCCCATACCGAATGAATAAAAATATTGGCTTATTAGCAAGTAATGTCCTAGGGCTTCACAAACATAAAGAACATTGATAATGTGTTTATAATTTGACCATTTATCTTAGAGCCTTCCTTTCCTACGGTGTCATTTGCTTCTGGAGTGACAGTCTTGGTATGGGTGGCTTAGAGGGAGTGGGAGCATTTCACAGCCTGCTGCTGCACGAGTGTCAGCTTTCAGTCCAGTCCAACTGCTCTGGGCTTAAGATCATGTTGAGTAGGTTGTGGGGAAAGACTCTAGATGCTGTGTATAGAAATGAAGTTTTAGTTCTTCTTCAAATGATGGTCTCTATATGTATTCCACTGTGGGGCACAAATGCACTCTATGCACCTGAGACCAAATGCTTCTTGCTAGTAGTGTACATTGGTCCATGTCTGTGTCCTCTGCCTCCTTGTGCTCCAAACCAAGAGCATTAAGGGATTCTCTCTCATTTTTTTCTGTCACTTGTGGTCTGGGACTGAACTTCTTAGAGTCCATAGCTTTTTTCTAACATTGCTAGTAGAATTATAGCTTCCATTGTGTAACTTAGGTGGGGTTTTTGTTTTTTAACCTTAGATAGCTTCTTTTAGTGTTAGCTAGTAGTTTAGAGTCTGGGGTTTTTCTTCACCATCTCTATCGCCCCCTCTCCCGACCATAACATTTGAATTTCTTAGCATTCCTAAGATCCAAGGCTTCAAATCCAGTGTGACCCACCTCTGGGTCTTCCCAGTAAATGATTGTCTTGATTCCTATAGATACTGCCTTGGAGAATCCTAATAATTGCCATTAATTTTCATTTCATACTTGGCAATCCCACAAGTTCTGGCTTCAGAGGCACCTAATGGAGTGGTTGATGAGCTTCCAGTCTGATTGTCGCGCCCTCCCCATTCCCATTCCCTGTGCATTTACAGGAGTCGTCTAGTAGTGCACCTCTTGGCTGATGCTTCCCAGCTCTGAACCATTAGATGTCAAGCCCAGGAACTCTAGGAGGAGATGGGAGGAGAGTAAGAAATGGGAAAGATCCTCCTTTAAAACATCTGATAAGAGGACCGCCTCCACAACACCTTCCAAATGGATGAGACTCCATGTCCTGGTATTGAGTGTGTTAGGAGGTCATAGGGATCATGGGTCCAGTCTGTCAGTGATGAAGGTTGAGAACTCCTAAACAGCCAGCTGCAGGACAGGGTGGGATCAGCCCCAACATTGGCAAAAGAATGGAGGGAATGATTGCCAGTTGCACCATTGGTTCCACTGCCGCTTCATCTGCTGCCCAGCCTAAATCTGTGCTCTTGGCTCTAACCTGAGGTAGCAGCCTGTCCCACTGTCTTGCTAAACCCAAGTTCACTGTTCTGAAGGACCTGTCTGTCTGTTCCTATCTGGCATGACTGCTACCTATGGAACCAGTGGTCTCCAGGGAGTTACCAGCAGTCAGTACATCATTCCCTGGTGTTGTCAGCCAAGATGTCACAAAGCATGTGGTACTGACAGGCTGACCTGTGGAGTCTGAAAAATCCCATTCCTCTGGTGAATTAGATGTTGAATTTGTGCTACCTCTGTCCACTCTGAGATGCAGCATTAGCCGATATTGGGCTTCCAGGCTCATGTGCACAAGAGAGTCCTGCCTTTCCCAGTGGACCCCACATGGTTATCAGCACAGAGTTCTTTACACTATGCCCTCAGTGACCCTCATGGTGTTTATGAAAGCACTCTCCAAAGAAGTAGCATCCTTGTGCTGATAAGCCAGCCTGCTTTATCCTCATCTTGATAAGTGGCTGCTTACAAGGTCAGTCATGTCAGGAATTGCAGCTGTCAGTCCTCTCCATACACGGTTTCTCATGAACCTTCAAAACATAGAAAAGTTCATTTTAGTTCTAGTGCAAGGTTTAGACTATATCTGCATTCAACTCTGCATTCTATTTCAGCCATAACTTACCAATGACGTAAGATTCCACATCATGTAAAACCAGGATTTCAGTGCTGTTCAGTTTGGTACTACATCATTGACCCCAACTCCTAGAAAAGAATAATCGAGCAGGACAGCATGTTGTTGATTTTTGTGGTGACGTACTGGCTGAGGCAGTTTTGATTTACCACCATCCTCCAGTTGTTAATGCTCCCCTTACACATGAATCTGACTATTTCCAAACCTGCTAATACAAAACAGAAGCAGGACCTGCCATCCCAACCCAGCATCTGTACAACCGCTTAGTATTTGGATGGATAATGAGCTTAAAGTGACTGTGTCCCAGGGAGGTACGGTCTATCCTCAGTAATAGCAGGAAACTCTCTGAGATGATGCTATACAGCTAAATGGAGGAGATTCTCTGTTTGCATCAACAGCATATACTCCAGAGGATTAGGATGTCTCTAGCATATCAGACTTCTTTCTTGCCCTGAAAAACTCGTGCCTGTCTCTGTTAGGAATGTGCATTTGGCTGTGATTAAACCCCTTTCTATCAGCTGGTGATAGCTATTTTGTCTTTGCCCATCCTGCGAAAGGCCTGACATGAACCTTTCCCAGATACAGACACCAGCACCAGCTTGGGACCTCAGTCTGGTTTTTGTCAATATTCATGAATCCTTTCTGTGAACCACTGACCTCTTGCTTCCTTCATCTGTCTATGAAGGCCTTCCTGACTACAATCAGAAACTGACTGCAGAATGGATTTGCTCAGGGCCTTAATGGTGGACCTACTCCATGTGGGGTTTTTCAGGGGCGCAGGCCCCCTTGAGGATACAATCCAAGTTCATTTCAAGGGTTCCCTCTGAATGACTTTTTTAACCAAGTCATAGATACAGTTCACTGTCTTTTGTCCAGAACCACATGCCACCAAAGAAAATAAGAATTTCCATTCTTTGGACCTCTGTCAGATGTTAGCTTTCCGTCTGCAAAGAACAAAACCCTTCCAGAGATCTCTGAGGCCTTGTTTCCATTGTTGAGCAAATTAAAGGAGAAGCAACCACTTCACACATTTTCCAAATGGATTTCTGGTTGCATGCATCTTTCCTATGATCTTGCTGGGACTATCTCCTTGGAGCCTGAAGACTCATTTAACCATAGCCCGTTCTGATTCCTTGACTTCTCTTCTGTTCCACTCCTGGAGAGCTGTAAAGTGGCAACATGGGGTTCTCTGCACACCTTTTACTAGGCACTACACCCTACTACAAGCTTCATTTGCAGGCACCTTCTTCAGGACAGTAATCCTGCATTTGATGATGCAGTACAATTCCTCACATCTTCACTGATTTACTGCTTGCGAGACACCCACAGTGGCATGCCTATGAGGACCATCACTTGACAAAGAAAGGTTATTTACCATTCTGTAATTGGAGTACTTTGTGTGGTTCATGTGGGTATTTCACTCCTTGCTCTCCTTCTCCTCTACTTCCGATCCCTTCCTAGAGTGATTTGCAATAGAGAAGGAAGTGGAGTGGTGGAGTCCATGCCTCCTCGTATGCTCTTAGCTGGAGCACAAAGACACAGAGGGTGTAAGTGCAGAGCAGTGAATGCTGCTACCAAGAATTTTCCAACATCAGACACATGAAGCCCATGTAGACCCTACAGGGCAGTAGATATAGTGACCAGGCATCTCAAAAAATTCCAGTTATGGTACGGTGAGTATCTTTTCTTTTTGATGTATTAGCCATTTTTCAGTCAATCATTGCCATTTCTTTTGAAACCTTCTGTTTCAGAAGTTGGGCTGTAGCCTTTGAAGATACCTTGCAGTGTTTCTCTGTTGCCTGGTCCAGCTGATGGGTCAGTCTTACATGGTGCTGCAGTTGCAATAGCAGTAATATCTGGGTTTTTGTTGTTGTTGTTTTTAATTTAAAGGTGTGCAACAGCAACAAGAACTGTCACTGTGATTCAGGCTGGGCCCCTCCCTCCTGTGACACGAAAGGATATGGAGGAAGCGTGGACAGTGGACCGCCTTATAATGGCAAGTAGTGAAGTGACTTCAGAGTGGTATGCTTGGTCGTCTTGCTGTTGGTACTTTGTGGACAGAAGATGCAAATACAGTGCCTAGTTGTCTGGAATGCTGACTATCCTAAGACTGGCTGAATTGCTGGTGGTTTAATCTGCAGTGAGTTTTACTTTTAAGCACAAGAGCTTAGGCTTTGGTTCTCATGGTGCTAGAGACTTCTGCCCTCTGGAATATTGGAAATCTTGCAATTCCAGCTGTTTTTTAGGCGACTTTTGTCATCCAAGCCAAAATCTTTCAAGAATAGGTATGTACAAACTGGAAGTGGGAACCCATTCTAGTTCTGAATCCAACCTAGAACTGAAACTTTCAGAGAGGGGAAGATTTGAATCCACGAAGCCTACTCTGTACCTTCAAAACCTGAAGGCCTGTTTCTAGAAATAATGGCAGATGGAAACAGCTGTTTTAGTTATGTAACTGCATGCAGTCTGAGTAATCACCCATAAAACTTTGGGTGGGTTTTTTTAGTAGTCTCTTTCTTGCAGACATTTACACCTGTAATGCAGATGTGACTTTTATGTCCGATGAAGGGGATTAAATTACCAGATATGGCATATTACCATTTAACTAGCATTAATTTATCTGAGTGCAGACTGTTGTGCTAGACACAGATATAAAGCAGTCCATGCCCCAGTGGTCTTGTGGTATAGAAGAGGAGACACAAAGAAACTGGGAGACAGAGGTTGGTATCAATTTAGTATGTTTTTGGTTATTTTGTGAACTCTTGTTTCCCAGAGAAGGTGTTAGACAGATGGGTTAGTGTCTGGAACCTTACAGAAAAAGTGTGTCTTTTTCTGAGATGAGAAATGGGAGGCTGGTGCACTGGGATGGCATTTCATGTGTAAAATAGACTGCAGGGAAAGGAATTGAAGGCAGCTGTGAAGTTTGCTTGCATCTGTGGGTAAGGGGAATGCAGTATGAAACAGGATACAAATTGTAGCATGGGGCAGAGCAGTGGAGTGCCTTCAAGGCAAGGAGAGACTTCATATGGTAAGCAATAGAGAGTCAGAAGAGATAGAGATGAGGACACAGGAGTGACATGTTATGAAGTGGATGGGGAGGATAATTTGACAGCTCTCTTCAACGAAGTACTAGTAGTCTAGGGGGAAGCCAGTTGTAGTTACTGAGTTGAAAAATTACTGTAGAGCCTGAAAAAGTGTTTGAACCATCTGGAAAGAAAGGAAAGGGCATAATGCCTTTGTATGGGGGATAGACCAGTGACCTCTTTGAGATTCATTTCAGCCCCATATTTCTATGATCCTATGTTTTCATATGCTGTGTGTAGAGAAGGGTGCCACAAGTCTTGGGCACTGCCTGGATGAGAGAGAAGGAGAGGATGACTCTAAGGCTGTGAACCTGAGCTAGAGGAGGATGGTGATGTTGCCTACAGCAATCAAGAAGGGAGGATATGAAGAGGATTGGGTGGTGGGAGAAAGGAGCTCCACTTTGGCTTCATTTTACTTGAGCTGGTGAGAGGTCTTTCAGGTTGATGCATTAGAAGGTGTTTGTTACTATATTACTGTGCTACAGGTATAGCACAAGGATATTGGAGAACATATGCTTTACTCTTCTTGGACAGTAAGCTTGCCCTTTCAAAATGACCACAAAAAGTAATACATTGGATGTGCATTTTGCAGTTAAACTCAACATTAGCATTTCTTTGTAGAATCAGTCCTAGCAGAACTGAGTTCTGTTGCAAAGCTTAGTAGTTGTGATACTTTGAAAATTCATTCTGTCTGCTTTTCTTTTTCTTCCCCTTCCCCATCAGACAAAAACACCTCGGTGAGAGATGGGTTGCTGGTGTTCTTTTTTGTGGTCATTCCACTACTTGTAGCTGCTGTTCTGTCATTTGCAAAGAGAACGAAGCTGATGCAGTGCTTCAGGAGGACGATATCGCGCTGTCAACAGTAAGTAGATACTTCATAAATTGACCATGGACTCTTTTCTATACAAAAGATGATTCCAAAGAATTGATTGTCAGTAGTTCTGAGAGAGCTGATAGCCTCATGAGAGAGGGGTTCAGCAGGTTTATCCCATGCAGTTGCAGTATGTAGGAAGATGACCAGAAATCAGTGGACTTCAGGTCATTCCTTTTGGTGTCATATTATGTTGTCTGTTTCTGTTTTATGGGCACATTCTTTGGACAAGTGAAATTTATTTATATATTTCTAGGATGAGGAAGGCTCAGAATATGTTGACGTATCATTCTTTACAGGTGCCATGTACTTTTACTAAGAAATTTAGGGATAAAATAATATTTCTTATACACATACTTAAATCCAGCCAGTATGCATCTGTAAGAATTGTCATAATACGTTAAGGTTGTTTATGATCCTACTGAATTATAGGAAGATGCCTGACTAATCGATGTGGTCAATACAAATCTTAATTCCAGATTACATACAAGCATGCCAAATCTTCCTCCTCGCATAGACACAGACCCAAGAAGCTTCTTGCAGAACATGCCTAATGCTTTAAGGAGTGTACACATGGTAGGTGAGATTTGCTTTTTCTCCAGTCTTGGAGAGCAATTACTGTCCATTCTGAAAGAAAGAAAAACTGTTGGGAAGGTTGACTATTAAATGGCTGATAAAAATGAGAATTACTCCAAAACTATTACAACTTGTATTTGGCTGGTGGGGTTTTTTTTTGTCTTTTTTAAAAAGAAAATGATCTAGTTTCTTATCTCTTTCTCTTTTCCCTTTACGTAATATATCCATCTATAAGAAAAACTAATGCCTACGCTTGCTATAGGACATAAAACTGTGGTAATAGTCTATAAATATATGCTATGGATGATGAAGCTCTTTCTTACTTGTCTGTACTCTTTACCGTGCCATATAAATAACTAAGAATATTAATGAGGAAGATACTCAAAAGTCTTCAAAGAAGAAAATATATAAATAATTCTAAGTATAGTGCATTATTGATATTGTGAAGCTATAGTAAAGACACCAGCTTGAAAGCACAACTGAGACATAATAATCTCATTACATTTTAAGATCTCTATATAAAATGTGCTTTAAAAGAGATGATACATACTAACATTTTGTCTAGATTTTTCCATTGACCTGTAATGTACCCCTAAACCTAACCTTGCCAGATAAAGCAGCAAAGTCTTAAACTGAAATATAGTAGTGCTTTTTCCTTTTTGCTACATGCCACATCAGACTTGCAAGAAAATGAGATTCTTTTAATCCGGAAGCATATTTTAAATGAAGTAAAAGAGTTTTTTTTGTGGCTGGGAACGGATAGGCTTAGAGGATTTAGTTTTATTTGTTGAACATTTTTCAAGCAGCAACTTTTTACAGCACATCAGGATTTGCCATTTTGTAACACCAATAGATCGGCCAACTACATAGTGGATGTAGTAGCTTACCATCTTTGGTAAAAGTTTTTGTTACCAGTGAGGAAATGGATTATTTTCTTAACTTCTTAGTAGTTAAACTTCAGGAAGGGAGAATGGGACTCCTATGGTTTCTGTTGCTTAAACTGTCTTTTGATAGTCAACTGCAAATGCAGTCTCTGAAGCAAGTAGTTTAGAAAGTGCTGTAGCTAGAAAAATGGAAGAGTGCTGATCAAGGATGTGTGACTCATCATTGAAGAGAGAAACCCTGATTATCCTGAGCACATCACTTAATTCCAGGGATTAAAGTATAATTTGGCGGGCCCTGGAAACCTCCTAAATTTCCAGGCCTCCTTCCCATATTGTCTGGACCCCTTCATGCATGTGCAGGTCCCAGCCCACGTGGGCATTTGCAACCACTTCTTGGTACCACGGGCATTGGTTATCGCTCCACTACACCCACATGTGTCCCCCCCCAGCATTCTCTCCCTGTCCCCCAGCAGGTCCACACACCCCCAGTCCCAGGGGTCAGGGACCCCTTCCCCCCCCCCCCCCCCCCCCGAAAGCCTGGTGGCAAGGGCCACCCCTGTCCCCAGCGGAGCACTCTGGGGCACAGCGGCTCCATGTACAGCTCAGGGGTGCCTGCCATGTCGCTTCCCCAAGTCCCCCTGCTGGCTTCTCCTGCTCTTCCAGACAGCCCGAGCGTCCAGGCCTGCTGCTGCCCCCCTGACCCCTTCCCTTCCCCCTCCCCTGCACCTTTTCCCTGCTGGGCCAGCTCTCCTGTCCCCAACTCTTTCTGCCCCAAGGACCCCCTTACCTGGCTGCACATGGAGTGGCCCTAGCCTGGGCTGAGGTTCCCAGCCAGATCCTGCTGACTGAGCATGCTCAGTCAGAGCAGGCTCAGGGCAAGAGATTTAAAATCTCCCAGCCTGGGGGAAGCTCTCTGCCCTGCTAGAATGTGTGGGAACAACATTCCGGGGCCTACTATTTTTAGGGGCTCAGGATTTGGCGGGCCCCTAAAAATTGACAATGGAGTCAGAATGCTGTGTTCCAGTGCCCACTATTTTTAAATGGTGAGCCTGGAACACAGCTTTGTGGCTCCATTTTCTATTTTTTAGGGGCCCTGGAATGCTGAGCTCCTAAGCATACTGGGTCCTGGAATGCAATTCCAGTGCATTCTGGCTTACTTTAATCCCTGCTTAATTCTTCCGCATCTCAGGCTTCCCCTTCTTCATTATCTCCATTTTAGACAGGGGTAAATCAAACCACTGTTAAATGACCTGCCCAGGATCACCGCTCTTTTGTCTCTTAGATGGAGAACCACATGTTATTGATGAGCATTTTCCTGTTTTCAAACTATAGGATGAAGAGTTGGACTTCTTATTGGCTCATAGCTGGGCAGAACTTATAATATTAGTGCCAGTGAAAACCTAAATTCACTTTTCTTCAATATAAAGATATTTATTTGAAAGAGTTGCAGGTAGGCAGCAAAAAGGTTATACAGTGCTTCTTCCTAATAACCTCAGTTTTCCAGTCATAAATCCTCAGTAATTTTCTGAACCTAAATAGTATCCTGATTGGCAAACAAAGTAGATATGCTCCCACAGGGCAGAGTGTTGGCTACCTTGAAACCATCTAGCTCAAAAGTCCTTCGTAACAGGATATTGGCTACTCTGTGGCTTTTTCCATCTTGCAGCGTCACAGGCTCATTCAGATATATGTGTATCTCAAACATGATAATCCCCAATATTTGGACTCTTTCTTAAGAAGTCACTTGTCCCCAAAATATGCCCTGTAATTTTGGGAAGGATGACAGAGAGAGACTATGGGTCAGCCTTTTATTCATTTTCCCATTACTCATTTATTTGGATTGCTGATATTGTGCTGTCTTAAAGGGTCAGTTAGTTCTAAGTCTGCCATTTATATACTTTCTTCATGTACATTACGTAAATTGACCACTGACTGACCATGACCATGGGTTTTCTAGGTTAGCACAGATATACACAGGGGCTGTGGTACATACTTCATAACAGTGCCTAACTGCAATTTCAGCATTCTTAGTAAATTTTCCACACAGTGCATTGTTGAGAGACCCTTCACCCAGAATCCTTTAGCAAATTCAGACTGACCAAGCATTACCAGACTTGTATCAACCACAGTAATTCAGCACCATCCCAGTACAGTGCTCTGGACCGGTCACTTTTAAGTTCTGTGCAACTGTCTTAATGTCAGTTAGCTGATAACTAGCATTTCATCGCCATATCTGCTTGTGTTCTACTGAAACTGCTACAAGCAAGTCCCTCTGCAGATCTTGTGTGGGTTTTTTGTTTGTTTGTTTTTCTGACTAGCTGATGGTTTTTGTTCTTCTATTTCCTCATAGGATAAGAGATTCCCTGTACCATCTTTTTCAGTTAATCATCATCAACCAGCTTATCCTCAGCCATACCAGGAGCAGCAGCAGTATAAGATACCCACAAGGTCTGTAATGACAGTTTTGCTACTGGGGAAAATCCTTTATAGTATATACCAGCGCAAATAGGAAATTGAGAACTTGAGCACATAAGTCGGGAAACTCATAGGTTGTCATTCTGAACTCTAATGCTGCCTTGATGTTTATATGTGTAAGGTTTTTTCTTATCTCACATCATGTATACAGTTAAATAATGAAGCTAGACATGTGAATGAAATGTCCATAATAAAAGAAAAGGGGTGCAATGAAATGTATAAAATATGTATGTTCTCCAGTGACATGACACTTTTTACATTTTTAACAGGAGGTATGCTATTCTAAAAAGTGTGGGTGCTTTATATCAACTTTGAGGATTCAGTTTTAGCTTTGTGTTTTAGTTTCACACTGCATCATCTACATATAATGTAGATAATTTTTTTTGTTGGCTTGTTTAACCATTTATTTAAAGACCCAAAAAACCCCTGACATCTTTGTTCTTCTTACAGGCCACCTCCTCCACAACAGACAAATGTACCTCAAAGACATTATTTTCCTTCTCGACCTGCACCTTTACCTCCCATGTAGGTTTTTTTTTCTTTTACCCTCTCACAAACTGACTTGCTTACCGAAGCCAAGCCAAAATTCTGCTTATCCTTCTTGCTACAAATGGGCCATATCATCCCAGAAACCTCCTTTCTGCAGCACTGGTTAAGAAAAATGAGATGGAAAATCAAGGAATGTAATACATAAAAATACCTCTGTGAAAGCTACAGGAACTGAATACATCAAACCTGTGCTTAGGCTCTATGGCTTGGCAAACTGAAGTTGGACTATCCAGTTGGAAGTGAATCTGTCTACAGCAAAATAATCAAGTACAGCACATGGAGTTACGTTTTGTTTTCCCCATCTTATGATGAGACACTATACAGGTGTTAATTGAAACAGTGAAAATCAGACCAATTGTTATAACAGATATACCATTTACATGTTCTTGTTTTGCCTCGACTAGAAATCATTATTCCTGTATACGTAGCTAACGGCGCAAGTGAAATAAGATGACAGTATACTTTGAAAGGCAGATACAATGTTATGTAAATGTGTGTGTATGTTTTTCTTAGTGTGTTAGACTTTTTAAGAAAGAAAATCTTAACTTCATGCTGAGTGACAGTAAGCTATAGACCATAAAGGTCACTAGGGAGGTTAATTTAAATATTTTAAATGAGACAATTTTAAGTAGCTAAACCAGAAACCTCTACTAATTTACCACTAACAGTTAAATGGGCTATTCAAATAAAGGTACGAAAAAGTGTGGCCTATCCTTGGTTTAGGAAGGGAGTGCTCTGGAGTTTTGATTTTAATTATATGCAGCGTATTGCAGAATATTAAGAGGAACTGTTTTGTTTATCCAGGTCCTTTGAGAATTGTATGAGCACTTTAAACCCTACATTCCACTAACTCCAGTTTACATAATTTTCAGCTCCTTTTCAAATGTTCATTTTAGTGTCAGTCAGGATGTTAACACTGGCTAAAGCATGTTGTTTTAAAAATCTGATTTAAATTTTTATCTGAAAAAGATGCTCTTTGCTATCAGTTGAAGTGTGTGAGCTGAAATGAAGGGATGTTCCACTGGATTATTTTGACCCAGTATTGTAGGTGCATGCCTATCATGAAGCTATGTCTGTTACACAAATTATAGAAAATGAAATAATTACTGTTAAAAATAATGCTAAGCTTTCTTATTTTGTCTTAGCCATTTAGCACAAACCTATTTTGAAAATGTCCCCATATTTGCCAAAAAAAGTGTGTGTGTGTGTATATGTACATATATAGATATATATAAAGTTTGCATTTGTAGTAGTAAAATTCTTGAACTACTGTGGTTTCCCATAACCTTAAAGATTTAAACAAAATATGTAAAACTTCATCAAAAATATATCAGAAGGTGGGTGGCTTAGTTTGTTTTAGGATCACTGCTTGCTTATTTCTCTTATTTAATTGGGGGCTGCTTAAAGCCATTCAGCTCCTCTCTCTCAATAAGGCACAGTTCTTCCAAGGCCTTTTTGTAGGCAGTTCATGACATGAATGACTGACTCTGTATAGAGGATAGGAGGTGAGAGTGGAATCCAAATTGTGAAAGTATCTCCAGCAAAAGTCCTGCTTTGTTTTCTTTTAACTTGTGAATATGTTTGCTACAACTGTGCTAAATTGTGTGCCTTTAATATAAATAAGAGTTTTTACACTTTCAATACATCATAAGCAATATTATGTGCAGATTAGGGCCATGATGCAATAAGTCACTCTGAGATCACGATTTCTATGGAACTAAAGTAGCGTCTCAAATTTTAAAGAGATGGTGAATACTGAAGATGACTACTGATTTTCTTTTTATATAGATCATTTAGCCCTATTGCCTAAATATTATTTGAATAATCAGAACCTTTTAATCTTTTCTCTATTTTGTCTAAATCTTTGCACTTCAGCCAATTTGTGTCCTGGCTTATTTTGTTGTTTCTAAGAGAGGCAACATCAATGCCACTTTTCTAAGGGGTGGGGTATAATAAAGGGGCTTCTCTTGACATTTTGTTTTTTAAAAAGTAATAATTAAAGGTGCCAGTTTTGTAAGAACTCTGCCTCCTGTTATGTATCTCTGAGCTGCTGTTGCTGGCTTTGTGCGGATGGGTGGGGGCAGTGTATAGGCATCAGTGCGGTGGCCAGATGTTCTGTTCTACAGGGACAGTCCTGATATTCTGACTAACAGATTTATTTTTTGCATGAGCTTTTGTGGGAGAAAATCCTACTTTGTCAGATGCTTCGAAGATGGGTGAACTTACAGAATGGAATGAAAAATAAATGCAAGGGGGTGTAAAACACAGGATCAGGTCATACATGTTTTACACCCCCTTGCATTTATTTTTCATTCCATTCTGTAAGTTCACCCATCTTCGAAGCATCTGACAAAGTGGGATTTTCTCCTACGAAAGCTCATGCAAAAAATGAATGTTAGTCTTAAAGTGCCATACCACTCCTTGGGTTTTTTTTTGCTGGACTCAACTAACACGGTTATCCCTTTGGAAACTGATATTCAGAACTTTTGCCTTGAGAGGTGCCCATTATTGCCCAAACTGTTCCCCAATTTCATTTCCACTTCCTCTGTGGTAAGGCCGGGCAGCTCAGCCTAGGCAAAAGGGAGAGGGAGAGAGGCAGGCTCAAGGCAGGAGGGCCCAGGCGCGAAATCTCCGAGCAAACGAGCGGAGTTTTCGCCTCCCGGCCGCCGGGAGGCGCCCGCAGACTGAAAAGTCGAAGGGAGCGCGCGCCCGCGGCGCGCGGGACGAACCTGCCTTCGCGGCTTCGGTGACGGATGTGCGCAGGCGCCGTCTGGGCCCGGAGAGTTTCGCAGCGCCCCCTGCAGGTCGCAACGCGCAGGCGCCGCTGGGGCGGCGGGGCTGGGGTCTGCCTCGCGCTCCTCTTCCCTCCCTCCGCCCGCCCGGCCGTTACCCGCCTCGCCGCCATGGGGCTGCGCCTGGCGCTGCTGGCCGGGCTGCTCGCCGGCCTCGGTGAGTGAGGGCCGCGGGGGGGGGCGACCCTCGTCACCCCCGCACTGACCCCGTCACAACACCCCGGCCCTCGCCCCCCTCCACTCACCCCTAGCCAGGAGACACCCCCTCTCTGCCCCCCGCCTCACTTCACTCACCCCGCCCGTCACCACAGCCAGGAGACACCTGCCTCGCGCCTCATTTCACTGACCCCCCCCCCCGTCACCAACCAGCCCCAGCCCCCGCCCCACTTCACTGACCCCCCCCC